>VWZW01001414.1:1554707-1680979 GCA_013397115.1 Edolisoma coerulescens
CGCTCGGCAGTGCTCCGGCACCTGCTCCCGGTTTGGGGGCCCGGCAGGATCCCCGGGACAGGAGCCAGCCCTGCTCGCTCCCGCCGAGCAGCACCGGCCCGGTGGGACACATCTCCCAGGGCACGGCGCACCGGGGAACGGCGGGGACTGTCCCGGCACGGCGCAGTTCCGTTCCGGCACCGCCACCCGCTGCCTCCTGTCTCCCTGAGAGCCAAACAGCGGCGTTTCCACCCCTTCCCTTGGGACAGTATCAGGCAGTCTATGTTTCCTGATATTCAAACTGAATTTTCACGTTTTACTTCAAACCCATTATGTTCTGTTTACGTAGTCAAATCATAATAGCATAAATCATAAATACAATGCTGCATTATTAATATTTCCTGCTTTGGGTTTCCAGCTACCAAATATTTAGTCTTATGGCTAACACTTGGTTAAAACCCAAGAAATGAATCAGCTCTCATTTTTATCACCACTAGCTGTAGGGCAGGAGGGAAGAATTTGAAGGTTGTGGTTTTGAACAATTATTTAGCTTTGCATTGAAATTTTTCATCCTGGTTTCTAGTTTTCAACCAATGTTGGGCATCAGAAAGTAATCTGGTATTTTTCTGGCTTACATACTCCTCCTGAAAACTACAAGCCAAATCAAACAAACAAAACGCAAAAAAATCCAGGCACAGTTAGAACCAATGTGACATAATAGAATCACTATTTTTACTTTATGTTATGAATTTGTAACCAAGCCCCACTGTCTGTCAAATCAGATCTGAGTTACACAACCTTTATTACAGGAATGCATCCTGCATTCGCAATGTGCTCCTTGCTCAAATAAACCAACCACGTGAGGCCTGATCAACTCATTCCAGAGAGGAACAGTTGCTTTCCTGAGGGTCTCATTTTTAGGTCTTCATACAAATACTGCACCAAATCTATGCAAAAATGTAACGTTTACTTTTTGAGGCTACAGTCATTTGGGAAGTCAGCAACCCAGTGATATTCAGAGCCCAAAACCAGCAGGATGGCAGGAGCTGTTGGGGTTGCAGAACTCACAGCTGTTTTTCAGCCACGTCCTGCACCCTCTGTGGCCCCGGACTTTGCATTTCAGGCAGCGAGTGTTGAACCACATCGCTCTGCACACGACAACCCCGGCAAGGCTTCTCCTCCCTCCCCAGCTCTGGCAGAGTGACGGGAAGAGCCCGGCCGTTTTCTGTTGCAGGGAAGTTCTGCTGTGCCTGTGGCCCGGCCCTGCTGCTCCCCAGAATGCGGCCACTGAGAGGGGGCTTCAGGGCTGCACCTTTAATCCAGATTTACACAGTATTTCCAAGAATGAAAGCAAACCTCTCTGCTGCTGCTGCTACTTTTCTTCAGGGCATCCCCCCATTCATTGCTATGCACAGCCAGAGCTAAAGGACAGGCTCGGTCGGGGGTTATTTCTCTGTCACGCAGGACAAGTGCTCAGGCTGACCAGAGGATTCCTGAAGGGCTGAGAGCAGCCTTGCCCGGTGACTGCTCAGGTTTTAAATAAAAGCCTGAGCACGTTAAGAAAAGCCACAGGGTGGCCAAGAGAGACAGTGTTTCACAAAGCACAACCAGCAATTTGCTCTAGTAGAACAGGGAGAGAGCGAGCGCAGCCTTTCAGCAGCTGAGTTCTATTACCTCTGTTGGTGCCACAGCCCAGCTCTTCTCTGTCTTTTCAGCAACAGTCTGTACTTGAGTCATAACCCCTGTTACACACTATCACACCAAAATACAAATTGCTTCGTCCATCTGTTAAGGCACAAAGATCTTGGTGTAAGGGAAATTCGGATTTAAGCACCACGCCAGAGGACATGCTGACATATTATCATTGCAAAGTCATTTTAAAATCACCATTAACCCAAATAGTTATGGTTATACATCTGGGACAGTCTTCAATTTACTGGTCATATGCTCTAGCCTCTATTTGCATCCAAAAAGCAGTTGGCTCTAAGGACGATTTTCACCCGGAGTTACGCAAGCTAGGAGAGTCCCTGCTGCATTGCATGTGTCAAAAGACATTTAGAGTGGAGTGAGACATCCCAGATCCCAGTCTGCCATCAGAGATTCAGGACAACGTTTAAACATGGGCCATCAAGAAGAGTGAACAGAGCAAGGGAAAACATCAAAGTCATGGCTTTGAGACTGCTATGCTGAAGAAAATGTGTCAGCCAAGACAAGCTGAGGAGATCAGAGCTTGCTGCCAGACTACAGGAGTTGGCTGATGTACTCCCTTGGTGCTCCCATGGGATGTATTTCCTCTTTGTAACTCTCCTTGTCACTGCCCAAGTTCTCAGGAGTCAGAACTCCTGCAATCTATTTCCTACTCTGCTACTGCCCCATTTAGCCTCTGTCTGCCTCCAAACCCACTTTCCCGCCCAAAAGATCAGAGCAAGGCAACAATCATCTCCCAGGAGTTCTGAGCTTTAATTCCTGGTTGTAAAATGGCCCAAGGGTCTTGGGTCTCCCCAGCCCGGTAAGAACAGCATAATTTGCTAAAAACTATTACAGACTTTGTGATACTTAGTGTTGATGATTCCTGCCCCCCGAGTAACAGGTGATTTGCTTTCCCACTGTGCAGTAGCAGTGAGTAACTGCTCTGCAAGTAGGTCAGTAGTACAGCACATTAGCCTGAGCTGCTGAGATTCGGGAACAAAACTGCTCCATGTCTCTCTAGTGAAGTGGTTTAGCATACACAGTAGGGAGTTTTCTTTCAGCCTGCTGTTACAAATCTGAATATCCAACATCTCATTGCTGGGAGGGATCTGGGAACGGGGAAGCCTGAGAAGATAATACACAGGGACATTGCTGCATGGATTATTCATACAGTATCTTTGCTCTGATTCCCCGAATATCTGTACCCATTGTGAGAAAAGCTGCCTCAGAGCCTCATGGGATGATACTGTAAAAGACATACGCCAGGTTTAGAGACTACTGTCAGTCAAATGAAAGCTGTTTGGTACAGTATGATCACTTGAAGACCATCAAAATTTTTTTTAAAGGAGAAAATTTGCCCTGCAAGGCTTGAACTGATTAGTGAAGTCTTTTCAAAATTCCCTGTCCCTTTCTGCCTTGCTCCAAGCCCAGCTGGAGGCAGAGATCTTACCACCTTAGACTCTGCTTTGTATTTTAATAATAAGCCACAGGCTTGGTTCCCTGGCTTTACACCCTTACACTATCTTTCACACAGGTGAAAAATGGTCACATTTTGTTACCCCAATGCCTAGGTTTGAAAGACAGGTGTCTGCCAAGGAAGGTGGGAATCTCCCTTGGAATGGAGAATATGACCCCCTTCCCTTCAAATTATTATAACTTTGAAATTAGGGGGCTTTCAGGCAAAGATATGGGAAAAGGAATAACAGTTCTCTTCTAGTATGTGTATGTATAACAAGGCGAACAAACAACAACAAACAAAAAACCAGAAAACCCAATAAAGTTTCTTCCCGCTCTTCGAGCCCTTCCCCGTCGGTGCAGTTCCGCTCACAGCCGCCAGGGGCGCTGCTGGCTCCCGGCCGGGCAGGGCGGCTGCGATGATTCCCCGCGCCTGCCGGGGGCGCTGTGGCGCGGGCCCGGCCGTGTCCCCCCACACGGTAATGGCGGCGCAGCCGGCGGAGGGGGTGGAGAAGGGGCTTCCTCTACGAACCCCCAGGAGCAGCCGGTCCCGGTGCCTCCTCTGCATAGCAAAAGGAGCTGTAGCAGGAACCTCGGAGTAGCAAGCTGGGAAGGCAGGGGGATGAGCAAAGTCTCGGAGTGGTAGACGAGATGTATCAGAAACTCCGCAGCCGTAGCTGGAACCGCGGGGCGTCCCGGCAGGTGCGAGTTACAGTGTCCCAAAAAGCCTGCAGCAGTGGCAAAGAAACGGTGGGGCTGGGCAGCGGCCGCCCGGCTCCCAAACACGGCAGGGAGAGGCTCCCTTGGNTGCATCCTTTCCGAGGAAACTTAATTTTGTCTCTCTTAAGTATCAGGTCGTTATTGTCTCTTAGCAACAAAATGGGAGAAAATTCCCTAAGAGAAAGAAAACAAAAGGAAGAACTCTAACCTCCAACACCCAAGGACAGGAGTGACACCTGAGGTGCAGGCTGGGGGTGGGAGCAGCAGCTTTTCAGGAGTCAAACTTCAAACCCACTAAATCCCCTGTGGAAACACATCCCTGAGCCACCCGCACCCTGTGGTCAGGCTGGGCTTTGCTGGCATTCCCAGGCCAACTGATGGTTTCATCTGACATGCTGCTGGGCAGGTAGGACAGGGCAGGGAACTGCATTGGGCTGCTTGAGGGGATGCCTCACCCTGGAGTGTCCCCAACACATAACAAAAAGACTCAGTTTTTCCCAAGTAAGGAGCACCCAGCATTTCTCTGGGCTGACAGCGTCTGCCCCTCTCTCAGCAGCGTTTTCCCAAAGCAATGGACCCCTCTTTTGGGCAATGTGCCCACAGACACCAGCTCAGGACCGGCTGCCCCTGAGGGGAGCTGCCCATGGCGCACTCCCCTCACTCCACACAGATCTTGCAAAAAGCAGCCTGGAACCTAAGCTGCTCCTCACTTGTTATTCTTTTGACTCCAGCAGTTAAAATAAAGCCCAGAGAAGAGGCCAGCAGGTCTGGTGGCTCAAACAGGAGATTAAAAGAAAAAATTACCTCAGACTGTCAGTCGTGCAGGCCCTGGGTGTGTCCTCCACCATCGTGCCTCATGCAGAGCCTGTTGCGCCGGCCATGGGGATGTAGTGGGTCCTGGCCTGAGCCCACACCAGGCTGAGGGTCTCCTCTGCTCTGCATACATGGCACCCGTGGCAGGTCCCGACTTCCAGTCGTGGCCAGAGGTGACCCAGCACTGTCCTGGTCCCTCACGGACAAACCTTGCGGTGCTGCTCCCAGGATGGCCCTTCCAGGTGCACTCAGGAGCCTCAGCCTCTCCCAGGAGCTGCCCATGGCAGAGTTTTCCCTCTGGACTCTCCCGGGGAAGCTGTTGCCTTCGGTTTAAGTGAAACTCCCCTCAGCACATGCCCGGGGTTGTCACTGCTGGCCATGCCAGGTCAGACTGTGCCCCGCACCAGATCCCCACAGGACACAGCTCCAGGCTGTGCCCTCCCCACAAACAGCTCATTGCTCCTCAAGGAAGGAGCCACAGCACATGCTCATTAGCTACATGGGTCAGTAAATAATTATATTTAAGTCACATTAAAAAGCTGGAGCCCGTGGCAAACAGCTCCCAGCGGGAATTCCCATCAATTGAGAAGGGCAGCGCTGTGGGTGGAGAGATTAAGGGGTTGGTCCTGTGAAGCTCTGACTTGGAAATTTAACACAGCTAAGGATGTCAGGTAAGGCATGTACTGAGCAAACTCCTTCCCTGGTGCCATTTGTGTAACTTATCCAAAGTTAATGAAGCTGGTGTTTCGGCAGGTGAGAACTGGGCAATCCTTCTTTAAATGAAGCACAGAAACAGAGGTGGACTAGGGAGGAAGGTAAGGAGGGACATTGAATCAGTCACCCACCACAGACAACGTTTTAGTCATGCAGGGAAAGCAAATAATTTATTTACATATCTGATTGTACATTACAGCTACCTGAAGGATCCACATCAGCAAGGACAGCTTTATTGTCCCCAGAAAGTATTTCAAGAAAATACAGAGAAAATAGTGTAATGGCACATTGCAACCACACTGACATCACTTCACTGATGTTATAAATTACAGAATGAGATTAAAAATAGTCATATGCCACTTTTGCTGGCTGCTTTTTTTCAGTAACAATGGAGCAAGTGAACTTTGCTCATTTTCATACCAAGCAGCCTTTGAAATAAAAAATAAAACCACCTCCTTGCTTCTAAGGCAGCTTTATATTCTGTGAAATGGGTGCCAAATTCAATTAAAAAATTTTATTTATTTACTCTGCTCTGTGAGAGTTGAACATATTCTTTTATAGATCAAAACTTTGTTTTTTGGAAGATTTAGGGGATATTGATGATTTCTTCCTTGAGACTTACCACAGTTTATTATCTCACTGTGTCAGGGGGCTGGTGAGTGGGGTATTGATAAACCGCAAGGTGTGAAAGAGGGAACAATTTGAGGATCTCACCAGATGAGCAGGGTCAACACTCCAGAAATGAAACCACCAGCTTGAGAAGAGGCTGGAGGGAGGGAAGGACACTTCTAGGACCACGTCCCTGGTTGCTAGAGTTGCAGATGTCCAGGCTCACAATGCATCTACACAGCTTCCCAAATCCTGCGGGAGAGTGCTGTGCTACAAACCCCAAGGGAAGGAGTTCATTCAGCATTTGCCAAAATGTGAAGAGCAAGACACCCAATCTCTCACATCTGCAAGAGGAAGATCTCCAGTCATGCAGATCCAGGGTCTCTCCTTAGGAAACGCTTCCACAGAAGCCAGGCAGGGAAGAGAAGGAGTAACTAAAGCATTTTAGGCACTCTAAGATGGAGAGTCTATGAAGTGGTAATGCTATTTCTCTTTCCATTTCAATGGGCAAAGTAAATCACTTGCCTGATCCCACAAAAATAACCCCAGAATGGAAGTTAACCTGAAATGGGCAATGTGTTCAAATGAGGTTTTGGTCTGGTGTCCATTTCAAGTATAAAAAGAAGCAAATTGGCTTTAATGGAAATAAAAACTATAATCGCCAAGTCATGACTGTAACATTTAATTAAGTGTTTTATTATTTTGAATTAACTGAAGCCAACAAGTGGATAGAATTGGTCTCATAACGATACTAAAACAATAAATCTGCAGTGTGTGTGACATTGCCTTACAAGAGACCAACCGTCTGACACAACATTCCTAAAAGAAGACAAAGAACTGCAAATTATGTTAAATTTCATTTGCTATGTAGACCATGACCTAGTGCTTCTAAAAAAACCTGTACAAAATGAGTATTTTTTACATCTCAGAGGCACATGAATACAAATCTGATCTATTTTATATATACACATGTACATTACAAGAAACCAGATGATCAAAGAAGTGTATATAAAAAGTGTCCAAAACCAGATGATAAAATGTGAAAATAAAATGTATCCTCACAACAGAGAAGTAAAAGGCACAAGTACTAAAATATGTAACCATGCAAAAAACGTGACTAGTCTGTGCAACAGAGAAAAACAAATGGCTCTCACAACTGATTTTACAGTAATTCTTAAAATGTCTCAGTATTTAAACATATATCAGTGCAACATTTACTGCCCTGTAGTGTACTGAAGTGTTCACAGGATACTAAATTCTTGGTTCCGCTTCTGATGTCCTTTCTCCAAAGCCAGAATAATTTAGCTATGGATAAGGTAGTAAATAAAACAGGGCTGGTGCTGGGGAGTGCAAGATCATCACTGGGTGGAAGAGTGTCTGCAGCCCCCCTTACCATCTGCACAGTGGCCCTGTGTCCCCCAGAACAGTCACCTGCCACCCCTCACCGGGGCACAGCAGCTCTGAGGGGTTTCCAGGGTGTCACTGCCCAGAACAGTGACAGCAAAGCCGACAGCTCAGGTGTCACAGCTGCTCTACTCACAGCACCTCCATTCCAGGGGTAGGTGTCCAAATTACACTGCAGAAGCCCGTGTTTGTTAATGTTTTCTTCATGTTTGAAGTTTAAGTAAAAAGTAATCTCTCTAACTGTATGTTTGACCAGGTACTACTCTCACAGTTGAACAAAACCCCCAGACTGAAGACAGCAAGCTGAAACCCAGGGTTTAGAGAACACCACGAGCCCTGTCAGCTGGCTCCACACTGTGGCAAACTATGGTAGCATGGCCCTGCCTGCAGATTTTGCCTGCAGATCCTCACAGGCTTCTGCTGTGACCTCTGAGATGTACTGGCCATGCTGAGCTGCAGGGCTGAGCCTCCCAGGGTGTGCCAGTAGAGTGTGCAGTGGGACACCTGTACAGAACTCAGGCACATCCCAGGAATCCCTCACCTGGATCGCCTTCAGGTTTACTCACCCTTACCTGCTTGTATACCATGAGAATCAGCTACAACGTTTTGTCATGTACATGGGACACAACCAGTTTTCACAACCACAAAAAAGGCAAGGACAGGACTGGCCTGGTGTAAAGACAGGACTGAAATTCTTGCCTTGGCAGCTAAAGTTGCACTGAAGCCAAGAATATTGAATTTGTCCCTCCCATCTGCTCAAAGTGCTGCCCCAAGGCACATAGACACCTGACAGTGGCTGGGGACAAGAAGAGTGTAAATGTCAACAGAACACTGAGGAAGAGTCCCAGAAAGACACAACTCTCTTGTCAACTCCCAGTGCATTATGCAGGATGACAGGATTCAGACCCAACACCAACTGCAATCCTCATCAAGCTCTAAAGGTAGATGCAGAGTTTCACTAAGTAGAAACCCATGCATGCTTCAACAGCAAACTGCTCCTAGGATCAATATTTTCAATTCAAAAATAGTGAGATGCAAAGAAACAAAATGTCAGAACTGTGGAACTATGTCCTTTAAAACGAACCAGCTGTGCTAAATCACCTGTCATGACTTCTTGACAATGTTTCTTGAGTAACAAATGACTTGACAAGAATACGACCATCGCTGCTTACACCAGGAACTACTCAGTTAAAGTCTGAATCAAGTTTTCACTTAAATCAGTATAAGCCAAGCCACTGATTTGGCAAGTGTTTGATCAGCTGCTACTTCCTTCCTTCCTTGGAAAAAAATCCCTCAGACCACACCATACTGTATTTGTTTTAAGAGAAAACCCCTGTATGTTCACTGCCATTAAAGAATGTTTAAAAAGCATTCTTTTATTTGTAAACTCTAGTTCTTAGATTCATCACATGTCATGGGCACTATGATGCACAGACCACTGAGCAGTGCCTTGTGTAGCAGCCCACAATGTGTGTTTATAGATCAGCTTCCAAGCCCTCCTTGACAAACCAGATTACGGAGCCTAAATACTGTAGATCCTCTCTGGAGAGCAATGCAGTTCTACCAAAGTAAATGGAGCATTGCTGCACTCAGACAGCAAAATATTTGTTGATACACATCTTCAAGAATAATAATGCTGTGTTCAACTCCCTATAGAGCTGGCTGAGAAATATCTGAATTTTTCCGAAAGACCATGAAAGGAAAGTTGGCAATAAAAGTGCATTGGATGTTGGGGTTTTTTTGAAACTTGCTACATATTTGCATATTAAAAATTCTTTAGGAATAGATGGGATGGCTACAGTTTTGTCAATGTTGCACTTCAAAACAAGACAAATTCTCAAACAGCTTCAGTCTTAAATAGAAGCTATTCAAAAAGCTGAAAAATCTTCTTTCGATGTCAAAGCAGTTTTGAATCAGCATCACTCTGAAATCAGAACTAGGCAGCAGCTAAAGCCTGAAGTCTAAAGGGAAGCAACCAATACCAGAAAAATCTTGAGAGACTACATTTCAGGTAATCTTTAAGTGCAAGTTTTGAAAGAGGTAATTTTTCTGCAGTACCTTGTGTGGGACTAGCCTGACCAAGGGCAGCTTCTAGCCAAAAGCCATTAATTCTTTTTTCACTGTACAGAAATACCTGTAGCGGTTTGCAACAGGTTTGACCAGAATTTCATTTAGCTTTTCAGAATCTAAGGCCAAATGAACCAAGGAACAGATCAAGATACAGTACCTGGGATTGTGTTTGCATCCCCAAGGGTTAAATAGAACCATGGGTTTGACACAGGAATGTTTACTGCATTTGGGTACTGCTAGAAGGAGATGATACCGCATTTCTGCGTCTGAAGTTACTCACCCAGGGAAGGGAGGCCCTTGTTCCACCAACAGTAACACTGACAGAGGCAGGCTGTACTTTCCTGGCCAGCCTGAGAACATAAAGGATGTCCACAGCAAAGAAGTAAGAAATTTGTCAGAGAACAGACACCAAAATTAGTGCCTCTCTATTTGCAACATCTCCTGTCTGTTCTGCCACAGTGTCTGACACTTGATCGAAATATCCACTCTCTGCAACACTGATATCAGATTACTCTTCTCCCTGCCCCAGTGAGCCATCAAGTGATCGTTTATTACCAAATTACCTACATGTCATAAAACATGATGACTTCTTTTCTGGGATAAAAGGGTTCTCCAGGGCTTGAGTTGCAAGACAAGTTGGTCTAGTATCTGTAGTTACTCAGTCTAAGAATGCAATTGCTAATTCGTATTTTTAAAGGTGGATACCTTAGAGGAAAATATATCTGCCAGTGAAATGCCTCTCCCACCTCCAAGTGACATTATTTGTCAAACAGAGAAAGTATCTGGATATGATTTCCAGAGTAACAGATGGCAGTACCACACCGAGGGCCCCACAGGAGCAGAAGGAAAACACAACTACAAACACCACCAACATGGTGGTAAGACATCTCTTCAAATGCAAACACTGGAGCAAGGAAGAGCTTCTAAATACTAACACAGTTGGGTACAGAGCTGAACAAGAAGTCCTGCAAGTTCTAAGAAATTTCCACTGCTGGGTACCCTTGGCTAGAATATCCCTTTTGGGATTTCAGCCAGATTCAGTGACTGTTTATCACTTCTAGTGACTATTCACCTCCTACATATAATTATCTGCACAAAAACTTGGCTATCACTATAGTCATGTCTTCTGTTCAAATCCATGGGCTTTGCTTTCAGTGAAACAGTCCTCAGCATTTGCTGATGTTCCGCCCTGATGGGAATGGGCTTTAGATCATTAAAATTTTGAAGCCGAGTCCAGTTTACTTAAAAATAATTAGGGGAAAACATTCAGTCACCAGTCTAAGCTGCAACAGCTTCACTCTTACTGAAATGCACTGCACGAGTGCAAGACAGCAGTGCAACTTCCCAAACAGTCAGCTCCAGAAGCAGGACTGCTGGGTCACCTATCCCTGCTTGTCACATCAGGTTAGCAACAGCCCCCTGACAGCGTGGAAAAGTTCTCGGTGGCCTATAAAAAGAGTAAAGGCCCTGGCACAACCCACAGACAGCACCAGGCAGAGGGAAATGCCATCACTAAAGTGCAAGTGAGGAGTCCTGCAGGCAGGAAGCACCGAGCTGGCTGAACTGTTCCTCTCCCGCCTTCTGGGTGGCACATCCAGAAGCAGCAGCAAGTGGGAAAGGTGGATGTGTGGGGTCTCCATGGGCTTCCACCTACTCCTACACAAACAGAAGCTGCTGCAATGTTACATCTTACACCATTCCCAGGTGGCAAAGGAGTCTTTAAATCCTTTCCTCCAGATTACCCCAGAGCCTCAGGAACCCAGCCCTGAGATGTCACTGTTTGAACCAGACTGTCCCATTTCCCCCAGAGCACTGCAGATCTTTGTGCACTGGGGTGTTGTGTCCCACAGTCATTCCTCTGGTCCCCCTCTCTTTCCACTTACTTTACACCTGCCTAATGCAGATACATAGAAACAAACTATTTTCTTGCCTTCAAGAAAGCCTGATTTCAGTACGTCTCCTGCTTCCCATCACTCCAGTAACACAGCACTGAAGGCAAGAGCACAGAGATTGCAGAAAAAAAAAATATTTACATCTATAACTGAATACAGTTTTGTGTATTCAAATTCAGGAAAAATGCATCACATATACACACCAAGATACATCAAGAGAATACTAGGGGCAAGACACTGCCAACGGCAAGAAATACACAGAAAAGCACAGTCATTGCTACTGTAATGTTCTTCTGGGGCGTGTATTCAATAGAGGAAACATCTCTATGCACTAGGGAAAGCCAGATACTCGGGCCTATTTTTCCGTGCCAGTTGGTGTGAATCAGAAGTGTGAAACTTTTACTTTTTAAAAAAGTGCATGGAATAAAATTTGTTTTTAGCATTCAATTACCCAATCAATTCCATAAGCTCCTTATATAAGCTACATTATTAATTAAAAAGGTCCTAGCCCTACAGTATAGATCCAGCTCTGGAGAACACAGGCACATGTTGAAGTCACCCCTATTTAAGGCAGCATTTAAGCATACGCTCAACTTTAAAGCTTAATGTTCTGTCCCACTGACTTCCATGAGCAGTTGCAGCACACACTTTAAGTCAAGCAACTGCACAACTGCTCATCTAAATCAGGATGTGTTCCCTACTCAGAGCTTTAGATATGCACGTGTGTGCTCAGTCTGGACTGGCAACTCCTGCAAGACCAACCTCTTTTTCTTTTTCCTGCCCTATAGGTAAAAGCCACTCCATATCAGACTGTCCTCCATTGTTGTGCCAGGAACCAGCCGTTCCTCTGCACAGCCTGCCCAAAAAATGCCATTCTCAAAGGAGTGCAGCTCTCTGGGGTGGGAAAACAACTCAGCATGTCACGTTGAGGGCTGGTCCTCCTCCTCCCCCTGAAGTGATATATTTCATGCAAATTTTTTTGTTGTTGTTGTTCTGTTTCTTTTTTTTTGGTAAGAACTGGAATGTGTTCCTTCAGTGAAATCTTTAAAATCAGGGTGAGGGGATGGGGCAGGATCCCAGAATTCATCTTAATGGCCCATGATATACCCCTGAAAATAGGGGAAGAGACTTGAAAAGCTCTTTGCCTCAATGCTACAGGGACCCTGGCATAAAAAACACACATGCACACACATTGAAGAGCAGGCTCAGAGCATCCCAAAGCAGGTTCCAAAGTGATCTTACATCAAAAACACTTTGTGCTGACAGTGGCAAACAAGTGGATGGTGATTTTTCATAAATAGCAAAAATTCTACAATATCTTCCTTTTCTTCCCATTTACTTTGTGTCTTTTCCCAAAGTTTGGTTTTTGTTGTGGTTTTGTTTTGGTTGTTTTTTTTTTTTTTTTAATCTGATGTGTGGTTTAAGTACTAAAACTAAATCAAATAGTAAATTACACAGTCAGCACCAGTCAGGAACTGAACCTGGGTATGTCAATTGGTTTGTGGTACCCAAATTCCTGGAAGAACGAAGAAAAATCTTGCTCCTAAAGTTAGGGCCACATCCATATGTTTCCATTGTCTTTTTTTACCTTTACAACTAGAGGTAGAGTCATTTTGTCCAGTATCTAAAACAGCATGATCCAGTTATATTGTTATTACATTAATATACAGTATCCATCTCATCACACGTATTGAAAGTGCATGGAAAAAGTCTAACCAAGCCAATTCAATGACAAATAACAGTGTACCAAACATCATATAAACACACCCGCGCACCCACACTCACACCTAGTGTATATATATATTTATAGATTCATTTACAGTATCAGAGTGCTGCTTAGATCCAGTGGCATGTGCAGAAATATCAGGCAGTTGCTGCTTCTCCTTCTCGTATTCTCTTCAGTTCTTTATTTCCAAGATAGACGGATTGTGGTCCAGGATTGCCAGAATTATCTTGTCCATATACTGTCGCAATCTGTAATTTATCTCTTCCTGTTCTTTGAGGGCTTCCATGAGCTAAAATACAACAGTTCCAAGTTACTCCTGAAATATTCTCAGTACTTTATGTAATAGCATGAAATTGAGACAGGAGAGAGACCAGTGCCTGCTCAGGATCACCAGTTCCTTTTGTGACAGGTTTTCTAACTCAAGCTCCTCCCTGTATCAATATTAGAAACAATCTGTATGTTACAGATCTTTGCTATCAAAGAAGGTCGTGAACAGTCATCTCCAGGGATCTTTTGGCAGGTCATTTGAAACAAGTTCCCTGTCTAACATGCCAATCCATCCTGCATCCATACCATGGATAAACTGCTTCATCTCAGAGCAAGAGCTTCATGATACTCAATTTTTTTCATAACTGCTGAAATCTAAAGGTGTTTGCATGACAGGCTGCTGAACAGAACAAGTATTTCAGTGTTTTGCACCAGGAAAAGTATGTGCTTCCTCTGGATCATGTGCATGCTCTCTCTCAAAAAAACCCCAAAACAACTGCTACGTGCTCCACAAGAACAACCCACTTGCTATTCTATATTCTGTATTAAATACATGTGTTTCACCAGATTTTTGGCCTGTAAAAGTCCCCTCAACCTCTCTGAAAATGAAGACTGCTTTGCTTTTTATCTCTGAATGTTTAATGCCAAAATGACAAAGCTGCCAAGGAGTGTCAGAGCCCCATATCCTCCTAAAGCTCATGTTATTTGCCTGTCCATTCTCATAAGACTTCACATAAGAAGTCCCACCCTGAATCTGCAGATTCTTTCTTACCTTTGTTCTGATCATACAGGAAAAATGGCACAATGGGAACAGTTTGTGCAGGTCTGTGAGGTTTTACTAAGTCTGGGCCACAGCTTTCAGGCACTTGCCTCCTTTAAAGGGGGAGTGCTGGATATTCCTTGCATGAGCCAGAGCCACGAGATTAAGATGGAGAAAGTCAGATTTTTCTTGGCAACAGCAAAAGCCAGTTTGCTTTTACCTACTTAGAGATCAACAATTAAACAGCTTTTCTTCACAGTGCTCTGGTTCAGCAAGAAATTAAGTTCTGAAGTGTAATTCAAGGGCCTTCACTTCAAGGGCCTGCCCAGGAGCTAAGGCTGACAAGTCAGTCCAGTACAGACTGGATTCAAAGGACTTTTTTGTCTCAGGACTTTTCTTGATGAAGAAATGGGAAGTTCTATCTGGAAGAGATAGAGCATCAAGGACAAACAATTCCTTTTATCTCCTTCAACACTAACCTGTCTTCTTCCCTGGGAGCTCTCACGTATCCACTGGCCTGATCTCACAATCTGTCAAGCTCAAAGGAAGCTACACCAGCTGGACTCAGCTCACATACAAATGGGTCTCCCAAAATATCTTTCAAAGCATTACCAAGTTATTATTTGCACACGAGTTACTTTCTCCAAGAATTCAGCTCTGCTACACGGAATATATAGCTCAAATTTATATCTAAATGAGAGCTTGTTACTGAAGTAACTTAGAACTAAATCTAGAACAGAAAGTAAAAATTAAAGTAACTAGCAATGGCCATTTTTGTATGAAATTAATGTCATACTATCACATTACTCTGCAAGATACAAGATGTTAGAACTGTAAAACAGTTCACTGAGATTCTAATAATTCCAATTTTTTAGAGAGAAAAATGGGAGAGTTATAAGGATACCAAACCAGTGTTAGATTTAAGGCAATCTTCTAACACCCTTGAACTCCTAGCAAAGCCCAATTTTCTGTTGTTCATTTGTCAACTTCAGACAGTTCAACCTTGACAGTTAATTACATTGAAAATTGCATATTCTTGCATGTAGTACCTGATTAGAAAAGCACATTACCTCATCTCTTGATGCAGAATCGATTTCAGCAGCCAGTGACTGGGCTTTTGTTTGCGTTGCAAAGAGGTTTTTAGCTTCATAAAGACTGAGACTTAGAATCTGTCCATTAAGATCATCATTTTGGTCACGAAGTTTCTGATTCTCCTGTTTAAGGATGAAAAGACATTGCTTTTTAAGTTCTTCCTACAAAGTTTCATTAAAAAATAAATAATATTTTAACATCACAGGTAGTTTGGATGACATACAGCAAGACTTCCAGCTGACAGCAACTCTTACCTCCAGTGACAAGGCCTCCCTGCCTGAGTTTTCCTGTGGCATAATTTACATTACCAGTGCAAAGAAGTCCTGCACAGATGCAACGTGGCTCTTGTGCTTGTGTGAGAAGGGGGAGACAAAATCTGAAGGCAGAGTGCTTGGGCTTGCAGTTATAGGCATTTATCAAGGCATTCCTGTACGTTTGATGTGGATCGAGAGGCCCTTCCCTGCTCACCTGCTTCAGCCGTTTTATTTCATGCTCCATTTCCACCTCTCTGGTTTTGGCATTGAACTCACTCAAGCTGGATGAAGAGCTTCTCCCACGTCCAGGACGTTCACATTCCAGCTTGTACAGCTGCAAGTGCTCCAGTTCCTTCCGTAGGTCTTCAATGAGCTGTGGGCAGCAAACAGCCCCCTCTGTACTCAGGCAAAAGCACTCCCTGAGCCTGGCTGAGGCCACAGTCCTACAATACAGCCTCTAACTCTTCTTTGGAAGCACAGGTCCCCTACCCTGCCCCAGAGCTGGCAATGGTTCTGGCTGCTAAGCTTCATGCCCGAGAAGCGTAATTTCCCTTGCAAACACAATGTAGGAAATGTTAGGGCACACGGTTCTCAAAGAGTTGTAAACCCTTTGGGTCAGGGATTGCCACTCATTAAGTATTCTTGCAGCATTTATTGCTCTGTGGGCACCCTTCCCACAGAAACACAATCCAGCAATAGCTTCGCTGGATGTGGTGTTCTCAGTGTTCATCCTGTCTGCCCATTCTTTCTCAGCTAGGCTTCCACGCAGATGGTGAGATGCGACTGCCTGGTCTTACACCCTTCTTCACACTTACCTCCTGTGTGGCTTCCCTCTCCTTGTTGAATTCCAGCCTGTTCTGCCGCAGCTTGTCCATCATCCTCTTGTACAAATCCATCTCATCCTTCAGTCGCAGACTTGTGTCTTCCAACCTATCTGACATGCGCTGCCTCTCCTGGAACAAACAGGGAACTTCAGAACAGGCTGGCAAGTGCAGGAGACACCCTCGGTTTCACAGCGTGAATCTGTAGACACAGCTGGTCATAAACTGGCTTGTGTCTCAGGAGATTCCTGCCTCTAAAGGTGACCAATGTTCCAATTCCATTAATAATCTTGTTTAAGGAAGGAAAATTTATGAAGCTGGGCCAAGCACTGTAAGAGCTTGCTCTTACATAAACTGCCGTTAAATTGCTCAAGAACTCAGGAGTTTTGTTACCTCATCTAATCTCTCCGTTTGGGATTTCAGCCGTGTGACAGTGCTTTTCAGATCACCATTTTCTTCTTCCAGTTGCTGAACCCTGCGTTAATAACAAAAATCTTACAGCAAATACCCCTTCAAGAATGCAGACATTCAAAATAGTGTGCTCTAAAAAGCCATCTCACTGGCACTTGATAGAAAGACCACACAGGGAAAATCTTTCTAATCATAGCACTTTTTAACATGAGCCTTTTGCTAGTTTGTTTTTAGGGCCCAAAATACTACACTGACCCTCAGATTCTTGTGCTCCTAACAACAGGTAGCTGAAAAGAAATAAGCTGGAAAAAACAAACGCAGGGCACAAGTGTTTGCTAGAACTGGTCACAATTCCCTCCTTGAATCCATGCCAAATATCCAGCTAAGCTGTCTACATGGGCCACGTGGATTAAAGCATTAATGTAAAGCATCCTCCAAGCTTTTGGGCATTAGACATGTGACTGCAGAGCGACTCTACAGAGCTTCCAACCTGCCACCATCTGTGCACTGTCTGCTGGTGAACAGCCTACATTTACAACCAACGTAAAAGTGAAGAAGAAAAGACTTTGTGCCCTGTTCAGGATCGCACCAAGATGTTTGTTACCTTGTATTTAGCAGTTCAATTTCAGTGCCTTTCTCTTTTTCATACTTGCTGTAAGCTTCTCTATGTCTCTTTATCTCTTCTTCCAGGGTCTGTTCTGCTGATGTTTCTTGGTCTTTCAATAGTTCCTCTAGCTCATGAACTCTAAAAAAATCAGATCTCATTTCAGTAACAGCTTCAGAAGTACTTACACATGTGCAAATTCATTGCCTCTCTCTTTCCTGCCCACTCCTTTATTTCATTCTAATTCACCATCTCTCTTGGCATTTAACCTCTCCCGGTATCTCTCATATTTACTAATAAACACAGAATTAAGTACGATCAATTCATCTATTATTCTTTCAGTCTCAAGAAGCTGGGACTAAGACCCAGCCTTCTGCTCTTGCTACATGCAAGAAAAAAAAGCCCAACCACCAGGGGTAATCTCTCTTACAGAAGAAGAGTTTTCTCTGTACAAGTCAGTAACATCTCTGTCAAAGACACTTGTTTGGAGGCCTCTTCTTGCTGAAAATTCAGCAAGGCAGCCCTATTCCACCTGGACTTCTCAGATGAAGCTTTATTTCATCTGTCAGCATTAAGGAAAAAGAATTGGTCATAATCTACAGGTAGAGATATTCCTTCCCCACAACTGTGCTCTAGCTTTGCTCTGACATGGTAAAGAGACCTGGCTCTGTGCTTTGTTACCTGTGAACCAGCTGTGTGTTCTCTTGTTTCAGTTTGCTCTTCAGGTCACCATTTGTCAGGCTATCGTTCTCCAGTTCTGTCACCTTCTTCTCTAGGTATGTTACCTGGAAGGGCAAGTGGAAAAAACTGAGTTTGAATCTCTCTTCAAACACCCCTTCACTGTTCCTAACTGGCATTTAGCTACTCTACCATTTTAAAAGGGGGTGTACTTCTCTGCAAAGCCAGCAGTGAAACTAAGCTCCACAATTCTGAGTTCCCCAGACCCTGCATGTTCCTTGAAGGTGATCACTGCAAATACACCATAGAAAGAAGTCCTAACACAATGCCTAGATCTGTGCTTGTACAGTTCTTGCATTACTGCCAAGCAACGTTGTAATAGTAATGGAACGTCAAGGACATTTTGAATAAGCTACTTCAGATCATGGGTAATTCTGAGCAAGATCTTCATCCCCTGATGCAGGGCTCCACCAGGATTTGGTTGGGTACATTACTCACAGGGCACAGAGATTCTCACCTTTTCAGTGATATCATTATCACAGGAGTCTATACTGTCTCTGAACAAGTCTTCTGTGCTGCCATTACTGCTGCTGAAGTTACTGTTGTGGAAGAGTTGTCTGAAAGATCAGAAGGATAATTATTTTGCTTGATGAGGAGGGAGGACAAAGAGTCTGGCTTCAGACTTTGAACATCTGATGGTAAAATCTGTGCAATCACTTCAGTGACAATTACAACTCTTTAAGCATAAGTCTTACAAGAGACTGGTAGCTAAATGAAGTCATACTGAGCACAGTCAATGACATTAGTTCTAGGGAGTGAGTTCTTTGTTACTTTTGATAGGATCTGCCACCAGCATTAACATAGTTTAAAAAATACTTAAGTCTTATTCACACTATGCGCTGAATTGTATTTGCCTTATTAGAAATTTAAAATAAGGTTACCATTGCACATTGGTTGGTACATTTAAGCTAGAAAATTTCATACAGTAAGAACTTTAAAAAAACAGAAAAAAAGAAATCTCAAGCAGTTCCCACTGCAGAATAGTGTCAGAATATGTAACACTGGAGATTATCTAAAACATCCTTGAACCTTTCAGCCCTCCTCAGCCCAGGGTTGGTTCACTCAGTCAAAGGAAGATGACAATTCTGTACATTCTTTTTAAAGGGGTGCTCTCACTTTCCTTCACATTTTGGCAACAGCAGCAAGGCCCACATTATGAGGGTTAAAGAAGCAGTAGCTGGACTGATGGCATAGCAGTATAAAGGAATAAATTTGGAGACAAGGAAGCAAAAACTATCTATATTTTTAACAGAACTCTTTCCAGTTCAGGGGCCTGCTCCAAGATCAGCAGGGGCTTCTATATTCTGCAACATTCATACCCAAACACAGGCCCCTTCCCTTAAAAACTTATCTTGGCACATTTTTGTTTTTCTAAAATTATTCCTACTTTTATCTCCCACTCCCACTTATGGAATTGTTATGGCTGATTCCACAAATATTCATAGAAAACTTGAAGACTCTTACCTGCCAAAAGCTGTGCTTGATATTTTCCTGTTAGGGCTACATGGATACAGAAGGAATGATATAGGAATTAAACACTTACTTGATTAAATTTTAATTGCACAATGAAATATAATATTGACTTTTTTTAGTGAATTCTAAAGATGATTCTGTGAACAATATTCTTTAACAACTGAATCAAAAGCTGCAGTTACTAAGAACACAAAGATGAGTGAAGCCACAAATTACTGTGATCATTAATAAGTCAATTTGCAAATACTGTTATATTTAGCAGAGATTTGTCAGTGTAAATCAGAGCAAAACTAACATTAGAAACACCACAAAGGGACACCAAGTTAGTGATGGACATTTATTCTGGATTCCCAGTTTTTAGATGACTTTATGAACAGTTAGTTAATCCTTCCCCATAATGCTTCCCAGTTCAGCACAGGAACTGAGGTCTTTCCATTTTTACAGCTCCCTTGTGCAGCCAGAGACAGGTGCTATCTAAATGAAAACCCCCTGCTGCAGACAACAGCACTGGAACCAGATCAAAATATCCTGCTGCATCTCTCGGTACGAGGATGTCACATGTCTGCGTGCACAGACACAGCTCTTGGTCAGGCATATCCAGCCTCCCTCAGAAACTTCCCAAAGCCCTGGCTGGTCACGGTCTGGATGCTGGCAGACTCCTTGCTAGGGCAGGAACATTGTTCATGACAAGTTCCACACTGCTGTGCATCAAGATGAGCAGCAGTGCAGCGTGCTCTGTCCCAAGAATTATGCCAATAGGCAGGATTCACATCCAGTTTCTAGGGGGAGCTAAAATCCCACCACATAATTCCCTTCAAAAACTCTAGGTGATTGTTGGAAGCACTTTCAAGTGCTCAGCACAGCTTAGGAGTGATGGAGTGGAAGAGATAGAAACCTGAGGAAGAAACTGAAATTGCAAAGAACTCCAAAAGTAACTTCTGCCGTAGGATTCATTATTTTTCCAAGTTCCCTTGACATCACAAAAAAATCCCACAGGAGCCAAGTACCTCTGCTGACCAGTAGCTTTAGGAGAGGCATATGTAAGGTTATGTGCATTAGCCAAGGATCTGGAGAGCCCTCCTTCCCACCTGGAGAAAGCAGTAGCTAACTGTAGATCTGCACTAAGCAGCACAGCAGATCCCACTTCCTGGGAAAAATTCCTTGAAATATCCCTCTCACTCTGCAATCAAAGAGCTCACTGGTTAAAATATTTGAGTTTAGTAATGATGTCTGCACCTTAAATCAGAAAAATATTTAACAGCTGATGAAGAACAGCATTTTGGTTTGGGCTAGATATTCAAGTCTAAATTTCTTACTGTTGTGTAAGAACAACACATATGTATGATGGAATGGGATACAGGAACGGACAGGGCTTGCTCTCCCTCTCCTCCTGCTATTAGGCAGTCCCATGTCAAGGGGGCATTGCCAAAAGCAGTGCAAAAGGTTGCTTGCTTACCTGTTTGCTTTCAAGTTTTTCAGCCTGGCTTCCAAATCGTTGAGAAGATTTATCTTTTTGCAGCACTGTGAGCAGTAAACATCCAGTAACTCGCTGTTATAAACATGTCTCATTTTTCGGGGGGTTTGGCCAGCACTGTTTGCAGGAAAGGAGAGATGTTACTGGCTGTAGTAACCAACCCACAACAGGTTTTCCTCGTGATTTTGTGTCTATGTGTCCGAATCACAGACGAGGGACTTGAAGAACCATCTCTAACCACAGCTCATATGATGGCCAGTGCTAGTCTTAGGGCAAGTCCACCTGTCTGAGCTGAGGACTTCCAGAGGACATGGATGTTTCTGGGTGTCAGTGGAAAGAATCAGTTTGGGTGACCAGAAGAACAGCAAAAGGTACATGGGGTCCACTGTGATGCACGTGGCAAAGGCAGCTACATGAGTATGTTCCACCTCAGCAATGTCCCCCTCTCATCTTGCCCATCTTCCCACTAGAACCTGACATGCAACCTGAAGTGTCTTTTCTCCAAGACAAAGGCAGGAAGATGAAAAACAGAGCGGTCTGGTAAGAAGTCACACGAACCCCCTCAGATGGCAGGATGAAAGCAACCCTGGAATGAGGAGGAAGGGAGAAGTGGACACAGGTCTAAAGAGGAGATAACAGTATCTCTTGGCATGATAAAGAGAAAATAAACTCAAATAAAAGAGAGCAATCATGGCATGAAGCGCACTAAGCCCTAGGAATGAGAATGGAAAGGGCTGGATAAACCTGAGGAAAGAGGGGATGAAAGACACAAGCCATCATCATGAAGAGGCAGTGGAGAGGGGTCTGGCTCTGCATGCATGACAGAGGTGGCCAGGCCGGATTGCAGAAGTGCTGGAAACAGAGGGGAGCGTGTGGGGGTCGCATGCGGAACAGAAGGATGCAGTGAGCTTGTCCTGTGTTAGCAATGAAGCACAAGACCTCCATGTGCTATTGATCCAAGCAGACAAATCCTAGAGAATCTTCATGCTCAGCTCATCCCAACCCTGCTCACCCATTCCCTTTCTTGGGGAAGGACAGTAAAATCTGGACCCGCCTTGGCCACAGTGTGTAAGAGCTGCAGAGACTGAGGTCACATGCGGAAAGCAAGTGCACTGCTGTGGCCTTTCTAGCTCCTAACAGAAAGCACCTACTTGCTTATGTTTTCCAAGACATTCCAAGTCAATAGGAAGCTTGTTTCAAATAACCCCCTGAACATATGCAGCAGTTCCCCTCACAGATTAGTGCTAAGGATTTGCAGTATCAGAACATTAAAGGTAAACGGCTCTTTTGTAAGCCTTCCCTGTATCAGGGTGGGTACATAATGCCAAGTTGGTTTCCATTGCGGCAGATCCCTTCCAATACTAGCCCTGACCTGTAGAATTATTGTCTGCAGTGGAAAGAAATCTCTACAAGCAAAACAGCCCAGTTATTTCAACAGAACCCAACAGAGGTTATCAGAAACAACATATTTGCTATAGCTCTTATTATTAAACGCAGTCTGTCAATTAGAGGGCAGGAAATGAACTGATAACATTTTGCTTTTAAGGTGAGTCTATCTAACCAGTGTAAACTCTGGTATTGTCAGAGAAGAATAAAAATGAAAAATTGTTTGTTAATGAATAAGGAGCAACCTGGAAGATACAGATGAGCCAAGGTCAGAGTAGGCGTTGGTTCTGGTCTCATCATCAGGGCATGGGCTACTGGGAGTAAAATCCACATCATCTCCTTCCCCATAGTCTTCAAACTGTTCTTCGTTACTGATCAGGGAGGCGGTGGAATAAGTGGAGAGGTCAGATGCTGCAGAAGGGTTGTGAGGACTTGACCTGAAACAAGAGGTCAAAACATCTCGAAGGCCGACTTGGATAGCACCTCACCTCACATGGAACCTTCCACCTTCACAGATTGCCCCCTCTTTGAAGTTGTAACCCACTTACTTTGTGCTAAACCCCTGAAATGCTAAATGTACCTGATGTGCAGCTGACAGAGTGCCTTGAGAGACAAGAGCATGAGAATCTATGAACAAGGTACCCGTGACAAGTTTGGATCAACACAAACCATTTCGCTTTAAAGAGCACACCTTGATGATCCTCAGCCACCATTTCTACATGACGACCACATGGCAATTTCTGCTCTGAATGCAGGAACCATGCAGACAGCTCCAAAATGCATGGGATAGTAAGAGGAACAGGTATAAGACAGAGGCTGTCACTCTATTCCACAATCAGAGAGTTTCCCAGTAATCCAGATACACCCTGTCCCACAACCCAGGAGTTCCAGCCACTCTCCTTCGTGTGGTCAGAAAGAATCCTCAGCTCACCACATACCAGAGAGTCATGAAAGCTACTGACGTGACCTAATGGAGGCTGGGTTCCTGCCTTTCTTTCCATCAGGACAAATTCTGTCTTTCAGAGGAGATATGGACCACAAGAAAAGGCGGTCTAACTACCAGAAAGTACCTAAAATGATGTCAAATGGGTAGGGAATGGCAGCACCCTGTGACTTCAGAGAAAGAGAACACATAGGTAAACAGATCAGCAGAGTCAGGCAGCACAGGAAAGCAGCTGGCAGAGAGTTTTGAGCACAGCAAATCTAATACAACAAAGCAAGGTGGCTGCAGAGGGTGCACAGGGTTCACCTGCCCAGAGTCCAGACTGCCCTGTGCAGTGCACCTGCAAAGTGCAGGTATTTTACCCAGGTTTTCTCAGCTCCCACCTTGGTGAGGCATTCAAATAGACAAGCCAGTAAATTCACATACAAATTCTTACAAACAAACTTCTCCCAACAGAAAACACACCTGGAAGACCTGAAATAGATGCTTCAATTGTGAGACCCTGGCATTGCCCAACTCTTCCCTCTACAGCAGAATCCAAGGCCTCTGCAGTACAGACAAGGCAATCTGCAGGCACTTTATGCAGATTAAGTTTTTCTCTCCCTTTGCTTCAGTGCACAGTGCTTGTATCTCCAGCTCCAGCAGCATGGGACAGCAGCTCCCAGGTGACATTGTTCTCCAGCAGCTCAACACTATTGCCTCCTAAATTTCTCCTGAGTCTACGTTGAGCCTCTCAACATCTCTACAGGGGGAGTCCTCTTCCTGTAATATTCCACTTGTGAGCTGTAAACAAGAGAAGCACCAGGGTTCCTTTGGTGGATGGTGCAAGCATCATTTGCATATCCCTTCCCTCCAAAAGCAATTAGTAGCAGAGGAAGCCTGCCAACATTTCAGATGTATGCTCTTTTGTTTCCCCTGTTTTGATGAGATCCATTTATAACCTGCAACTCATTTATCTAACTCACATTAACAGAAATTAGGGCAAGTCAAGCCAGGCACACTACTGAAAGATGAAGATAGGAATACTCACACTAGAAATAGATCAAACTTATCTAGCAAGGCTCCTTGGCTGAGGGATTAGTGAGAAGCTCAACATATCGCACTAACATTTATTCATAAAGTGCTGCTGTGTCATGGACATACTGTGTATTGATAAGTTTTTGGGAGATCTTACAATCCTACTGCTGTTTGCATCTCACTTGTAGTTACACCAAGTCAGTTTAGGAAGAAGCTCCTTGTAACACTTCCACTAGGATTGGAGGTCTAGGAATCACACAGTCATTTGCAAAGGAGTTGCTAAAAGCGACCGATTTTCCTCATTCTCACACCTTCTGAAGGGAACTTTCAAGTGTTTGGTGCTTTTTTGTTTGTTTGGGGGTTTTTTTGTTTGTTTTTAAAGGTAATCTCCTGTTCTTCAGAGGAGGATTTCAGAGGGCTGACACACCTGATATACAACCCACTTGCTTCTTCAACAAGCAGCAAAGTAAATCTCTCTATTGCCTAAAGTAAATATCTCTGTTGCCTCTTTTAACACAAAAGCATGAACCTTCTCAAGTTTTTCCCCCACAGATTTACCAAAGCTGAGGAGGTCTCAGAGGACGAACCAAGGTCTATCAGTATTAGCACAGTAGCTCTTGGTAGTTCCTGCCTGCCCTAGAAGGAGGGTACAGGAGGCACAATGCCTTGTCCACCCCCTTCACAAGAGCCTGACTGACACAGCTGGGAGGAAAAACATTTCAAACATAGCATGGGAAAAAGTCAGTCACCACAAGGATGGGGCTCTGGAGAACTGGGAATGGCAAGCAAAGGAGACAAGTTTGATAAAGAGCTGGTGGAAACTGTAATTATCTTGATAAAGTCTCTGAGGTTGCTTGGGCAAATGGGAGAAGACCAGAACTCAGCTAGCTGAGAAATTCAGGAGGAGGGCAGGAATGAGGCGGCACAGGGAGCATCCGAGGAGGCCCAGGAGAGAGAAGAAAGGCTGCCTTAGCAATGAACAAAGCTCAAGAGGCACAAATCAAGATGACAGGCCAAAAATAGGGAAGACAAGGCAGAGGCTTACAAAGCAAGCCCAGCTGAGCTCTGTCCTGTGGTATTGCATTAATTCAGTTCAAAGCAGGATTAAACCAAGTTGGGTCCTTTCCCCCCCCAGTCATCTTTAACCAGCACTCCCAGGTACACACCTGGAAGAGTCAAGTTAGGGTTACAGGGACACTGGTGTTAACAGCAAACTATGGTTACACATGAACATGCCAGGACACCCTATGTTAAACACAATTTACTGTTGCACAATAAAGGTTATGGAAAATTAGAAACACAAAGAGTTAACTTGGTATGTGAAGTTGCAAAGCAAATCAGCAGAGCCCACGACATCAGGTAACTAGATGTACAAAAGACTACAGCAGCATTCCCCATACTGAACTGCTTTGCAGGAAGTATTTGTTTTAATTCCAGCATATAAAGCTTATGGCAACAGAGAAGAACCTAAATTTTGGGGGACGCTAATGCAGTGATCTGTTCTGGAGAGACCCAATGCTTTCGCTTCAACACACAACATTCAAGTCCTGTGAGTGCTCACAGAATGTGCCAGAAGGAGCCAGGACTGAGACTATCTAAGCCACTTAGAGGACCTGGACATCCATCCCCCTTATGTTGTAAATGGATGTTAAGTTTCTAAATCCATCAGCCATCCTCAGCCTCCCTCAGTAGGGATTAGCCACACAAAGGCTCCTTCCTCCCTGGCGCACGCCTTGGAGCGGAGCTGCCATGGAGCAAAAGCACCACTCACTTGTCACCGGGCAGGAAGAGGCCACCGAGCACCCCGTCCTTGTCCTCGCTCCGACAGACGTCCGAGGCCTCCGAGCTCTGGGCACTCTCGATGGCACTGTCCATGTCAGACTCATGGTGAACCTCCTGCTGTGCCAGAGTCATCGTGTCCTCATCAGGAAACAGCTCCGACTCGCTGTAGGCGCTTTCGCTGTCCAAGTAGGCACAGTCCTGGATTTCACCGCCCTGGCACAAGGAAAATCAGGAGTCAATTCGGATCATCCCTTATGGCAGTTCAGCAGATACAGGAGAAGCAATAAGACATTCTCTGGATGCCTTGGTAAGCAAGAGTGATACTGAGTAAAAGCCATGAAACAAAAAGCTGACCTGCTTTACAAAGCCAGTTCCTGCAAGCCAATAAAGTAGCCTGTACCTTCCAGAGGGGCTCAAGTACTGTCTCTGACTTTACAGGAGAGAAGGACACTACACCCAGCTATAAAATGCAGTCAGTTTCACCCTAATTCACTAACAAAATGCACTTGAAGTAATAAATATCCTCAATGTTTCATAACAAAATGAGGCCTCTTTTGAGAGATGATAATACAGTAGTCACCGAGAGTTAGTCCTTTGATTAATACTACAGATTAAACAAAAGCAAAAGAGACAAGCCTAACAGTTTACTCTGTCTTTGAGGATGGACAAAAACTTGTAAGGTGAAAAAACAGTTGGCAGGTGTTAAATTGTTTAGGGTAAGTCTTGGTGATAATCAAAGATATATGAGAGCAGGAAAAAAAAGCAAAATCATCTGTTCCTGCTTGCTGGAACCACATGTCTTGATTAAGTATCAACTAAAATAAGACATCATTCTCATTACTGCAACTCTTTGCTCTTGCTGTTCGTCCTCTCCCTCCCCTTCCTGCCCCATGAATACTAAGAATAGCCAAGACAAGCTGGGTTCTATTTGCTTGTCCCTGCGGCACAAATAAAAATTCTTAATTGAAAAAATAAAGGCTAAGATTTTACTCTGTCCTTTGATAAGCAGCCACACAATGCTGCTTTGACAATTCCCATCCAGCATAACACAAATAATGCAGAGCTCCAGATCAAGTCCTGACTCAGAGCTCCACTCCAAAGCTCACCGGGAAGCTCCACAGACAGCCTGACCATTGAGCTACTTGCCAGCAAGTGAAGCTTTTAAAGCTGAGTTCACTGGCACAAGGAATGCAGCACTTCATTCAGGGATGTACCTCATATTTAGGCACAACTGTCATCCCACCCAGGAATCCCAAGGCACTGGCACCATCACCAGCACTCCCTGCCCTTCTGGTGAGCATGTTTGCTGGGACACTGGCCCAGTGGCACCACTTGCCACAGCTTGGCTTCAAGTCCATCCCCACAGCCTCTGGACACTCTTCTGCTGGAGTCAAGGAAGCTCAAACTCCCTTTTGCAGAACCAGTGATGTTCTGTGCTGATGACACAAATTGTCTTTTCCACTTCAACTGGAAAAGAGTCAGGCAGAAGCTGCAGCTTTTTAAGATTTGCAGAAACTCCTATTAGAAATGCAGGTCTCACCATCCATCTTTTTCCTGAAATACCAATTTATATAACTGTGAAATCTCCTAGCATATGGAGGTTGAAGAAATTCCAAACAAGCCCACCTGCTCAAAGCTCATTAACTAATGAATACCCCAGCAGGGAAAAGGACAGCATTGCCTGCTGTCTTTGAAACTCCAGGTACACACTCAGAGCAGACACTTGGATGCTCTTCTAGCTGAGCTTTCAACAGGTCTTCTAGATTAACAAGTAATGTCAGTGAGACACCTGGCCCTGTTCAAAAAGCCTTTTCCCACTGTTCTGTGTCAGCTTTATTATGCCTGAAACTTTCCTGAGGTATTGCTTCGAGAGATGTCCCAAAGGATTTATCCTTGGTCTATGCCATGTAGTATTTATTGAAGCCATGCTGCCTCATGCAATCAAATTTATAGCTCTGAGTCACAAGCCCTCATCCCCAGCGAGTCCGTGGTTTGGCAGGTCAGACACCAGCCCTGGAACCTGCTCCAGCCCTACCTTAGCCCCGGGTTCTTCAGCACATCTGACTTGCACCCTGCACCCTCCCAAAGCAAGCAGGGACAATGCCACTGTTGCTCTTTACAAAGTACCTTGGGACCCACAAATAGCACAAGCAGTACCTTTTTAGTAGGTGTTGAAAAAGAAAAGATTGTTCAGAGTTATTACAATGTTTCAGAACTACCCAGAAGTGTTTATTTATCTAACATTTCTCCGAAGTTTCCTCCCCCCATGCTGAGCCCCACAGGCACAGACCTCCTATTTTCTTAACAGGTTTAATGCAATAAAGCTGACTACTATTAGGGAATTGCACCAGCTGGTAAAAGTCTGATCCAGGAGGGAAAGAGGGGCAAGGAATACACAGTGGATCCCTGAAGCTCCCAATTAGTGCATCTTTTTCAGAGGTCTTGGAGAAGTCTCTGATTAAGCAAGTTTTTACAGCAGGAAAATCTCATTGGTATTAAACAAATTAACATGAGAAAGTAAAGGTCAAGAAGATCACAAAAGACTCCCTTTTTGCTCCCCTTAGGTAACACCACACATTTGCTTTTTCTAATAATAGTAGCTGAGGTGCTCTTTGAAGAGTCCATTATCAATTAAATGTGCAGCGTCATCTCTACGGGCTGGGGGCTCGGGCTCACTTTTCCTCACTGCCACTTTCTGGCAACCTTCACACATTTACATGTATGGGAGAGCTGATCTACACCTACAGCACACACTGCACTGTCCCCAGCCTGCTCAGTGCCAGGGACTCTTTTCCAAAGTGTAATTCCTCTGTTCCTGCACTTTTAAGCCCCTTGGGGGAAAAAAAAAGGAAGAAGAAAAGAAATGAGTTTTTGGAGGCGATGACCCATCATAAGCCTCAACACCTGCTTTACAGCTTCTGAAATGCCTCACTGCAAGACCTGGAACCCCTCCTGGAAGCAGGTCCTCCCTTCTGCTGATCCCATCCTCGAGCAGTGGGGAGCTCGGGGACTGATGGGGACAGGATAAACGGAGAACACGGGCCAGCCAAGCTCCTTGGAGGAGCTCCCCCTCAGCTGCTCTCTCACAGAGGGAGAGCGGATGCCACATCCCAGGTTGCCAATGCCCCTCTTCCCAAACCTGGCCCCGACCCCACTGCCGGATGCAAACAAAGTGGGTGTTTAGGAAGCACATCTCAGCTGCTCTTCTGAGCACCCGGCAGCCAAATCACACACTGAAGACCTCAGCCCTTTCAAAGCCAGCAGCACCACAAACAACCGTGCCAGGAGCAGGAGGGCTCAACTCCAGCAGCTGCCAATTCATGCTTCTAATTGCTCAAGGTCCACCTCCAATCGGTGCTAACACAATTTCAGCTGGCGTAGAGCAGCCAGGACCAGCGACAGCCGCTGTGCTCCAGCCTGCACACGTGTTCCCTGTGGGCAGGAACTGCATGCTCCCCCACTGAGCTTTGAGAGCTTAGGGGTGTGGAATCCCTGCACCCTGATAATGCAATATTCCTGGCACATGGGTACGTCTGGTGCAGATCCTGTAAAGCACGGAACTCGGGTAACACCACTCAGGTGTCTTTTCAGCTCCCTGGGTGAAACCAGCCTCCAGAGCAACTGTCACAATCACACATTTAATTAAAAGTTTTCCTTCTGTGGCCTAAATAACCAGTAGGAGAACACAGACAAAGGAACTTTAAAACAACTAATACAGGTTAAGTAAGCTATTACAAGACAACAGAATCCAGGCGTGTCGCTAGTAAACAATATACAGGCATCCACACCTTAGTGACTAAAGCTGTAAGTTATTTGAAGCTGTAATTGTTCAGTGATCGTAGTTTCTCACAGAACTATACTTTCAATGATGACATTTAACACAAGCTGCTTACAGACCACACCTAAGGAAATTAAACTGCAGAAAAAAAGAGAGAAAAGAACAAGAAAAGGTTGACTGCATACATTAGCCTCTGAAATTATTCCTTCATCGTTTAGATATCTACAGTATTTCATGTACCAAATTAGAGGCTGGCAAGAACAAGTGTTATTCAGGTAGCCTTAAGAGAGCTAACTTGAGATTAAGGAGAGTTTAAGAATTTTCAAGATGAATAGACACTTCTAGCCTGAGTTATTTGTTTCCAGTGCACATGTCATTAGCAGAAACCAGCAAGAGAATGAGGTTCTGACGACTTGAGTATGAATCACTGGGGTTGTCATTCTCCTAGGCAGCTCCCTTCTTTGTTGGCTGAGTCAAAAGAGATAAAGCTGCTGCTTATGATCTTGGAAGATTTTCATAAAAAGAAAACCCAACCCTGAACGTTAAAATACCACCAACACAACATAGCTGCGGGTAGCTTTAAAGCCGTTAAGTGCTTTGCACTTTATCTAATCGGATGCTCAAGATAACTCCAAGTGCTTCACAGGCAGCCGGCCAGACGCTTGTATAGCAACTGTTGAATATTCAGCAACAGTTTGCTCTATAGAAGCACCTGCTGCCCACAGATCCAAGGCCACTTCACAGAAACTAATGAATTCCCTTCCTCCAAAGAGGCGATTGTGTAGCTGCATTGAAGGCAGATGAGTAAGCCCAGCCTGCCTTTGCAACAGCCACCCCAAGCCGAAGCAGGAGCCAGAAGACAGCGATTCCCATGGATTCCTTGTGATCCTAGTGGGGCAGGAAAGCAGTGTCAGCATTAGGTGGGTATGGGAATACAGCTCTGCCTTGCCCTGCAGTGACCTGACTGGGTCTTCCCAGGTTGGGAGCAATCTCCAAAATATGCATATAAAGCAGCTGAAAGCTAGAAACTTGGCTGACAGACAGGCTACATGACACGCCTACATCAATACATTCATGCTGAAGAGCAAGCCTCGTTAAAATTCACTCCCATCACAGCCAAATCACCAGCACCCCTGACATTCAGACAGCCTCACAGTATGCTGGAGGAGATGGGGAAGAAAAGAGGATCCAAGTATCCCACCACTGTGCAATCTGATTAGTAAGAGCTGGACCCATCACACACGACCAGAAACAAGAAATGCCACATGCAGTTTAGCCATGGCACTTCCCTCACCAGGATCATGCCCCTGACCCTCTCTGACAAGCTGAATCTGCTGTGGGACAGATGCAAGTCTGAGTCCCTGCACCTTCCCCATCCACTTTCTTCCCAGCAAAAGCACAGGAAAAGGCACCTCACCACAACTGGAAGGGAAGAGATGACATGGGGAGGTGTGCCAGGCTTGGTCTCAGATGAAAGTTATTTACTGTTGCACTCCGTCGTAAGAGAAAATCCAGGCTCTCTCATCTTTATTTAAGCAGCCACTGCATTGGAAGGCAAGTAGTCTCTTAATTACCGACTGACATAAAAGGGTGTGAAGCATTTCTCACTAATGTGTTTTAGAAACAGCCACTCTTCAACAAACATTTGTATATTTATACCAAGTGGGCTATGAACATTTTTTAAAGTACATGTTTTCCCCAGCATATTTCCTTTCCTTTTCAGTTGTCAGGCAGAGGTGGGGAGGTGCTGATCTACCCTTTGATCTGACGGGAACAGGAGAGACTACGGAAGAGGAAAAAGTAGAAGCACTAAGTGAGACCACACATGAGCATCTGTGTCCATGATGTGAGCGAGCTCTCGCCCACGGCCGGCTCTCTCTCACCTAAATCTGGCTCTTGCTCACGGCCAGCCCCCTCTTGCCCACATCTGGCTCTCTCACCCACGCTGCTGTGGCTGTGCACAGGGGAGAGCAGGGCTGCTCACAGGTAGGCTGATGGGGGAGGGAGGAAGTCACAGAAACCACTTCCATCTCCTGCTGCAGAACACGGAAGAACACCGAGTCTCCCCATATAACTGGGAGTATAAAATCTCTCAGAGTTCAAGATCAGCATGCAGAGCGCTGTTATTTCACTAAGCTGCTCAAATAAGAAGCTATTTTAGGGCTACAAGTTAGTTTGGTCAATGCAATAGCTTCCTGTGATTGTTCAGTTACTCAAATCTAAAATTTGAAGCTCAGTTTAAGGCAAAGCTTCACATGTTGTTGTGGGTATTGGAAGGGACTTCCAGGGGCAAGATTATTGCTATAATCCAGATCTTGAACTGAGTGATGGACAGCATGCTGGAAAGGCAGCGAAGAGTCCCCAGAGAGAGGGCAAGCCCGCGCTGCAGTGCACTGCCAGCCTCCCTTCCCTCTGCAGGATAACATCTGTATCTCATCCAACTGTGCAATTCAAAGACAACAGGTTTCGACTGGAAGACCAAGCTTCAGCTTCTGGGTTGTTCCTGCTGAACCACACGAGCAGCGGGCACAGGGGTTCTGAAGGGCTGCTCTGTGCTCTGGCTGGGAAGTTCAAAGTGACATCCTGCCTTTTCCAAGGCAGAGGAGAAAGGCCGCGTGCAGCCCGGAGCCAGCCAGGGAACGGCAGGAGTCAGGAGTGTTTACACTCCGCTACCTGTCATTTTAATTGACCATAATGGAGATGCCAGACCTCATCACACGCAGGGTCCAGATCCAAGTACTCCTTTTCACAGGTCATTGTTTATGCTCTGAAAGTTTTAACATTAAAAGGCTTCAGCAGACTGCTAATTTGATCCTCTAAAGAAAGTAAAAAAATAAAAAGCTCTTCCCTTTACTTTGAAGTTGTGTCCCATCACTCCCTTGGCTGCTTCCCACTACTGGACTATCATACACTCACCAGCCATCACTGAAGGCTCATCAAAGCAAGGAGAACCCCTTTGCAGATTAAAAACCATCCTAATCTGCAGTGTTAGGAACAAGAGTGCATTACCTTCGGCATGGATGGGGCCAGCACATCAACCACAGAGTTCAGAATTAAACCCACCACATCGTTTGGCACCTTGTTCCAGCACTGCTTAAGGCACTTTTACCTCTGAACTGCAAGACAGTTTCCTTCTTCTTTCACATATCTAGAAAAAGTGGTGCGAAGTGGCACCGTGCTAACACACCCCGAGCACGTCACAAACATCACTCAGGAAACTCCTGAGGTGTCCACTCCAGTAAGAGCGAAAAGAGATTTAATTACCTGAAAAGTCTCTGGTAACATTTCTAGGGTGAAATGCCTGTGACTGTGCAGACTGCCAGACCTCCTCAGACTGGTACCACGGCCCTTCCCACACAGTGAACTGCTGGGAAAGCCCACAGCAGGTACCCCCTGCCACCCCCTCCTCCCAGACAGGGCACCCAGGTCAGGCAGGCTGAGCTGTGGGCAACTCAGCATCACCTTCATGCTGTGTGTGGGAGTGCTGCAGACCTTGGTTTATAAAAGCTGGTATACAACTAAAAAAAAAAAAACATTCGTATTTGCCTAAAAAGATCTGCAGAGCAGATAATAAATGTGACATAATTAACCCTCTTGAGAAGCCTTTGCCTTGAGATGAGGCAATCTCATTCTATTTTTAAAGTCAGAACAGCAGTAACAGAGAGGGGGGACAGAAAACGTCAAACTCGTACCAGGGTTTGTTCCCTGGGACTGCGGCTCAGCCCCTGCTGAACCTGCCAGCAGGGCCCGTGAGGGCAGCTCTGGCACACCGTGGGCAGCAGCATTCACCATTCCTTTGGCAGGAACAGTTGGTGACAAAACCGTGCCCTGGGTTGTGTCCTGGGTGCCCTGGCCAGATGTCACAGCATTCCTCACGCAGCAGCTGCAGCTTATGGTCAAAGGCACCCCGAAGATCCCCCAGTACAGACCAGTCTTAAGACCACGGGTCAGAGGAATGGTCAGATTACGTTATTTTGAAGCAATCCTACAAGTGAACACCTATGCTGTGACAAAGAGAGCTGGAGGCTGCTTTCAAAAAATTGTCTTTATTTTATGCCTAAAGCAGAGAGTTCAGCACTCACTTCTCAATTCAGACCCCTAATTAACCAACTCTAAGTTACAGGACGCTCTTTGCCACTGGTGTTTGCTGCTCAGGGGGCGGCTGAGCTCACACGCCAACGTGTTTTCCTTGACAAGCCTCAAGGTCACCCTGTTGGGGACTCAACAAATAACAAAACCCTTGCATCACACTTGCCCGCGGGTGCTGCAGGCACATGGGAGAAGAGTTCCCTGAGCTGACTTAGTGCCGACCCAGCCCCTGGGTGAGGAGGAGGAGGAGGCACCTCCAGAGCACCATTAGGCACAAACAGCATGAGGAACAGGAAGAAGCTGTCCCAGGCAGGAACAGTTCTGCCTGTGTCTAAGCTAATTATTCACAGGAACACTGGTCAAACTCCCTTCCCCCAGGGAATCTGGAAACTATAATTTTTACATTTATTTTCTATACTCCTGCAAGCCTGGTCTCCAGCAAACACCATGAAATAAAGCCATTTAAAGAAAAACAAAGATTTTTACCTCACAACTCATACTTCTGTCTTGCCACCCACTCAGGTTAGATTACACTGCAGTCTCCAGCAGGGAGGGATGCTTGGGGAATGGGAGCAATTTCAGACCCCAAGAGGTAGAGAAACATCTCGAGTTTCTCCAGCACAGTAAGAAATCCAGCCATGCCTGATGATGAGTAGTTTATGTTGGCAAGCAGAGGGAAAGCATTAAGGATGTGGCTTTGCTGTAGTTCATACAGAAACACTTCCCAGAGCTCATTGGTCACTCTGAATGCAGACAAGCCTAAAAGGTAATTTACTTCATGTTTAAGAAATACTGAAGTAGCTCTGAAGAGCTCCGCATTAGGAGAAGAAAGGAGCTGCAGGACCTTGGCTGCTCTTCAGCTGGTGGCTGGGCAAACCACAGGTTAAGGCATTTCTGCTGCAGGAATAACTGGAATTGCAGCCTTTACCCAGCAAAGATTGCAAGCACTGATTTTTAAAAAATTATAGTCTCCCCATCTGTCTATAAAAGACATTTTACTTCTTTTTAAACAAAGGCTCTCACATACCTGCTCCTTTTTTTCACTTCTTACAGTGAAGTTAAAGCACTTAATTGCAGAAGGGCTGCCAAGCACATCATTGAGCTCCACACATGACAAACACGAACTAAGAACCCACTTATCATAAACCCTGGTTTGGTCAATAAGCTGGGTTTTTTCATTTACACAGTAAAATACACATAGGCAAGAGATATTTCTACCCTTGAACCTGCACAGACAAAGCAGATGGGAACTAAGCAGAAATCATTCATAAGATTAGGTTGCACACTGAAAACACAATTCAAAGTAGAGCCATATGCAGAGACCCCCTACTTCTAACCAGCAGTGTTAGCTGCAACACAGTGCCTGAAGCACTGTCTTGTCAGGAAGCACTTACAGAGCCTGTCCTATGTTTGGTGCAGCAATCAACCTAAATGACTACAGAAAGAACAAAAGCAATGACATTATTATGCTGCATTTCAGATTTTAAGGGGTCAGCTACCCAAACATGGTGAGCATTTGCAGATATTAATATTTGGATAATGGTTAATTCAGTAACAACCCATGATTAGTTTAGTAAGCACTTAAATATTTCACTAAGACACTATATTTAAAAGAAAAAGTTAAGATCAAGCTATGCTCGACAGACGTAACAGCACTGGTTAATCAATAACTGGAGCAAAGCAATTCCATTCCCCCTGCTATTTTGGCATGGGAAGTGTTTTGTTTTGCAGGCTTTGTGCACGGCAAAGATTCCCCAACCACCCTGGTAACAGACCTGTCAAGGCAACCACAGCTGAGAAACATCTGCATATCAGGTGGCTTCTGGGAGACTTGCTGCTGTTTGCAGTAATTCTTCAAATAACAAACTTAAAAGAAGCTCATTAAAAGATGTTTTAAAACTTCTTGGAGGCTGCCACATTTCACACTGGGTATAGCTCAAGCTCCTCTCAGTTTGGGCAGACACTGCCAAACAGCCAATAGAAATTCCAACCTCCTTCTGTGCCCAGTTGTAAGAAAAATGTTCCACACTACTACACATATTTGGTGGTGACACCAAGTTATTCCCCACCTCCCCCCAAAATCAGAAGGGTCACAGGCAGAAAAATAACTTATGCTGGGAAAGGACAATCCAGTCCCATCACTGGAGCAACCCCCCCATTCACATGTCATCCAAATGGAATAAAACTATTTTCAACAGAAGCAGTTATGATAGCAAAAGGGATCAAAATAATCACAAATTATACTGGTATACAGGTAATAATATCATATACTGGACACAGGTACCATGGAGTTCACGTTTAGGGAGTCTATTTTGAACCCATTTCAGAAGTTTTCTCCCATCTGTGCCTCCTCCTTACCCTAAGTCGATAAATCAGCTGAATAACACGAGAACAAATCATTCTCTCTGCCCCCAAAGCCACCAACCTTACAAATCTGCCATAAGCAATGAAAATGCTGCTACTACCAAAGCAGCAGCATTAAACTACCACCTCAAAATCAGCACAGAGCAAGGAGGGCGCCTGCCTGCCCCAGGATCTCCAACCACCCATCACTTCTGCCTAACAGAAAAGCACAATTGCCCTTCTCCATTTCAGGGACATGAGAAACAACTCCAGGCCAGGCACTGCTCACATCTACAAGATCTCTCCCGTGAGCTGCTTTCATGTGCTGCCAGACACATCTCACACAGCCCGTCGGGGGCAGAACCACTTCACCCACCGCATCAGGGCAATGCTGGTCCCACACGACAGCTACAGGCAGCATCTGTAGTTCCAGCACAGGCTGTTGTGACAGCCACACACTAACCACAAATCATTTTTTTCTGCCTATGTCACCAGCATCCCGGAGCCAGCAAATGCATTCAGAACCACATTTGGGTATTGAAAACACTCAACAATAAGTAATGGCAATCCAAACACATCGCCAGTGCCACAGAAAATAATTACAGAGCAAGCCCTCTGCTTGCATTCATCCTTAAAAAGTACTTTTTTTTCCTCCTCTTCCCCTTTTAAAGGTTTAAATCCCAGGTTTTTGGGCATCTCCAGGTTACAGAGCTGAGAGCTACATGAGGCTCCTCTATGCAGGAAGACATCCCCTTCTTCCCCAACACCCCCATCTCACCCCACACGGCTGCTGACAGACATATACGGCTATAGATTTTCCCACAGAACAGTATCCCCGGGACCCGCTCGGTTCCATAGCGAGCCCAACCTTCCAGCATACACAGCTCTGGAGCGAAAATCCCCTCCTTTAGCAAACAAGAAAAAAACCCAAAAAAACAAACAGCAGGGTTTCGCTCTACCTGCAATTTCATGCATTTCACGAAAACGCCGATACCGCACCAAAAACCCCAGAGATGCTTTCCTCCCTCGCTTCTGGATTCCCACGAGAGCAGAGCGGCCTCAAGGATCCCCCTTCCCTCGCGGACCCCCCTCTCTTCACTCCGCAGCCCCGGCGCGGGCGCCCCCGCGGGGCTGCGCGGGNCCCGCGCCGGAGCTGCGGCGTGGAAAACCCCCAGGAACCCCGCCGCAAACTTCCTCCTCACCCCGCAGGAGACACCGACCGGCTCCCGCCTCCTCCTCCTCCTCCTGCCGGGCTGCCCGTACCTGGCTGGGCGCCGGGAGGCCGGTGCGGTCCCCACGCCCCGTCCCCGCCCCGCAGAGAGGGCGGGCGGAGCGCGGGGGGCGGCGGCACTGGGCGCATCCCCGCCCCGCCGCTGCCGGAGGGGCCGGGGCCGGGCCTTGGTGCCCCGTGGGGACCCGTGACACCCGAGCGCGGGCTCCGGGCGGGGGCGGGCAGCGGCAGGAAGGTCCCCGTCGCACGGGTTGTTTGCGGTTGGGTGTTGTGCTCCGGGGGGTGTGAGTGACGCGCGCCCGACCCCGCCCGTGGGTTTACTCGTAGTCACTCGGTTTTGCTCAAAAATAATGCGGTATTGCTCAAAATTATCTGTAATTAAAATTATCTGCAATTGCTGGTGAGAGGGGAAGATGCCTGGGGTTCCTGAGGAATGAAATGAGGCTTAAAACCCGATTAAAACCCGATTAATTCTCTCTATATTATATAATGTTATATTATATAACTTTATATTATATATAAAAGAAGATGGCATGTAATTATGTTTATTAGTTATATATTTATATGTAATTTATATTTTTTAATATAATTATGTGTGTACATGGTGCAGCTTGCCCAGAGAAGCTGTGGATGCCCCATCCCTGGAAGTGTTCAAGGCCAGGGTAGACAGGGCCTTCCCACGCCAGGGCTATGGACAATCTTCCTGCAGGTGGTGAGTTTGCAGGAACACATCTGAGATGGAACAGACTGATTTTGGGTTTCTGATGCCTCATAAGTGAAGGGGTTGCAGTGGCAGGTGCAGCCCCTGAGGGCTGTCAGGTCCCCAGGCAGGGACAATCTCTGGGGACATCAGGGTTCACTGGGGACAGCCTCACCTGCCTGGTGTACCCTCATTCCTACAACTGAGTGACAACTGAACACATGTACGGCCTCCCAGGGACAGTGGTGTCAGGCTAAACCCTCAGTGTGCTCAAAGCAANGCCTTGGTGCCCCGTGGGGACCCGTGACACCCGAGCGCGGGCTCCGGGCGGGGGCGGGCAGCGGCAGGAAGGTCCCCGTCGCACGGGTTGTTTGCGGTTGGGTGTTGTGCTCCGGGGGGTGTGAGTGACGCGCGCCCGACCCCGCCCGTGGGTTTACTCGTAGTCACTCGGTTTTGCTCAAAAATAATGCGGTATTGCTCAAAATTATCTGTAATTAAAATTATCTGCAATTGCTGGTGAGAGGGGAAGATGCCTGGGGTTCCTGAGGAATGAAATGAGGCTTAAAACCCGATTAAAACCCGATTAATTCTCTCTATATTATATAATGTTATATTATATAACTTTATATTATATATAAAAGAAGATGGCATGTAATTATGTTTATTAGTTATATATTTATATGTAATTTATATTTTTTAATATAATTATGTGTGTACATGGTGCAGCTTGCCCAGAGAAGCTGTGGATGCCCCATCCCTGGAAGTGTTCAAGGCCAGGGTAGACAGGGCCTTCCCACGCCAGGGTTATGGACAATCTTCCTGCAGGTGGTGAGTTTGCAGGAACACATCTGAGATGGAACAGACTGATTTTGGGTTTCTGATGCCTCATAAGTGAAGGGGTTGCAGTGGCAGGTGCAGCCCCTGAGGGCTGTCAGGTCCCCAGGCAGGGACAATCTCTGGGGACATCAGGGTTCACTGGGGACAGCCTCACCTGCCTGGTGTACCCTCATTCCTACAACTGAGTGACAACTGAACACATGTACGGCCTCCCAGGGACAGTGGTGTCAGGCTAAACCCTCAGTGTGCTCAAAGCAAAACAGATCCTGTTAGGAAGTGATGTCTGTTTTGTCCTTGATTTTAATCCCTTTAGTTACAAGATAATGTGAAGCAAAACAAAAAGGCTGAGAACAGTCACACTGACTTCGTTATTTTACATTCGCTTCACTTCTTAGAAGTTGTGTAACTTCCTTTTTCGCAACACCTCATAAGAGCTGTGTTTACTGTGCTGTCTGTGCTAATAAAGAAAAAAATAAAGAAATAAAATCTGTTTCTGTGCCTTTGCAGCAGAAGACTCCAGGGCAGAAGGGAGAATACAAAAAACCCATTTTCTGTAAAATTCCTATCTGGGAGCCAAACCCTGCCCTTACTGACTGTCACAGTTGTCACTGCTGTGTCACACGTGGAAGGAAACACAATCCTGCAGGATTCAGCCAGCAAACAAGCACCACCCTCCCAACTGTAATGGCACTGAAAGACTTGGAAAAGGAAAGAATCCCCAGCCCTTACCTCGCCATTTGATCTGGCCATATTCCAAAGCCCGTCTTCAAAGTTACTTCCAGGTATTTCAAAAGGGGCAAAGCTCTTTGGGGCGTACTTTTGTAACAGTGCTCATACACAGAGTTACAGAGATGCTGTAAATGTAAATCACTGAAAGATCACTTAAGTACTTTATACTTCTAAAATATTTTGGACTTTATCGTGTCCAAAGACAGGGCATTTTCCAGAGAGGCCCAAAAGTTACTTGAAGCAAGGGATAAGGAAATTCTCAGAGAACAGAGCAAAGCAGGCAGACACAAACCCATCTACCAGCGTAACATCTCATGTCCCGTGTATTCCCTGAGCCTGCCCTCATTTTCATCACAGCCAGCAGCTTCTAAGTGTAAAATATTGCTGTTCAAAAAGCAAAAGAAGAGAAAGAAATTAATTAGCCCAAATTCTTATATATATGCAATGCTTAAAGCAATTCACTGAACTTGACCCTTTTTGCAGTTCATTGAGAGAAAATGAAAAGAATTCCGTCTCTGCAGAGCACAGAAGTTTCGGAAGGGCGAGGGATGCCTTAGGTTTAGTGTAACAAAGTGTAACAGCAACAGATGAAAGCCAAGTGCAGCTTCAGCCAGCACAGACTGCCGACCCCACGTGTCCAAGGAGGTCACTGGGACTCAGCAGGGCACAGCTCGGGGCAGGTCCCCGCACACAGGGGACCCCGCAGACCTTGGGCTCCCTGCCGTGGCAGTGGGGCTCCAGAGCCTTCCTGTTCGGGAGCTCTCCCGGGAAGCTGGGAAGCTGATAATGAATGGTACAACAGGAATCAAAAACACCTCCCAAACACCCTCCTATTCATTAATCTAAATGAATGGGAAAACAATTTCTACAAGACAGATTTAGGGACAGACAACTTCACTGCTTTTTAAATAGGACACTTCTAAAATCTGCTTTTTCTTTCAGTATTCAATTTGAGAAAGACAGTTGTATGTCAGGGGCTCACTGCAGAATAAACAACGATCACACATGAAAGAATTACCTGCACGGTACATTTCGTAATAGTTTCCTGAAAGACGCAAGCGAGAAGTGTTTGTACTGGTACACAGATCAGGCACTACTATGGACATTGTGAAACCTGACAATTACAGAACCATTATCTGACACAGATCTACTTTCAACAGCTTGTGATGAGAAAAACATAAAATAAGCATTAAACAGATAAAGTAACAATAGCTAAAATTAATATTATAATAGAGATGTTAAGAACATATGCACAACTGTGTGGTACACCTGCTGAATGCACTACTCAGTTTGCTACCCAGGGCTTTGACATTTATTACACAGTAATAATTGAGAAGGCACAAATCTCTCATTGATAGAAGAATTTCTCATAAAGGTCCTAGGAAATGTAAGGAGTTTAGACAATCACTCCTCATTAAGGAGCGACTGTATAAAATCTTCATTAAGTAATAACCCTAGCTATAATACAGGTCCATTTCTCACTTCATTAAAGCTAAGCCTGATTAAGTGGAGATTGTTATAAGCTGCCCTTGATCTCCATTGAGACAAAAACCTTATTTTTACACATTTCATGATAAAGTGATAATTTTCTGTTTAATATGATTTATGATTTGTTTCCTACAAAGGGAAAAGCAGAGCATGCTGTCATGACTGAGGGAGGGCAGATGACCATCACTGGCTTCTCTTGCAGGAATGAGGATTAATTTCGGGAGTGACACAGGCCTTTAAGTGCTTCATGCCTAAGAGCTGCAAGGGTGCAGAGGAAGGGTGTCTGCATGTCTGCCCGGGACAGCAGCTTCCACTTGGCGCAGCTGCAGCTCAACTGAGTCAGTGCCACGGAAGGAGAGCTTGCGTGATACATTTTTCCCATCTGAGACTGGAGTCTATTCTCCTGTCATGATTTCAGGCAGCTGAGGAATTTGTGCGGGTTAGTGACTGCTCAGATGACCACAGACACTGAAATACGCTCCAGGCTTTGTGTGTGGTTTGCATGAGCAGGCTCTGCACACTGAGACCCTCCTGAGCGCGCTATTTGTGACTCCATCCACAGCAGACTTGCTGCTTTTCAGAGGGAAGCCCTTCCATGCCGGATACACTCATCCAGTGCCGGAGCAGCTGGGCCCTGGAAAGGGCAGGGCGCTCCTTCACACTCAGTTTCCACCTTAATTCATCTTGTTTTCTCCTAAATCCCACCGTCCGCATGCTACTTGTACTAAGTGCACTTGCAAAGTACCTGTGCTCGAGTCCTGTCCAGGGTTTGAGGATGGTGACAAGGAGCTGTCAATGGAGAGTAAACTTTTATCCTCATTACCACAGGAAAGAGATGGCTACATCGGCAAAAGTATGCTTGGTACTGCCAGATCCCACAGATCTCCCAAACAAACACTATGCATCCTGAAAAAGGTGCTTGCAGAAGCATGCCAGAGAAAATTTGAGAAAAACATTCGTTATTTGGGTGATTAGAAGAAGACTGCTGAATACATCACTGAGTGCCTAAATCACAATCACTGCTGTCCCCTTCCCTGTGAGGGTGGTGAGGCATGGCAGGGAGCTGGAACATGATGATCTTTAAGGTCCCTTCCAACCCAAACCACTCTATGATTCTACAATTCTATGACTTCCAGTAGTACCCAGAGTGCCTGCTGAAACCAGGGGCTCCTGGCCAGGAAACACCGGGCAAGGCACATTATTGAAATTGTTTATGGCAGGGAAACCTGCTGATCTGGTACAAAGCACTGCAGTTTCTCTGGAGCAGTTCTGAACAAAGGCTGGCACCTCCTCTGCTGTTCCAGAGGCAGAATCCTTCCTCTGCATCTCACTAGGGCATCACTCACAGGCGAGTCACCCTAATGACAAGAAACTGGAGCTGAAATGTGAAGAACAGAGACTAATTAATAATGAAGATAATGAGATCACCAGAATATATATACACCAAACCTGCATCTTAATTATCTCATGAAAACTGGCAACTCCAATCATGCTTCAAGAGCCTTTAATCATGCTCTCTCTGATGAATACTGGTGGCTATTTTAAAGAGACTTATGTAAAAATACCTTTTGTGTGGGTTTTTCCCCTACAATAAGAGCCAGCCAAGTTACTATTGTGTGTAACTGCTCTGCTCCAAAATGAGATATCGCAGACTTGTAATTACAGCTGGTCTGATCTTCATCTCATCTACTCTCATCTTATTTTGGAGTGCTTCCTTTGAAGGAAATGCAGTAAGACTGGTGTGAGTTATTGCAGTATTATTATGAATCCCTTTTATTATGACAGAACAAACCAAGAACGATCCCTAATTAAGGCAGTTTCTCCCAAAACACAGGGAGCGTACAGTCCCTGCCCCAAAGACCTTGCAATCAGAACAGGCAAAGACATTTTGACGTAGGGAGAAGAAGACATAATGAACTTGCTCCCAACTACAGCTTGTTCCCATGATTTGTTTTAAGGGGAAGTCAGGAGGAGGCTGAGATAGGAGAACACAGGACAAGTGTGGAGCAGGGGAGCTGAAGACTGCAGAGGGGGCAGAAACAGGCTGCATTTACAGCTGGCAGAGCCTTTCCAGAACTTTCTGCAGTTTCTTCCCTGCCCTCCCCATCCCTTCATCCCTGAACAACGTGAGGAGGTCAGCTCCAAACTACGGCTGCAGGGGAACACTGCTCTGGGTGCAGCAGGCACAGCTCAACCCCTGCTCCCACTCCCAGAAAACAAGACCCCAAGTGCCTGCAGAGAGGCTTATTTTAGTAACTAAGGAAGCAGCAGTTTAGACCCTACACCACGGGGCTCTGCTCTCCCCGTGACCTTTAGAGCAGAGCGCTTGCTTGTGTCCTATCCTCAGGAGCAGGGCAGGCAGCCAGGCACATCAAACAGCTCCGGCCAAGCGCAGGGCTCGCCGGAGAAGGTCTCTGTGCAAGGTGAGAGCACCGAGGGCAGGACGGGGCTGGCTGAGGGCCCATTAGCATCGATTCCTTGGGCCTGCCATGAAGCTGGAGCCGACTCTGTGACATGCAGTTACAGCACAAAGACGTTTCAGGGCACTCGCCCACTGCTCTCTCCAGAGATGAGCTACTTGCAGCTTCTCTGCCATCAGCAGGTTACACTTTGGTTGCTTAATGAGGTGTTTGGAGGGATTTTCTGTGTTCCTCTCCAAAACCCCTCATGAGGGACACATAGTCAAGAGCTGCGAGTGCAAAGGCCAGATAATGGACCAGGAAACACATGCCCCTCTGAAAAGCAGTTTATAATTTGTTCATCACTGCAACTGTACCATTAGGTTTTTCATGTCAAGCTCTGAAGGCATCTTATAATCGTAGCTGTGAATCCATGATTAAAGCACCTTTGTCAAAAGCATTACAAAAATACGCCAGACACAAAATCTATTCTATTTAACCTTTGTCAAAATACCCAAAAATAAAAAATTAAAACAAAACAGGCTACAAGAACAAATTCAAGTGAAAAATACGTAGCCTCTCCTTTAGAAATGGGCTGGGAGGACTCTGCAGACTGAAGGCATGGACACATTCACTTTGCTGGCAAGAGCATAGACGATGGCAAGGAAAGTGGGAGCATCCCTTAGCCACGTCAGAGCTTAAACCATGGTGGAGCCAAGTGGCTCCATATTGCACCAGAAAGATGGAATCACATTTACTCAGCTGTCTCCACTGCGGCTGCAGGGATAGGAGGCTTCAGTGCATTTTTTTTAGCCAAGCAAGCAACTGGCCAGGGCTCAGGTGAGCCTGGAGCTGTGGATGGAGCAGGGGGCTCTTACAGCCCCTCTGACACATTAATCTGCTGGATTATGCTTTGCATGGTCTGTAGAAGATAGGCTGCTGCCTGAAGAACTTTTTGGTAGTTTCAGTTCTGAGCATGTTTTCATGACATGTTTTTAAGCTTTTAGTCCCTACTCTGTGTAACACAACTTGTTAGCAGAGGAAAGCAAAAGAAAAAGAACCAGTTGGCCAGGATGAGAATAATTCATGCTCACCAGGGGCTAGTATTTCTCTCATGGCACACACTCACAGCAAGGCTGCAGAACAGAACATCCAAAAGTAAGGACAAACCTGCACTGAGCTCATGGGTGCAACTTCACTTTGGTCCTACTGCTCATTTGCAACATCTCTTTAATCTCACAATTACACTCTACTTCCCACTGGTCTGGATGTGTTCAGGACTCTGGCTGGCTGGTGCTCGGCTTATCAGCAACTATTCAATATCTGCTTTAGTCTCTTGATCAAAGTGCAGCTTCATGTCTTATTTATGGCTACTACTAACAGCCTGCTCTGCAGACAGAACTATTTATTTCCCCCCAAGCTTTTCTGTGGTGTTCATCACTCTGACATCTGAGTGCTCTGCAACGATTAATTTATCTTCATAAAGTCTCTTCAAAATGAGAGAAGATGGTATTCCCATTTTACAGATCAGGAGCTGCTGCACAGACAGATTGAGGTCAAACATTTCCACTCATGATAGGTCCTAGTATGAAATGTCTCAGATCTAAATTTTTTTAGATACCTTCAAATATAATGCCAAAAAAATAAAAACAAACCAGGTTTGTGTGTTCAAATAAAACTCTGACTGGTTTCTTACAAAGTCAGGTACAAGAACAGGAGAGGATTAGGGACTGTAAATGCTGGTTACCAGAAAGAAGGATGAAAACTTTCTGACCACCAGTCTCAGGAACACTGAAAACCAGTACAGATAACCCATGTGAATGTAAAACACATTATGAACCTTTGATGAAGCAGCAAAGTATACCTTATAAAACTTAACACATAGGGATGCCCTCAGCAGTTTAGAACACAGGACCAGATCCTGAGAGCACAGTTTAAGGTAGGAAGAATTGCAGGTTCTCTCCACTTCTTGGCCCATTGAGCATGGAAAGAATTGAAAGCTTTGTAGTGCAGAAGACCACCCTGGGAAGGACAGCTTTTGTTTTATCACTGTGTTAAAAGCATCTGTGGATCAAATATGCCAGTATCACTTTACAGCATGAAAATGCGGCCCAGGGGACTCTCAAGACTCATCTTTTCAAACGCTGATACCTCTTTGTCAGTTTTAATAAAAGACAGCTACAAAAACAAAGTGGGCCATGTGGTCTCAATGAAGCAGAGACCGTGGCAATCAATAACAGAAACAATCTGCACTTACTCGCTGGGAGAATTTGCTTTTAGCAGCAACATCTCTATAATAAGACATCACTCAAGACCTCCCTTCAATTTTTCTTGGGACAATGAGCCCACTGTGCCCAAAGCACATCTGTGCTTATGAAGATTTGCAAATCCAGGACAGTGTTTAGATGATAACTCGACCATGCACCATATGATGATAGATCACAGCTTGCAGGATGTTTGAACCTTCCTCTTCTGTCCTCAAATGGACAGTTTTCTATCTCAAAAGAAAGCTTCTCTGTCAAAATGTTGACTTTTAATGCAACATAGACATTATTTTCTGCTTCACCTCATGATCTCTTTCACAGAAGGCCTCAGAAGTGCTCACAGGTCTACCCAATATGAGTTCCTGTCTCCAGCCTTGTTTTTTAGCAGATGAATGAGGTTAGGAAAGATAACAAAATCAGGGGAAAAGAGGGACATGGAAGTTAAAAGAAAGCCTTTTTCATTTGTTATCCCTGAAAGACACCAAACTGTGCCACAGGAAATGCTTTTTAGTTGAGAATCCTGATACATCTCAGGCCCCAGACAGTGTAGGACTTAGATAATCTAAATTACATTGCAGATCAAAGTTTTATTTGTTTGGAAAATTGCATCTGAGACCACTAACCTTTTCTGTCTAATCAATCCAGTGCCATCTTCATGTAGCACCTACCTAGTAGTGGGACTCCTGAAACAGAGCTGTTCTTCTATCCCAGTGCCACCAACGCCACGAACTGGCTGTCACCAGGGAAAAAACACCCGTGGGCACAAGGTGGCCTTGGCTCAGCCCCTGCCACTGACAGCTGTGGTCTCTCCATCCAGGCTAAGTGGAGAGTTGTTTGTCAGAGGGATGAGAAGGTTGCAAAGTGCAGGAGCTGAACTGTTTGCTGTGTTTGGTCATTTCCACCAGGTCAAGGTGTGGCTCTGCCTGGGCTCTGCTGTCTCACAGTGACCTGTGACCTCTGGCAGTGCCAGCACTGACCCCGGCAGGGCCCTCCCTGCCAGCTGAGCTTCATCTTCCTGTCGCCTGTGTCTGCATGGTGACAGCACAGTGTGACAGACCCCTGCATCCCAGCCCCTGCACTCCCGGGGTCTCCATGGATACAGGAGAGACATGAACTGGTCTGGTTCCTGTGGCTCTGCAGTTCAGTGACGTTGTGACACTCGGCTGCTGCGTCCCTTATCTTTCACTTTTGGCTCTTTGCTTCACCAAATGAGGAAGCAGATGCTTCCAGTTCCCTCTGACGGACAGACACTGCCACAGTTGTGATCAGAGAGCTGGATTGTCAGGCTAAGCGTGTTTCAGTAAGTAATGTTCATAAAATCATTTCAGTCTAAGTCGCAGCTGTGGCAAATTCGTACATGCTTGGTTCAGGACGACTTTCGGGTTTAGGATCTTGGATCATGCAGAATGTCAGGAATGGGCTCAATCGCCAGTTCTATCCAGAAACAGAATTCTCATTTTTGGATATGGCTAAAAAATAGCAACCACTAAAATATTAATGTACAGATGGAAAACCCCCGCTACTTCCTGTTAGTAATGCCTACAAAGCATTTCAGAGGCATAGCTGGATATTACAGAGGGAAGTCCAATCTCAGTAAGAAACATACAGATTTTAATTTAAAAGTTACACATGGACAGTCTTATCATTTGAAACATGAATTCTAGCCTTCACGACTCAGTACAGACATCAAAATCATCCAATTTCCAACCTGGACCATCCCTAGCACATTCCTTTACCTTTGTGATTTGTGGCTCCTATTCATCACCCATGTCCATTCAAATTGAAATCTAGCAAGCCAGGTACTTCCATCAGCTCTGTACTGTAGCAGCAAGAGACAGCAAGTCAATTTTCTGTGGCATCAGAGAATGACAACTCAATGCTTTCCATGACATTTCGTTTTGGTGGATTTTAATCTTGTCCCTGAGAGACTGGAGCTGCTGTAGCCACTGCTGGTTTGAGGCTTTTTTTTGCAGCTCACAGATATATAATAAAGAGAAGTTCAGTGGGGAGAGAGAAAGGAAACAAGATTTTTGCATGCTGAAAGTGCTTTGGAAAAAGCTTCCATACCTCCAGTGAGACAAAAACAGACAATAAAAGAGAAAAGATAAGTTTTTTATCAAACCTCGCAACCAGAATAACACCCTCTTCCTCCATGCTATCCTTGCCCAGCCAGATCCAGTCAGATCCCTCAGTATTTTGTTCTGGTCTAAGCCAAGACCCAGATTTGAGGCTCCCAGGGGCACAGCACTGTACTGAGATAAGCCAGCTGTGTAAAAACCTGGAGTTAAGTCAATAGAGTTCAGTGAGCATTGAGAGAGTGAGCAGCAGAGGGGATTTACCAAGAAATGGAGCATCTGTGAACCACGAGTTGTTCATAGGGACTAATGGACTTGCCTTGCTTCCCAGGTATTTTCACTTCAAAGGTACATAAAACACTTAGAAAACCCTGTCTTGATACTACAGCAAACAGGCCTACAATGACTTTGACAAACTAACCCCTAATGCAGATGAGAAAGCAACAAGGATTTTTCTTGTACAGTCATTTCATGCCCTTTGCTCTGGCCCAGCCAGCTAGAGACAGAGCCTCTCAGACCACAAAACCCCCAAGATCCCAGACCATAAGACATAAAAACATTTCTGTGCACTGATTGCCTCCTCACAATAACCTCATTATCACAGCTGTCAGTCACCAGGACAAACCAGTCACCAGCATGGCAACGACTGATAAGGGATGCTCACCCTCAAATGCATTTGCTGCCTGGAACAAAACAAGGGATGGCAGCTTTAGCACCACAACAGGCTTCTCCAAGCCCGAGTGGCAGGAGCTGTCCTGGCCCTCCACTGCAAGGGACTGGAGGGGTGACAGGAAGAGATTCCCGTTGGCTCTGTCACACCATGGGGCTGCACTGTTCAGCCCCTTCAATTCCACACTGAGCCAGCACTCGCATGGAGATAACTGTTTATATCTTCTAGATTTATATATCACAATGGTGATGTCCTGTGATCAGGTTGCAAAATGTAAGGGCCTTTTTTCTTACAGATTTCCCAGCACATAAATCTTGTATCCATGTGCTATCCTGTCTTAGGTGGCTATCCAAAACCACCATTATTAATCATTCACCTGGTACACGATCTCTTTATTTTATTCAAGTCCTTGATGTACTGATAAGGGGTGGCTACAGTCCTGACCATGCCAAAATAAGGCTGGATCACTCGTATCCAGTTCTGATCTCAATATTCCCCAGCCACTGCTCAATATAGTGGTGTTACAGTGGGAATTTGATCATGATGTATAAACCTGAGTAAGTAAAACATTTTTAACAAATTTCAGAAAAATGCTGTTAACATTATAAAGTCAGCAAAAAACTCTTTCCCAAGGCAGGAATTTTCAAAAACTTACCCTGAACATACAGTGCTTGAACCAGACACTTTAACAGATGGACTCGGAGAGCTTTTTTAATATTGGCTATTAATAAGTGCAAATGTTCACAATGACAAATGCAATGTATTTTTAGTCTGTACTGGGACAGTAGCCTGGTCTTCATCAGCATTTTTTGTCGAACTTCCCGCTTTCCCACAGCACCCCACCTGTGAGCCTGAACATGCAGACACACAATCACAAGTTCTTTCCAGCCTCGCGTTCCTGTTTCACAGTAAGGTCTGTAAGTGCTCACACTGCTCTGACTGCCTGCCAGGTGTGTCTGTGCTTCCACCTCATCTTATTTCTCTACCAGCACTTAAGAATGTTTTTATAACTGGGATTGCTCTGTGACTGTAGCTTAGTTAACCTGGAATTATTCCAGTGAAAATCAACTCAGCATCAGGCTTTGCTATTGAAATGAATGGACTAACTCATGATACAGTTAAGTAGGAGGACCAGGCTCTGTACTATAAACATCACAAATGCAAATGTCTTTCATAAAGTCAATTATTTTGTTGTTATTTTTCAGAGTATACACTGGGCAGCAGTGAGGAGGGAAGGGGTGGCTGTGAGCCATCTGTCCTCAGCAGCACAAGTACAGGGTCCCAGGCACCTTCTGTCCTTGCTGTGCCTTTATTCCCAGCTCAATACCTGGGGCACAGCTACACCAACACCTCCAAAACCCAGCAGTGTGAAACGCCCTTGCCATGCTGTGAACCCTGGCTGCAAGCAATGCAAATATTTTGAATCTGATTCCTGTGGCCTTTTCCCTGAGTGACACACACAGTCTTAATGGTTCCCAAAAGAACACTGTGGTAAACATAAACTGTGATAAGTTTGACAAATGCCAGCTGACGTAAAATGGACCCATTGTTTGTGTTTAACTGGAAGCAGTCAGAAATTCACGTCTGGAGTTTGTGGTTTCTTCTGGGATCATTGCAATAGTTTCTACAAATCACAAGTTTATTCCAATAGAGGATCATTTTTAGATAGAGAGCACCAGAAAGGACATGAGGAAACCTGGGGTTATTGCAGAGGGAGCCTGCACAGGTGGCTCAGTGTTGCTCACCTGCAGTGCTGCTGTTTTGTCAACAAACAGCTGCACTCATTTCCCCAAATCGCCCAGGAGAAGCTTTTCTCACTCACTGGCCTTTTGGAGGTGCTGTCTGGTGCTGCAGGGCAGACATGGAACAAAGAAGAAAGTTCCAGGGCAACGCAGCTTGGATACCATCAGTGTAATTTCCTAACACCTGCATGAAAAGAAAGAGTGGCTACTGCCATTTCACTGCAAAGAAACCTGACAGAGAGAGGCTGAGCTTTTAAAGGTCTCCAGACACTTATTCTCACCCTTTAATTGCTTCTGTTCCATATTAGTGTGATAAAAGCTCAAAGAAACACAGGCTTTGCTGAACAGCAGGAATATAGCCTAGGTGGTCTCCAGCCCTAAAACTACCTTCAAGTCACTTCTCCAAGCTCAGACAAGAAAAGTGATGAAGTCAGGACTTGGATGCTTCTTTCCCCATTCTTGCAATGCCACCCCCAGGACTCAGATGCAGTACCCTACTAGGATGGATGCTGCACAGTCCTAGATTTACTCTCACCCTGGAAATATTTTCCTCAAAAATTCAGCTTCACCCCTTCCCTCCTCCCTGAGCAATGGGCAAGGATGGGGTGAGTATTTCATGATTAGTTTTCTGCTGTGGCAGAGAGGATGCATTTCCTTCTACATCTGTGCTTTTGTTCACTGGTGCTCAGACAAATGACTGAGCCCTGGGCAGTGACCTGGAGCAACAGCAGTGCTCTGGCTCCCCAGCACACAGGACACAGCTATTTGTGAGTGTGCCTCACTGGACCAATTGTCTCTCCTTCTCAAGTCATGCTGCCATTTTATCACTAAATCACTGCTAACATCAAAACTGGAAGCCTCCCCAAGCCCTGAATAAAGTCCACCATAGAGCTCCCCAGCTGAAACCAATATTCCAGCTGCTGCTCCTGGGAAAAGCAATGTGGTTTTCACACATCCAACTATGCTAAAAGAAGCTGGCCACCAGATAAAGGCAGCCCACGATGACTCAGTGAGCACAAGCACTTCTGCCCAAGCCTGGTCTAAAAGCTACTGACATCAGCAGCAAACCTTTCTTTTGATAAAGACGCATTTTGCATTGGCCCTCAAAACCCTCAGTTATATTCACTTGTGTTGGGTCCCAGCTACACTTCATTAACATCTCTGTTGCTTTAATCTCCCCGTTAGGTGCTGTTGTGCCCTGCCTGGGGACAGTGTTGATCCCACGAGCTCCTGCAGGCAGGCCAAGGCTCCCCAAGGCCAGGAGACAAGGCAGGAAACTTCTGGTGCCCTTCATCCACCAAGCTTAAAGGGGGACAGGAAGCGTGTCCTACCAGACTGCTTTGCTCCTGCAACTTCCTGAATGCTGCTAGCCCCTCCTTCCAGGAATAACTTCTATCTTCCAGGCTCACAGAGAATAAATGCTGAATTCTGGTGCTTTCATGCACTTGTGAGTAGCAACTGATATGAAGCAAATGCTTCAGATTCACGGCTAAGTGGCAGCTCTGCCAGGAGAGTTTGCATTTGTACCTGTCCTGCAGACACAATGGCTCTGCCTGGAAACAGCATGGATGCTGCAGGTGTGGTTTAAGTCTTCATGAAAGTCTCAGGGGAAAAGTGCCCTGCACTCCGGAGACAAACCTGCCCTCCTTCTCTTCCATCCCCTTTGCAGAGCTGGCTCTGACCAGACTTCCATATCCATCTTCCAGATCTTTTCACTTCTCCCATGTTTTAATTGCTTCTATTTTACATCTGTGTGACCAAAGCTCAAGAGAAACAAGTTCAAAGGCTTTCCCAAATCACAGTAAAACAGTAGGTGGTCCCCCCATGGCAATCACACATCTTAAAACTAGGAAAAAGGAAAATGAAGGAAATGATTGCAATGTCCGCATAGGGCCCCTGCTGTCAGTTATTCCTGATGTGGAGTGTCTGCTCCCTGTTTCCTTCCTGGTGGCTCAGCCCCAGGCAGGCAGAGGCAGCACTGACAGCCCAGGGATGAATCAGCATCATCAGTCACTCATATCTGGTGTCCAGCATGATTGAAGATTGACTTCAGCTGCCTGAACACAGACATTTAATGCCACTCCAAAACCTCAAGATATTCAAGGCATTCTCATGGATGTGACACAACCCCTCCAGGAGCCCACACCGCAGCACCACAAACTGTGGGCACAGGCACCCAGGAGGGAGGGTCAGAAGAGCCACAGCCTCCACAGGGGCCTGGCTTCTCAGTCCTGTGTCGAGATGTGAACACCAATTCACTACCCAGCTGCAGTTTGCCAGGCTTCTTAGGCAGCCTGTGTGTCTGGAGCTAAAGATACTCCAGTCAGAGCCACCAGCCTTTCAATCACCTGAGCACACCCTGAGCTGTGTGACCAATCCTCCCCTCAGTGCCTTCTGCAAAGTGCAACTGCCTTTCTCCACCCGAAACTCAGAGGAATGCACAAGACCCAGGGGATTGTCCTTTGAGGCTGCAGACACTGCAGGGCCTCACCTGGGAACACCCCAAAGGCTGCACGGGCTCCTCTCAAGACAGTTATTGGATTACTGCTTCTGGCTCAATGCTTTGTGCTTTAGGCTCTGCCAGACGGGTTTAATCAGCTGGTAATGTGACACTTCCTTCTGTAAAGACCTGAGATCTACTTCCCTGGCAGCATGCCTTTTCCTCCAGGAGGTCAGCCTGCATCCCTCATTTTTCGCGTGCTGGGACAGGGAGATGAAAAAAAAAAAATTATCAAGGCAGTTGTAATTTCCATGTAAACCTGACAGGACATCCTGCTCAAAAAGGACATCTCAAGGAGCTCTTGAGGCTGGCTCATTTCAGCTTCAGACAGCAGGAGAGGCTGAGCTCAAAACTCTTGACTTACTCCAAATTCCCACTGGGTTTAAGTGCTTGAGGTGATTAAGGAATGAGAAGTGAATCTCAAAAGAAATCTGAGGTGACACAACAAACCGTGGATATAAATTTGAGCAGAAATGCACTGCAAAAGAGATGTTATCTACCAGTCCAGGAAGTTTACTGAATAACCTACCTTATGAGATTTCTGGAGACAGGAGTGGCGCTCAGATCTGGGACATCCTAACTGCCCTGAAAGCTGCCCCCCAATTCTTATTTCCTTTACTTTATATGTAGTTTTCTTGTCTCCCTCATCCAACTCCCATCTTTCAGCACCTCTCCACTCTTTTGCTAAGCCACATTTAGCAAGCAATGTCAGAAATGTCACAAGAAGAAAGCCAGCCAAAGTGGTCCCTCCATAGCCATGTGTAATCTTCACTTTGAAAAGTGTTACAAAACATCCTGAGTGAAATATTTACTCAGGCTAAAAACTTGGATACCACCATCTCACCTGGATGCACTGGTACTTTGCTTGGAGAAGGAGCTGGAAGCACCTCCTGCCCCTGTTTTTACACAGCAGACAACAGGATGAGAATTTCTGGACAGTCTCTTATGCAGCATGGGACCAGGCAAAGCCAGTCTTGTTATTTCCAGCACGCAAACTCTGTTGTCACTGCTTGCTATAAAAAAGCTTTAGTTGGGCATGAATGAAAGGCAATGACTAAAACATTGTATGAAATTGATTTAATAAGGTTCAATGATTGAAACAGGAAGGATTTTCCTTGACAAATTGTTACAGGCCAGATTCAGCCTTCTGTGACCAGCTCTGCTGTCAGCCTAATTGAAATTTGTGCAGTAAAGGGGCAACAGCCTTTGCTCTCAATTAACTCTGAAGAAAAGTAGAAATCTTTTCAATCCTTCTGAATTATCAGCCCTTCTTTTATCTGTTTGGTTTTGGTTTTTTTTCTGTGTATTTATACAGCTATTAAGAATATTTGGGGACATCATAATTCACAACCATAATTTAGGACCATGTATTAAGTTGCTTTCAAAGCTAGGATTAGAGAACAGGAGAAAACTGGTATTTTATTTTGAGGAAGGAGGTAGCAATCTGCTACAAATACCCACTGTAAGGTCTGCATCTAGTCCCAGCTCATCCTGTCACAGACTTCTGGCTGCCAATTGAATTGGATGTATTGAGTGTTTCCAGGATTTTGGTTACAGATATAAAAAATCCAGTTCTGCCACTCTTGATTATACTGACCAGCATGTCCTTTGGAATTACTCCTTAAGGCTTAACTGAACTTTGTGAGGAAAAATAACCCCTCGTGGTAAATGAGTTCTTTGAATCTGGATACAATAAAATTTGGGGCCAACCAAATCTTGGATTAGGTCTGTTTCATATGAGCTAAAGGCCATACTCCCAGGTACGTCTCGACGTGCTGCTGACCCCTGCTTGCCCTGAGAGCAGCACCATGTGTGTTACGCAGACACGGATCCCAACATCTGAGCAAGCAGGAGGCATTATTTGGGCTCCAGGGAGGAGCAGCCGCTGAAGCTGCAGGCGGCTTTATGTGAGAATCTCCTTCTCAGGAAAATATCCTTATTAATAAAACAGTAGGGAATGCAGAAAAGCAGATTTATCTCAGAGTAAAATATTTCTTTGGGAGCTCCCTGAGGAGGCAGTAGCAGCTTGTTATGGAACTAACATGGCTTTTACTGCCGCAGCCACGTGAATGAGAAATATTTCAGTGTTAGGAGCAGTTAATAGAGGCACAAAGCAGGAAAGCTGGGCAAGCAGAACAAGTGCCTTGAGTAACAAAACCCGCAGCTACTGGAAAACCTCCTGAAAGGTTCTGAGTATGAAACAATCCATGACCTAATTAGGTGGCACTGTTACTGGAGAATAGAGGAAGGAACAGAAAGAAAGCACGGGGAAGATTAAGGCGGGAGGGACAGAGAGGCCTAAATACTCAGGAGATGAGTCCAAGCTGGAGCTGACCAACCCTGACGTTTTACTGAACACACACAAACACTCGGTGAGGGAGGAGGGAGGCACAGATGACTATTGACTCGCTCCGTGCTCATGGAAATTCTCTTCATGGAGCACATTTTATACACTGAGACAAATGAGGGAAACAGACAGGAAACACCAAAATATGTTGGGATTTGGAATTAACTAATATCCATGCTCGTTTCTGCTACTGAAATACCACATTTTTCTTCAAGGGGAAAAAAATGGGTTAGGAGTCCCTAAGCAGCCTCGTAGGAAACAAGTATTTCAGTGAACTGGGCCACAACGTGATAAGGATGTGATCTATTCTGCATCTTTCCCAGGATGACTCCCCATCAGCCATGGCAGAGGCACAGTTCAGAGGCAGCTGGCACCTCTGAGCCAGGAAGAGCGCAGTTCATGTGCACAGGTTATGTGGGTGACACAAAGCAGTTCTCTGCAGAAACAGGCTCAGCAATGCTGAAGCTATACTAAACCCTTGAGGCCATCACACAAGGCTGCAGGGGAGTAATCACAAATATCCATATGGATACTGCCGTGGAGTGCACGGCCTTTTCCAAGGCAAGAGGAAAATGCAAACCATCTAATCAATAGCAGACTACACCCAAGGAGTTCACCCCACACCACCTGAACCACCCTCTGCCCAAGGGAGCACAGGGACACACCTCTCACTCACCAAGGCTGTCAGATTCTTTCTGAAACGACAGGACAGACTCTTAATTAGGGTGCACAATCCCAGTGCTGACTTCAGTGAGCTCTGCTGATTTAAATGGTAAGGTTCTGGTATCTCCCAAGTGATACTAGAAGTGGAGAAGAGCGGGGCCAGCCAAATCCTTGTCACCTCTCACCCCGAGAGGTCCCTGGCTGTGTCACAACTGGCTTCCCACAGATACTGCTGAGAGCAGTTCTGGGCCAAGGACAGCTGAGGAGGTGCAGCAGCCTCATCTGGCTGCCAGTCAAGTATGACAGCCCTCACTTGAACTACACATTCATTCCAACAGGGAACCAAAGCTACAGGGATTTGGCCTGAGCATCAGATGTGTGAAGTCTTTGAACTAAGTTACTTTAAACTCATGGTCCCCCCACAGAAAGCATCTGTACAACTGCCCGATCAAAAAGCATCAATAAATGGAGTCGTGACTTCCCTTTCTCTCACTGCAGTGTTCACTGTTCCCAAAGGATCAGATCAGAATCCGTCACTCACTGTACTCTGTGACTGATCTCCTTCATCCCCACACCAGGAGCTGCTGCACAGTGCTGCCTTTTGGAGCTGGGTGGCACAGAGGGTCCGTGTCCCTGGCTGAAGGACAAGCAGACACGCTCAGCTCCCCGGCAGCAGCCTGAGTCCCCGCCCAGCACACTGATGGGAGCTGTGTTCCTCAGGCTTTAGGCAGCTGAGCTGTGAGAGAACTGCACGTGAGGAGCGGTGCCACTGCCCTGGCCTTTCCCTAGAGGAACACAGGTACCACTGCAGGGAGCTGGGCCAGCCCAGCCCAGCCCTCCGCTGTGCCTGTGAGTCCCACAGTTCTGCCCTAGCATGTACCTCATAGGAACATGCTTCTTCACAGGATGTGCCTCCGTCTGTGCACACATCTGCTCCAAAACGCTTCCACCAGGAGCGCAGACATCCCTGCAGCGGCTGCTGTTTGCATCGAAGACGCGGGGAGAGGTTGCCATGAGCACCGAAGCAGGCAGTCATGCCCACCCACCCCAGTGCAGCCCACGCAGGCACATCACATGCCAGGGAGAAAGGCTCTGTGTGGGCCCACTTTAAGTGCACAAGGAGATCAGCTCTTTCCCTGAGGCCACACTGAGGCTGTGACAGAGTTTAGAGATGGATTCAGACACCCCTATCCTAAACCAGCCATACAACCGCAATCATATCCTCTCCTCTGACTTGGGACAAATCTCCAGGTATTCCACAATCACTTCTTACTCCACTAAAAGCAAATACAAACACTTCATAAAGCAGAAAAGCTCGGTGGGAACAAAACCTCACAGTACATTCCAGTTCTGCCTAAGAAAACAGACGCCTTAGAAAATAGGGAACAGCTCAGCTCAGTTCTTCTCTTCAAGCCTGCTTCATCACAGTCTCTGCCTTCGGTGCCCAAGGAGTGGGAGCGGCTCCCTGTGCACTGCAGGGCTCCTGTTGCATCAGCCGTGCAGGGGGAGATGTGCAGAGCCCAGGGGGCTGTCCCGGCTCTGCTGTAGGTGCCACTGCACACACAATGCCACGGGCTCGCTCCTGAAAAGAGCAAGCTGACAAAGGGGGAAGGGTCAAGTTCTGCTTTCCCAGTGTGTAAGGTTTTCTAAGACTCGGCTCCTTCAGTCCCATACCACCCAGTTAATGGCTAATTAAAGCAGTTTCACACTAATTGAAAGCAGGCTTCTGTAAATTTTAACTGTGCGTTTTAGCCTGATTTACATCCCTGAACTACAGCACGCTTAACAAAGATGACTTCAGAGGGAAGAAAACACTCCTTAATTTAAATTTGTACTTACTGAGAGCGGCTGTGAAAGTCCCTACGGGAACTGCAGTGTCTCTAAAGCCCGTCTCGGCAGCAGCAAAGTTTTCTCTCTTGCCTTGCTCAAGTGGGATGTGAAGCCAGACCTGGGGCGCGCTCTGTGTCTGTGCTGATGTGGGCTCTCAACTGTGCATCGTTGCCAAGACACCCGGGGCAGACTCCAAAGCTTCCAGATCTCGCCCTGGCCAAGGCATTCCTAATCAAATGCTCCTTTCAGCTCGGCCACGGGCATCACACAGGGCTGCGAACAGCACCGTTTTCTTTGGTTCACGTAAAGATAAACTTCCATTAAGTGCTCTCATCAGTTTGAAATATTGCTTAGTAACGAAACATTTTCTATCTGGAATCGTAACCGACGTTAAAAACTCTGATAGTTTTTTTGAAATAAATAAACTTTCTGCCTCACCCACCTGCTTTGAGCTGCTCCGAGATCACAGCAACAATGGCAGGATTGAAGGCTGCCCCCAGGTTTGATGCTGAAATCTGCAGTGGAATCAGTTATTTCTGAACAACTGTAAGAATCTGCTGTGCCAAAATTTCATGATCTGCAGTTAAATGATTCTTGATGGAAACACAGGGAATTCATAAAATCAACTGCTGCAGCAACACACAATGAAACTTTTGCATTATGGCAACAGGTCCTGGACAGTCAGCTCTCATGGTGCCAAGGTTTATCTCAAAGATCTCACAGTCCAAAATACAACAAGTGTGAAGTTTCAGAGAGAAAGAAACAGCCCGATAAGAAGAAAACAAATCTCAAGTGCGGCAGAACCCAAACTGTCTATCTGAAAAAATACAGCCTCTCTGCTGCCTCTCAAATCAGTATTACAGGTGTCATTTTGGGCTCTCACCCTTTTGCATTTGTTGTCCCTTCCTAACGTGTTATTTGTGTTAATGGCTATACCACATCTTAGTGGTGTTATGATGGAAAAGGTTCACAGAGCTCATGGAAGCCTGTGCAAAACCAGAAGAGATGAACAGACATTTAAGAATCCCATTTTCCATTGCTCCGATGTTACAGTTGATCCTAAATGCACTCCAGCCTCCTTGTTCAACATTAATCTGTGTTTCTACAGGTAAGTTGACTACAATAAGAATGTTTACATTATGGAAGTCAGATCAAAGCATTTTAAAATTATCAGTATGACTGATCTGACATGTTTTTTCTTTTTTTCCCCCTATTGCTCACAAACAGTTCTCAAAATGACTTCTTGAGTTAGGGTAGGCAACATTTTTCTGTATCTTTCAATTTTTAATGGTATAGAAAAAACACTTCCGGCCCTTTTCTATCATTTAATCATAAACTAGACAAACTTCTAAAATCCAAATTTCTGCAACAATGGAGATTCATGAATGCTGAATTTTGCTGAGAAGGATTGCTCAAAGTGGGAAGGATCAAACTGTACCAATATTTAAATTTTCAGGGAGGATATACTTCTTTCTTCCTACAGTTACCATTATGGGTGTGTAAGTAACTTAAAATGAACTCCTTGTACAAGACCACGTGTAGTGTGGCTGGAGTAAACCAGTTAAATGTACCCTCCCAGCAGGGCCTCAGTTCCTGACTTCAAATAATAGGGTTGGTAAAGGAGAGTGGGAAGCAAAAGGAGACAATGAGGTCAAGGAAGTACCACGAGAAGATAACTCTGGTTTTGCAACTGAGTTTTTACACTTCACTGTACTCCCAGACACATTTTGGAAGAAGAATAAACTGCTCTTCTGCCTGCTCCTGGCACTGCATTTGCACTGAGCCCTGGGGTGTTCTGCCTCCAACCAGCTTCATCACTCAGCCCAAAAGAGATTAAGCGTGAATAGTTCTGCCAAAAAAGATGATCATCTGTTAATAGAACTAGTTCTGGACACCCCAGGGAGTGAGGCACCTGAGACAGCTCATGCTCTTTACACACAGATGCTGAAGGCACATCACTCTCAAGCAGGCAAGGCTCTGTTTCTAGGTCAAATCACTGCACAGTTGGGCCTGATGTCCATAAAATTTAGGAATACAGAGACAAGGGCTACAGGGCAGAGGGTAAAGACAGTTCTCCAACAGAGTTAGGATGTCCCGGGATGTGAACAGAGAGGGAAGGGCTCCACACTCCACAGCAAAGACTGGCAAATATTACAATTAAATAAACCGAGCATGTTTAAAAATGTATCTCTCCCATTCACAATTTCCATGAATTTTTCAGAAGGTCTAAGAAGGTCTAATTCTGAAAAGGTAAATTAACTCCTTATCTGTTCACACTTAAAGCTTTTTAAAAAGCAGGCCTGAAGTCTGGAATAAGTTCAGCAGGCAGCAATGTCTTGACCTTACATAGGAATATTTTCTTAATAAAACTACGGTTTTATCAGACTGTTTCCTTATGTTTCCTTTCTGGTGGGTAATGGAAGCTACACCCACCACTTCACTTTGACGCGTGTAACCCAGAAAAGCCTCAGTTCACTGTAAAAATGCCAAGTGATATGTTTCTTTGTTAGAAGATGCCTCAGGGCTCTTGTCGCATTCTTCTAAACACGTCAGGAAAAACGAAATGCATTGTTAACAGCTAGTAGAAAAGCACTGCACATTAGTCATTCTTCTCCTGAATGGAAAAGAACAATTTCTTATGAAATATCGTTCCCATTATATTCCTGGATTGCTTTGCTGGGTAGCTGCCCTGTCTTTCACAAGCCTCAGGCTGAAAATAGGGATTCTGAAAGAGAAATTTTGATACTCTTGAAAAGAATTAAAGGAAAATGTGAAAGTTCTCACTAGAAGAATTTCGTAAAGACTGGTGCCAATCAGTTTCTTAAAGTGTTCTTAAAGATTAAACAAATAAAAATCAAGTCAAAATGAAAACCTGAAACTTCTACTCTTGAAAGACATCAAAATGAGAAACTCTGAAATTCACAAATAATTTCCTTTTTCCTGAGCCAAAATGCTGTCAAAATCAGCGTTTTATGGACATTTCAACTTCGAGAGAAAACGGCTTTACCATTGAATTTGGCACATCCAGCAGCTCAGCCAGAAATGGCGAGACAAGAACAGAAGTTGAGAGACAGGCAGAGGAGGAACGCCGGCAGCTGGAGAAGCAGAGGTGCGAATGCAGATGTGCGAATGCAGAGGTGCGCATGCAGATGTGCGAATGCAGAGGTGCGAATGCAGATGCGCGAATGCAGATGCGCGAATGCAGAGGTGCGAATGCAGAGGTGCGAATGCAGAGGTGCGCGTGCAGAGGTGCGAGTGCAGAGGTGCGAGTGCAGAGGTGCGAATGCAGAGGTGCGCGTGCAGATGCGCGAATGCAGAGGTGCGAGTGCAGAGGTGCGAGTGCAGAGGTGCGAGTGCAGAGGTGCGAATGCAGAGGTGCGCGTGCAGATGCGCGAATGCAGAGGTGCGAGTGCAGAGGTGCGAGTGCAGAGGTGCGAGTGCAGAGGTGCGAATGCAGAGGTGCGCGTGCAGATGCGCGAATGCAGAGGTGCGAGTGCAGAGGTGCGAGTGCAGAGGTGCGAGTGCAGAGGTGCGAATGCAGAGGTGCGCGTGCAGATGCGCGAATGCAGAGGTGCGCATGCAGATGTGCGCATGCAGATGTGCGCATGCAGAGGTGCGCATGCAGAGGTGCGAATGCAGAGGTGCGAATGCAGATGTGCGAATGCAGAGGTGCGCATGCAGATGTGCGCATGCAGAGGTGCGCATGCAGAGGTGCGAATGCAGATGTGCGAATGCAGAGGTGCGAATGCAGAGGTGCGAATGCAGAGGTGCGAATGCAGAGGCGCGCATGCAGAGGTGCGAATGCAGAGGTGCGCAGGGCTGCTCGGTGCCCCGTGCCAGCCCGGCGCTGCTCCCGGCGCTGCAGCGCGGCCGCGGCACCGCCGTCCTGCCCCGGCACCGCCGTCCTGCCCCGGCACCGCCGTCCTGCCCCGGCCGGGCCGGCTCTGCGGGGCCTGGGCATCCGTCTGCCGTCAGCTGCTCCCGCCTGGCCGCGGCTGCTGGCCCTAATGCTGCTTTTGTGGCGCAGCATTGTCCGGCAGAAAGGCTTCAGCTGCTCCTCGATGCCTGTCACAGCGCGCTAGGGCTGCACTATAGCTGAGGTTTCGCCTGGTGCCACAGCAAAAGCGCGGCTGTTTATCCGCTGTCTTATTTCCAGTTCGAGCTCCTTCCGAGAAGGGCACACAAAGACACGGATAAATGGCAATTAAATCAACCACAATAGGTTGTGTTAACTACTGGTAAATAAGAAGCCACCTTGATCCTTCTCTGCCTTTAAGATATTCACCATGTGACACTGAGGCCCCAGCGCACAAAGACTTTTCAATTTCGGATTAAACGTGTTGCATTGGAAATAGCCCTGGTAAGCCCCAGCAGCAGATTACAGCTGGCAAAGAGGGACGAATGAATGGCTGAGGGAAGTCAGTGGGGATAACATTTGCACTGGAAGAAGGGGTGAAACCAAAACCACTATTTTGTAAGAAGTTTTGCCACCTTCCCATGTTTCTGGCACCTGCAAACTGCCTGGAGGAGAGAGAAATTCTGTGGACTGGCTGTTTTAACAAAGCCTGATTCCACTTGCTAGAGTTCCAGTTCTTGAAACGGGATCAAAATCTGGAAAAAAAATCCCATCCCTTGGCACACTTAACCAAAACCTGCACCAGTAAGAATGAGATTGAGCCCCAGCAGAACTGGAGAAGGCAGACCCAGGGGAGGGTGTGAGCTCTCCCCAAGAGCACATGTTGGAAGCAGCAGTTTTTCATAGGAACTTTATTTGCTTCCGGCTTGCATGATTGCTTCTGAAAGCATGGCTTCCTCCTTTCAGGATTTTCCTGCTGAAAATTTTGCGAGTTGCTCTCCAGATGATTCACATTTAGTCTAAGAGACTATTTTTAGCTGCTTTTATTTCAGCACACATTCTTGGAGAGTCCCTGCTATTTATGTGGCCAACATTTCCCTCCTCTTGGCTCCTCTGGGGAGAAGCTCCACAAGGCAGCTTTTGGGAGTGGAGCCTGCACATCATTCCTCCTTTTGTGTCTTCCATCTTCCACACAGCAAAGCCAGAGCGCTCCTGAGGTTAGCAGCGGCAGTTTTTATCACCGTGAAGACAGATAATGGAAAGCAAACAAGCCAAGGAAAATCAAACACACTCCAGCTCCTCAGAATATTTGCAAGGCCATTCTCAGGCTGGTTTGGGCAAAGGTCTGATGATCTGGACACTGAAGGTGTAATCATGCAGCAAATACAGAGGCAGTTGGGTACAACTGAGCACTAAAAAACATGAGAAAATTGCTGCAATATGTCTGGGGTAAACCTGACACTAAGACATGAGGTCACCTCTTTGTTAGGGTCACAGACCTTTGAAAAAATGGGAGGTATTAAATTATCAGTGAGTCCACAGCCAGGATCAAGGTAGGTGTATGTATGCTGTTCAAGCTGGACACTGATGTCTTAGGGATTAGCTTTATAGCTTTGACACAGATATTATGTGATATAGGTAGCAACAACCCAAATCACACGCACCTAAATAATGTTTCCAGCCCAAGAGGCAGCTCTGCAAGTGGGAAACTGCCTTGTATCAGCTTTCACTGATTTCTTTCACATATGGGAATAGTGTTGAAGTATAAAATAATTTTTACACTGGTAAAGTCCCATGGATGAAGGTCTGTCTTGCTTTAACTATACCCATAAAAAAGCCTATTTTTATGAAACACAAAAGATTAATATTGTAAAGTTTCTGCTGCTCTTCCAAGTGTGGTTAAAATTTTTGAATGAGTCTAAATTTTTGGCTGGATAGAATTTGGATTCATGCATGCACGCACACAGTCAGGACACATCACAAACATTGGGAAACCCAACTAAACCAGAAGGGAATGAGCTGTAGGCAGAGGTGAAAAGCAATTTCAAGGTACAAATGTTAAGCAATTATAATTTTTATCTTTGCTGTCTTCCCTGGCTTACAAGTAAATCTCTATCATGGACACATTCAGCCCACTCTAATGTACAAACCCATCTTTTAAGAGCATCTTGCATATTGATCCCCAAAGTATGGCTCAAGCTCATTATTTTATAATCTGCTAGGTTAGGAGGAGCTCCCGGGGAGCCAACATATGGATGTACTCTGAGCACATTATCAGCTGCAGGACAGCAGCTCAGCCCATTGCACTGAGTGGTGGAGCTGGGCACACTCTTTCCTTGTGGCCAATATGGCAATAATTAGGGCTGCTCTGTGGTTCAGTAGACTAAAAGATTTGAGAGACCACATTTATCCCAGGAGTAATTCAAAGAAGATGCAGAAGTTACACCAGGAGTCATGGCCTATTGTGCTCCTCTCCTGGAAACCCCTGCTTGAAAATATTAGTTATTTGCACACTGAAGTCTGGGCTACTAAACGGTAATTAGACAGCTACATGGGAAAGAATTACCTGATTGTGAGATGATTAATTAGTATGCTGTCAGGATACGATTATCCTGGATCTAGGGAATACACTGCATTTGTTCTTTGCTCCTTACAAGACAGTGATGGCAACATAAAGCACTTCTGCCCTAAATCCCTAAATGAACAGCAAAAGAGCACAGACAGTAGCACTCAGTGCCCAGGGATTTAATGAAGGTAGGAATATGCAGGACAGACTGGCACAGCTCAGTCCTCTCACAATACATCAAAACCAGACAAGGAAACAGCTTCACAAAGACACCTGCACCATCCCTCAAATGCACTCAGTGCACCACTCCTGAAATCCGTGTGCAGCCTTACAGCAGGAGAGAAGCAGTTTCTGACCTCCTCTGTTTGGCAGTGTGGGCACCACACTTCATGACCATCAGCTCCAAATTTTAGCATTGCAAATTTTTTTCAGCCTTGTAAATTTTATAGATGCCTGTAGGGACTGGAGGATAAACAGCACATGCACCTGTGGCCCCTGAGACACCAGGGAAAGGCAGGAAGGCTGATGTGATAGGGAGAAGAAAGATTTCCAAAACTGGCTCCTTCTAGCAAAACACAGCCTGACCTAATCAGTTAGAACATGCCTTTTGTACAAGGGTGCAGCAAACTTAAAATGCCACCCTGGTGCAGTTTTGTAGATTTGACACCTACCAATCTCCCTAGACCAGCAGCTCCATAAACTAGTGCAGGTAAGCAAGACAGGCATGTGCCTTCAGCACCATCCAGAGCTTTGATCCTTTCCCTGGCTGAGGCAAGGGAGCCCTGCTTTGCTCTGCCTTTCATTTGGGCAGGCTCTGCAGACAGGAACAAGGAAAAGCACTCTGGAAAATTGTTAGCCTTTGAAATTCAGTATCAAATTCCACCTACAGGCACAGAATTACTGCTGTTATAGATGCTCAGATAGAAAAGCTGGCCCAGCAGACAGGGTACCAGCTGAGACTCAGGTACCTGTTCCCACTCAGTGATGGACATCTCTGTGACCTCAGTGGTATGCAGGCACCTGGCTTATCTGGAAACCAGTCTGACTCTGCCACCAACCTGGGCCTTATCCCTGAACAACTCAATTTATCTTCTTCAGACTTGGATGAATAACAATTTCCTAGCTCCCAGAGAAGCTGCAACAGGAATACATTAGAGCCTGTGAAGCACTTTGATAGTATAATAATGGAATAAGTATTGTAAATAGTTTTTATGCTAATTCCTTCATCTACATAACTCTGGCCTCAGCCTCCAGGAATTTAACTGATATATGGTATGTGAAATAAACCTCTCAGAAGTTACAAGCTTCTGTACCAAGCTTGCAGATCATTTCCACATCTCTCCACCCGTGTAGGGCCAACCCACACTTGTCCCTCCGGATCAGGGAAAGCAGCTGCTGTGAGACCATAGCGAGTGATAGCCCCAGTGCATTGGGAATTGTGCTGCTTCCCACAGCTTTGGCATCATCCTTAGGGGGAAACAAGAAGGATTAAAAAACAAGAGGTTAAAAAACCTCTAATGACTAAAGCCATGCCCACTGGGCTCTCTGGGATGGAGGTGTGTGGGCAGGTTTTTCCTGGCTGGTCCATTGTTCCAACTGGGGTCTTCCCACTCGTGTAAATAAAAGTCATTAGTGCTTCTCACATTCCAACCCTCCTGCTGGGCCAGCTCCTGGCAAATCCTTAATTCCAGATGAACCAAAGCACCCAGGTGCTTCAGAACCAGCCCCTTCAGAAGCATCAGGAATGAAGTCCCTGTGCGTACTGGTGACACAAGGCCTCCTAGCCACCACCTCCCTGGGAACCCTCAGCATTGCGACCAGGGCGCTGAGCGCACTGTGCTGAACTTTGCCTCCGTGTCACCCCTTAGCCAGACAGCTCCCAATTAACAACCTTGTGTGGGCCCAACCAGCTCTAGACAATATTTTCAAATGTAACCACTGTGAAAGGAAAAAAAAATAGGTCAAGGGGATTATGCAGGGTGACTAATGATTGCTGCATGCTGGGCTGAGATGTGAAGTCTGGCTGTGTTTTCAAAGGTGCATAATAACATGTCCTTGTCTGACCTGTGGTGCTGTTGACACTTTTTCTGAGTTGATGCCTTCTCACAAATCCCCATTAGGCTGGAAGCTTGAACGCCCACCATGAATGATGGCAGCTGAGTGGAAGGACTATCAAACTTTGCAGAACTCCCGTTTAAGTTTCACTTCATTTCTTAAAAGCCAGGCAGCAGAGGCAATTATTTAACTGTCAAGCCCTTTGGAGCTGTTTGCTGAGGGATGTGGCTGCTGTTCTCAGACTTGGGGCAGGACGTGTTAATTCCATGACACTTCTCCGGAGCTGGGCAAAAGATAAGAGGAGGGGGCTACTCTGCTCAGTAGAGCTGGCACATACGGTCAGGTGAACGTGCCCTGCCAGCCAGCTTGCCATCCAGACAGTCAGAACTTATAGTTCTATCCTTATTTTACTGATAGGGAGGACAACATGGTATATGGAGGGCATGGTTCGGCTGCCCTTCCCAAAAATCATGGGAAGTTTGTAGCAATAGGAAAATAAATTCAGCTGTTTTCTCTCCTGGTCCTGTGTTTAGCATTAGAGTCCCTCCAAGTACACCTTTCATTAACAAGGAAGTTAGAATGCATTTCTCTTGGCTGACAAATGCTCATTAGCCAAGTATTCGTATCAACTTCTCCGTCCTGGTCACAGAAATTGGAAGAAAAGGCAACTCAGCTATAGCTCAGCCAAACATACAGTTCCCCACAGGAACTCTGCAGCAACAAGTGCTGCAGCAGCCTGAGAGAATGGCAGAAAACAGCCTTTTGTTTCTGTTATGGTCCCTTCATAGCGACTAAGACTATAAATATCACCAGGGTGAAGTTTCCTTGACAAACACAAACATACCAGGAAAAATATAACCTCTGGTTCAGCTTCACTGTGAAGAGGAACTGGGAGACATTTGGTGTCAGACAGCAAGGCCTTGCACATGGGCTGTTGGCAGCCTGGCAAGAGCAGGGTGTGATGATGCCAGACTGGGTGATGCTGGGCTGAGACTGGAGCAGGGAACAGCAGGTGCAGATCTGCTGTAGGAGGCAAGACATCTTCAATTCATACAACATTTATTTCAGAATGCCTCAGGGAAATCTCCCAGCTTCAGGAGAAATGTACAGCTGTCCAATAAAGCTCATGAGTGCAGGCAAAGCTGTGACAATATTAGCACCATCCAGACCTTTCACATTTATATGAGACATGGGGAAGGGCAGCACCTAGGTACATCCCATAGTTGCCTTTAGATTAGACCAGTTTTAATTCCCAGGTGATTCTACACTGGCCAAAGGACAGAAATTCCTTGCTAAAGCAAGAGCAGAGCTCTGTGACTGAGCAGGTATGGCCCAGGCAAGGCCTTTCAATGAGATCCCACTGAGGCATTGCTAAGTCCAGGCTTGTGAAAGGCTTGAGCTCCTCACTCCTGAGGTACAGCACAGAATGTAACAGAGGATCCACTTCTGCCCCAATGTTAGGTTTCTGCAATCACGGGCTGAGAAGAATAATTTTGTACAAATTCCCTGATTTAAATCAATCCCAAAGTGACAAGAATACTTTTCTTGCTTTTTAAAGAAAAGCCTGCTGGAGCTAACAGTCTGATTTTTCCATAAATCAATTTCTTTCCCAAGTGTAAAATCTCCACTTGCTCATTCCCTGTCTTTCATCCTAATTAAATAGTGATGTGAAATAATCAGCAGTATTGTCAATGGCCTGGTGCTGCACAGATACTTCTGAATATACAATATTAGAGGGAAATGAAGCCAATGAAGAAGATTCCCACCCAGCAGCTGCACCAAGACCTGCAGTGCAGCCTGGAAACATCCACTGAAAACCAAGACACCCCATGATTGTGGGGTGAGTCCTGCCAAGGGCCTGCAGTGCCCCATGTTCTGTAAAGAACAGGTCATGGAAGGGACCCTCCCTGTGCAAAATATGGCCTTTCTTTACCATTTCAGCAGGGACCAAATACCTCTAGTTACCTTTCACATTCTATTTCCATAATCTGCTGAAATTAAAACACTGAACTACTCTTAAACACTGATCCTTGCCCTTGACACTCACCTCTCCCTTCTAATTAATCATGTTCAGTATGGAAGCGTTCGGATGCCATGAGAAAAGAGGTCCTGTGAGACAGTGAGTTGTCAGCAGGGGGGAAGCTTGAGACCCCGAGTCATCCAAGAAGCAGTTACAGATGGTGCAATGCCTCAGGAAGCAGAAAGGCGTGTGGTCCATGTGGTTCTTGTTACCCTCGGGCTCTCGTGGAAGCGTCAGGACCGCGAAGGCAGCCCCAGCCTCCTGGGAAGCGGGACGGGGTGCCTCCCCAAGTAGACCTGCACATGCCAGTCCCAGAGAGCCATGCTAACAGAGCTAAGAGGGGATGTCCTAACACAGTCTGAACTCCTGGGAACTTACTCAGGAGAGTCCTTCCTCTCTTGAGTATCAGTTCTCTCACAGGAAAGAAGACATTGCATAGGAAGGTGAGTCCATGCGCAATGCAAGTATCTAAGTCAGACTAAATATGACCATTTCATTCAGTAAATATTGAAATACTCCTACTAGTGCTTGTTTCTTCCCTTTCCAATGTCTTCCTTCTAAAATGAAGTGATCCTGTCCTTCCAGGAGAGAGGCAAAGGAACAGCCCCACATGACAGGCACTATAAAAATACAATCAAGAGAGATTGTCTCTTCCTGTGAAGGTTTTTGATCTAGTAAGACTACACACAAGCTAGAGGAAAAGCGTGTCTCTCAGCAGCACAGCAAGTAATGCCCTGGCTCCAAGTCAGGAAACATCTGGCGATTTTGTTTATGGGGGAAAATTAGTGACCTTCAATAACTGCAGAGAAAGTGCTCCAGGACTTTCCCCAGCCCTAGGACCTTGCCTCATGAAGCACATGGGCAGTGTTATTCACTACATTTCACTCCTAAAACTTTTCTTTGTAAACCAGCAGGGTATCAGTCACTCTTGGCAGGACACCTTCTGCGAGATCTGAGCACAAACTCTTTCCCCTTTGATTCGAGACCCACGACATGACACGGGATGTCTCCTGATGACAGTGTTTTGTCAGGGTGCAGTAATCTGAGAAGGCTTCCTCAGAGTTTCTTTATAGGCAAGGAACTGTACTAGAGAACAACTGAACTCTGAATTTACCACACAGAAGTCCCTTTTATAATTCCCCTGATATCTCACCATTGGGTTGGCAGTGAGACAAACAGAAAGATTTTAAGTGCAGTTTCAAAACACGGTGGAAAGAGAAAGCTGGTGATTTACTCTGTCACTTGACTGAGAGCTTCCCAGGTGACAAACCTGTGGCTCCCACAGCCAGATAACCCTGCAAAGTGTGATTCATAATGGGATGGCTGTTGATCCTTGTGCTGAACAGTTCAGAGGAAAACAAATATCTGTGAAAGGCAATATTTATCTATTAGTCTCATAAAATACTGTGCATTACTGATTTCCATAAAAACCAGATCTCAGAGGTGCAATGAAATACTGACTTCATTCATTATTCAGGTCTCCTCACTTTTTCACAATAATAACTAGTCGGTGAAATATTCTGAGGAGCGACAAGCCATTTAAAATTCTGAAATTCTAAAAATCCAAAGATATCCCTGTTGAAGGTGAAGCTGTAAGAGTTGGAAGGAGGGATATATATGGGTAAAGCTCCTACTCTTAACAGTCTCAAAAGCTTACAAGGTGGGAAAAAACCCGAACCAGCTCAGCAGGAACACAGGCTTGTTTCTCTCATATTTTTAAGTTGATTTTTATCATCTAAGAATCTGACCAACAGTTCTTCATGGTTCTTCAATACCCCTCTCCATTCTGGACAGGTTCCCATCTTCCATGCACTAGACCTTTCCATGATTGTGCCTTAGGGCATTGTAACCATATGGTCCATCTCCTGATGAAAGGCACATGCCCCAGTTACCCACAATAATATTCCCCAATGGCATTAGCCTTCAAGGACACAGTAATTAAGAACTCATTGAAGCAACAAACACCAATAATTTTCTCAACATACATATGCCAGTAATAAATGTAGAACAGTTACAGATACAGGAAACTTCTTGGAGAATATACAAAAATACTCAAGGTTCTGTCTGTTGCTCTGTCACCAAAACAAGACAAACATCCTCTCTGCTGATTGAAGAAGGTGGCAGCACAGTCAATATGAGTAAGTTGAGAAGTTTCTCCAATTTTAAATGGGGTCAGGCTTTGTTGGAGTGCTATGAATAAATTTCTACCACGGGCGAGAAAGTTTACCTAAGTATTGCACCGGTCTATAAAAATGGGTAGCTAAAACTCTATGATGTATTTACACCATATTTATGTATTTGCTGTACCTATCAAAGGGTGCAGAGCCTGCAAACATTCTCTCCTCCAGTCATTATCCTGCTTGGCTCTACGTGGTGCTGCACAAAGACACACCGAGAAAGCCTTTTCCCCAAACAGTATGTGGAGTGACCAGAGACTGATGCCCAAAGGTAACAAACCTGGTTCACACCAGGGCTGTCTCCTCACAGACTCTCAGGCTCCACGGCTCAGGACAAATCAAAGCCTCTTACAAAGTCAAACAGTTTGTTATCACAGTCCTATTTACACAGGCTGGCACAAGCTCCAAGGAATCACCCTTTTTGATACGCCTTTTCTACTTTGTGCATTCCCTTTCCAAACCCTTCCTAGCCCTGGTGGTTCAGACTGAGCTACCACGTTCACACTGTCAGCCCAAAATGCTCATCAGCATTTGCGTCAGCTCTGTATCAACACTGCCATGGTTATATTATTATTCCAACTTAAACTTCCTAGCAGCTTATCGTAACCGAGTTCCAAAACAAGCCTGGGATCCAGAGTACACATCCATCCAAACAGGCTGCTCTGTCTCATGGCCTGTTCCCCAGCTGATGCTGGAGCCAGCTGGGTGTTTAGAGTAACAGCCTGGGTAAAAAGGTGAGCCAAATAGCAAATTTGGCAAATTAAATCCTAATTAACAAGGCCTCTCAGGGGCCTAATTAATCTTGCCTAGATTTCTGTAAACTCAGAAAACGTAACAATTGACAGTTCCTTTCCTATTTCTCATCTGTAGCTGTTGGAGCAAGGACAGTTTCACTCTACTTTAACCAGTGTTGAAACTGGTTTGGGTTCTGCAAGGAAAGAAATGATCTCCCTGTTCCACTGAGCTTAGGATGAACCTCAACGGCCTCTTTTTGGCTGTAATCACTCAACAAAAGCTGCATTTCTCTGCATCCCCATCCTAGACAGGGCCTCTGTGGCCCTGACTGAAAGAAGGTCAAATAGCCCATATCTCTTCTTAATTTTTAATCGCAATTTTCGTGCTGTTATTTCAGCTGCTGGAGGCAGTGTAGCACAAATCCCTCAGGAGTAATTCCTAGATACTCTCCTGTAGACTGGCCTACTTTTTCTTCCTGTTCAGCTACAAATTGCTTCTCTGAGCCCAGATGAGTGACAGTGCTGGCAAAGCCTGCCTCCACCCAAACAAATAAATTCTACACTGCAGCATGTTTTAAAAAAAAAAAAAAAAATCAATCACATTTTGATTCTTCTCAAGTTTCTAAAAACAGACAGGATAATCAAGATCTCATTTTAGCTCTATGAGCCCAGCTGAGTATGATGGTTTAATTTTAAACAGTTCTATTGCCTCTGATGCAGGACAGTGCCACGGTCCCCCTGTGGCACTTCTGTGACACTTTGCTGTGGCAGAGTCCCACAGTGGGACCAGGTCACAGCCCTGCTAGGAAAACCTGGGGCAGACACCTAAGCGAGCAGGACGAAGACCACGTGGTTTTGTGGGGACTTTGGACATGGCAAGAGCTGGGAGTGACATGAGAGACGAAGGACATGGGAAAGGCGTCCTGGAGCTTTCGTAACTGGGAAAAGTATTGGGCAATTTCATGAACTGTTTGGGTCACTTTGGTGGCAATTCTTGAGGCTACTGAAATCATGTATTTGAGCCCTGAAATACTGTCTCAGCACAGCAACAGCTGTGTGACAGAAGTGACTCCTGTAGGATTTAATCTATAGAAGAATGTTTTTATTTTAGTGGGAAATTTTCTAGCAGTATGTGCAGCTATTGTTTTGAAAAATGGAAGAAGCTACCTTCAAAAAACTACACTGCTCTCGGGTTCGTCAGAGAAGTTAAAAGGCAGAAAAGAAGCAGTCAGATCCTTTTTGTTTGCTTGTGCAATGAGGGATTTTATCAGGTAGAACATCCCTCTGTGGTTGACTTTCTCTTTACAGTTTCATAATAACATGGAATCTTGGTTTTATCAGTCAGCTTTTACACGTTTACATAGAACTTCCTTCTTCTGAAGAAAACCAACATCCAAACCCACAAACAAACAAAAAGAAAACAACCAATTTAAACCAATGTTATTTACTTAAGAAAAAAAATTCCTATATTTCAATTTCGTAGCCTTATCACTGTAAATATTCCAAGAAGAAAGACGATTGTGGATTGTCCCACAATCTTCCCTAAATGCAGCAGAAATTTCCCCAAGCAGCAAGGAGAAAAGATACAAAGTAGAATAAGAAATTAAAAAAAAAAAATCAAGAAAGAAAGAGACAGTGTCAATTTATGAACTGGAGGGCAAAGATTTCCTTGTCACACAAGTGTCAAGAAACCCAGTGAATGCTGTGTGCCCTGCCCTCATACAGCTACTTTTATTACAAATATTTTGGTATTTCCAAAGGCCATGTATCAGAGTCAGGACCTGTTCACCACCCTCTCATCGAGCAGTTGCATTTCTTTCACAGGAACTCAGAGCAAGGCGAGTGCTGTCATAATATTTCTTTGCTTTTCTTGCTAAGAATGCTGTACTCAAGACGCACCACAAATTAAAGTGGACAGATTTTCAGTACATCAAACAAAAGGCAAAAGGCACTAAACCACAAAGCCATACTTACCTGAAGGATTCAATCAATAGGGATGTGATTTCCTCAATAAAAGAGACCAACTTACAGCTTTCAGTCATTTCACAGCTTCCACCTAAAGACTGTGCCACAGCCTAAATTGGTTTATCCAAGGATGGGAGGAATATTTTGCCATGGTAACTGACAATTTCAGAAAAAACACCTCCAAAACTGTGCTCTGTCAGAAAATCAGCTGATTAAAAGGTTGGAGATAATGCCTCAGAAAGAAAAACTAAGGTAGAGACAGAAAATGTCTGTTAAACAGTGGCTCTGCCAAAGACAGAGGTGACAGGCTTCAAAATAGTAAAATTTTGAATGCTATACAAAACTCTGCTGGGCCACAGAAAAGAAATGCTCAAAAAAAAAAAGAGACACCAATAACAATAAGTGTACAAAATTACTTTCCTATGGATGCCTGGAAGGATGCTCCAGTTGGAACTTCATCTCCGTTGCCAAGTCACAGCAGTGATGTCTGAACCAGGCAGTCACACTTCCCCATCTCAGACCACCCAGCCAAACAGAGCCCTAAGAAACAGTAAATTTTGATAAGACCCTGTGGGGAGCAATCAGTCTTTGGCCCCTCACTGATTTATGCTTCCATTACAGGAGATCAGTGGTTCACCTGCAAGAGCAGGAGCTTAAAATTTAAACTACCTTACTGGCAGAATTTGTACAAAAACACTGACACAAATTCAGCCCAGATGCTGGATTCTCACAGGGCACTACCTGAATCAACATTTTGCATTGAGAGACTCCATTCTGAGGGCTGTGGCTTTTCTGCCAGGGCACCCCCCAGCCCTGCTGGTCTCAGACACTGAGATTGCATTTGGGGTGTTGTGGCAAGAACTGGTTGGGAAAACATTTCTCCAGCCCGCAGGCTCTAAGATCTCAGAGTATTTTGTTGGCCCAGCCCAGGATGAGAAAGTCAAAAGCTCAGATTTCTCTCTAAAGAAAACCCAAAACACATTTGGAAAAAGAGAAGAACTATTTTTGACCAGGCCAGAGTGTTTCACTTCTTTTGAGTTACTTTACGTCTGTTTTACACCACAACTGAGCAAAAATGAGTCAGGGAAAAAGTAATTTCCCTTTTAAAAATGTCAGTGTGTGACATTCCACCAAATCAAAAGTTCAAGCTAGTTTTAAAAAAGAAAATAATCTTCAATCTCCTTTATGGCTGTGTTTGGAGGAGTTGGCATTTATTTTGTTGGAAGGTGCCTGCCTTGCCCCAAGTGCAGAACTGCTCATTCTCAGTAAAGCAGTTCTTCAGGGCAGCATTTCAGAATCAGCTTGAGCAGCCAGAGAGGCAGGTTATTTTTATGCAGGTGTTTTGACCAAGGACAGTTCATTTTTGCATGTATGCACAAACATAAAAAATAAAATTCAGAATATCACCAGGTGAAAGCAGGCAATTTCCATGTAAATGAATCCCAAATGGGGGCACACTGTGCTCTTCATTGCTCTTGGTAATTGCTCACTGGGGGTTTCTCAGCAGTTGTAGTTAATGTTGCTTTTTGATGCTTGAAAAAAAAATAGGAAAAATGAATTGCTGAGAGTGCTGCCTGTAGAGGTTACAATAAACTTCTCACTGGTGCAGACAGTGCACTGCCTGTGTAAAATCCTGCCTAGGAACAGGCACATTTTCCTCTCTATAACTGCATGGCTGTACTTTAACAAGCTTTTCTCCCACCTTACCCCTCCAGCGAGGGATTCAGACAACGACCTCGGGAACAACCCCAGGTGTTGATCTAACACTTGCCAGGGTCTAAGAAGTGTTTCTACCGATTTCAGCAGGGGCTGGGATCAGACCTTACGCTGGGCTTCCCAAAAGGCCAGCTCTGGTGATGCTGAAGACTTATTTCTCAGGGGATGCAGCAGAAGCTGAGGGGAAGGAGAACCTGGCGGATTTACGAGCACCAGAAATAACACAAACTTCTAGATGTACAGGTCCCGTAGTGGCAGCAGGACACACGAGCCCCCCAGCAGCTTGGCAGGGGGAGCAGTTGGCAAACACGCACTGTGTGCATGATCCCAGAGTGGCAGAAACACCCCAGGTCTCAAGCACAGGGAGGGGAATCTTCACACGCAGACACTGAGCATCTGCAGGGCTGGAAAAACAGAGGGAGCCAACAGTGACTGAGAGCGTGTGGGTGGTGGAGAAAACTGGAGGCTGATAAGAAACGGGGGGAAAAAGCTTCAGTTTGATGTATTTAATACTGCTTCTCCTTACCACACAGACTGACTTCTTCTCTTGGCCATTGGTTGAAAAGGTATTCCCATCTTAACCACTTCTTATGTGCTTTTTCTGTTAAGATAGGAGTGTCTCTGCTAATGCTGCCACAGAAGATGGAAGGAAAGATGTATTTCACATTAACAGATAGGCAACACCTGTGTTTGATGTTAGGAAAAACAGTATCAAGAAAACCCTTCTAACAATGAGGTCAATTATTCTGCCCAAGAACACTGGCAACTCGATGGTCAAGATGGAGTCATTGCTTCAAAACACTGAATATATGAGATGAAAATTAAAAATATTCTAGTTACAGACTCTCCTGCTACCTTTTTCCATGGCCTCGTGAAAAACCCGTTTGGATCACAGTGTTTTTGCAGTGCAGAAGGTCCACTCTGCTCTGCCACAGGTGTCAGCAGACATCCTCAAGCAGCTAATGGGAAAAAAAAACTTTTTTCAGAAGCTGGTGAGGGACTCCTAATTGCTACTGAAAATATTTTCAAAGCAGCAGATCAGCCAGCAGTCCCAGCTCCATCCCAGAGGCAAACACAATTTATTTGTCATGTTTCAACAATTTTTCTGCTGTTCATACAGTGTAATTAATCACTTGGCAGGCAGGGGAACACACAGAGGACTGAAAAGGCAGTTCATTCTTTGATATGCAGCGATCGTCCTGTACTTTGGTAAGAGACAGATTCACTCTTATTTACAGACAGGAACAGGAAAAAAAAGGTACGTGGCAACTCAATACAGCAACAATTGATAAGAAACAAACACCTTTGATTAAAACAAGGACCCTGCCATTATTGTACCTTACAACATGCTCTTCCACTGAGTTTGCATGTATGGCTTTTGGCCATTGATTCCAGATGAAAAGGCAGCAACTCACATGTAAAAATAGTCTGTCCCTTCACAAGGAGCACTCAAAAGTGCCCTGCTAGCTGATGGTGAGAGGCTCTAAGATCTGTCACTCAACCCCCTCCTCTGTCATCTGTTGGGGTGATCTACATTCAGGCTCCCTTCAAATTTGAGCAGCTAAAATACACCAGGTGAAGAGTTGACAAAGGAGCTCCTGTTCTGATTCCCTTTTCCCTAAACTTAGGTGCTCAGACAGAAGAGCACCTAGACCCACACCAGTGCTTCTCAGGGCCTGCAATGCAAATCCTGGCCAGGGAGCTGCAGATGCAGCCAGCCTAATTCCCTCTGAGTCCTGTGGCTAGTGCTCCCAGCTGGCCGGGTGCCCGGGAAGGCCCAGAGCCAGCCATTTGGAAATGCGAGACACAGGCACTCGGCTTTGTTTGAGCTGGCTGAATCAGGCTCTGGCTTTTCACACACGTACTTCAGCTGTGGACTTTGTGTTGGTTACCATCTCCAAAAGGCTATCCAAGGGCTCTGAAGTACTACCAGATGCCTGCCACAAAGCAAACTGGACTAGGGAGACTTTTGTCTCCTGTCAAACTGAAGGCAAAACAAGATTTGAGGCCATAGCAGCAAACACTGGGAAAGGAATTTGGGATTGATAAATTGGCTTCTGGCAAATTCAGAGTATTTCTATTATCTCTCTAAAGGCTGTGAGAGACAGAAATTATACTAATAAACAGCACTTCACTGAAGCAGTGCCTCAAATGGAGCAGAATTCAGACTTCAACCAAATCAACAGACTCGAGTCACAGACAGAACAGGTTTATTTGTAGGTCCCAAAGCTGAAGGGCTCTAGAATTGCTGTCTCCTAACTGCAATCCCATCCTTCTAAGTTTCTTTGGACCAGCTGTCTCTGGTCCAAAGAGAAAATACACTCTACAGCCTGAATCAATGCTGATGGAAGTCACTGGGACATCCTGTAGTAACCAAGTTACGCTCTTCATGTTCTGCGTATTGCACCTTAACAGCTCAAAGGCAGAGCTCTCCATTTGCCTGTGATATCATTCACACAGCCTCGCAATATAGGCCATTAGGAACCTTCCATGGAATAGACTTTACATTTGGAATTGCATGCACAATAGGATATTTTTTCTGCTTTTTTTTTTTTGACACAGTTGTCAGACAGTAAAAGCTTGTTGGCTTTTGCTCTTTGTTTACACTGAAGAAAAACAAAAAGTAAAATCAGACCATTTAGAAAATGTCAAATGAAATGCCCCAAGCTCCTAGTATCAGGGGATTTTATATATGCCTTTAAATTAATTGCACCCAGTTGGTTGTAATTAAAGGCTGGAGGCTTGGCAGTTTCTTCTTCCCCATTTGACTCAACAAATACAAACAGCTGGATCAGCTCAGCACCTCACAGTGGCTCATGCCACTTCATCCCACATCCTGGAATTACCTTCATCTCTTCAGTTAGCTGCCCTTGGACTTCAGAAAGCTACAGTACAGGGAGGGGACTCCTGGGAGGGGAAGGAAAAGTAAAAGCAGAGGACAGGGGAAGTAACTTGTGACAAGGATAAATCTCCCCTTCCTTTCAAGTCATCGTGTGAATGCAGAGACAGCATAACAATGAACCAGCTCAGTACCTGCCTTTGTGTAAGCACAGCCCCTTGGGTGGAATAAAAAAGATGCATTCCCTTTTAAAATATCTATTTGTACCATCACAGCAGTTGTGTCCTGGGAATTTGAGTGCACCTGAGAATCAGACAGACATGCAAAGGGCATAGTGGGGTGAAAATCAGATTAGACAGGCAGCTACCATTTGTGCCAATGGGAGCTGCCCATAAACTTGATTACAGCACCAGGAATTCACACTCATTAAGGTCTCGGAGATGCAAGGACAGCTTATATGTTTTCCATATGTGCTTTCTTGGGAACGGGGAACAAACGCCATGAATGGTGATAATCTCAAATCCACCTGACCCTCAGTTCTCCTCTGCTTCATCAGATTGAAAACTCCAGCTTCCTGCCCCAGCAGAGGATCCTTAAGGCGGGAGCAGAGGCTGTTCCCAGTCTTTAGCTGACATCTAGCGAACAGTTTCCAAACTGCACCCGGAGGACCTGGAGATGGGAGATGGAACCAGCCCCTCTGGAGGGCAGTGGTGCCACGACAGCTCACCTGGCCTGGACAGGTGGGGAAGGACCTGGTTCTGCTCCCAGGCTGCACAGATCCTGCGCTGGCTCCATCAAAGTGGGCAAACACTGCTGCAGGACCCCACTGCAGTGGTGCCACTCCTGCAGGGACCATCCAGGGGGCTGGTGGACATCAGGAGTGACCAGCAAGGCTTCCACCACAACACTGTCAGATCAGCTCTTTCTGAACAGGGAGAGTCACCCTCTGCCCCCTCCCTCTCCCAGAAGCACAAATCAAGCACTCAAATGGGAAACTCAGCAGCTGCTACCAGGATTAGCAACTGCAATTCCCACCCTCAGGCTCTGCTGGAGGACGGATGGCAGAAGAGGTGCAGTTTGCAGAGTTTTGCAGTTTGTCTTCAAGAGCTCTCCCCAGCACATCTTTGGGTGACAGCAGATGTGAAATCCCTGAGGAATACAGACCCAACTGTCACCTGCATTTGAAGAGCGTCAGAACCAGCCTGCAACGTCTGCATAGCAATAGGGGAACACCGAGTGTGTGCAGAGCCTGTTCATTTTATAACATCTGTCAGCTACTGCAAACCAAGGAGTTTGGTTTATGGCATCTATTAAGGTAACCAAGCAACAGCATGGTGGGTATCTGTGTCATCAGTTACAAAAACCAGGGGTTTAGAAACAAGCAGAGTGGTGATGGACACTGAGGTGCAGGAAATGACTCTATTTCTTGCATGGACAGTGGAAACCATTCTGTGTAACAAACAGCATGGAGTGGTGTTACAACAGCTCACCAGCACACTTATCACATCCTTCCTCAATACATGAGAATTGTCCTCACACTTCACCGTCTGTGAAGGTAACATGCTTTTCCTGTTAATTCAGTATCATTTGCAGTCTCATAACACCACTGACACAATCCCTCTCTGAATTTACAATGCTAACTGCACCTTTAATCTTCAGAATTTACATGGGTGGAGGTGATTAAAACCAAAGTGAAGTGAAGGAGGGACAAAGAGATGCTAAAAGGAAAACTTCACACTGCTCTGCTTCTTAGACTGCACAGACACTAGCAAATTAAGGATACAAATGAGGACCTTTAATGGTTTAAAAATATGCTACACCCACCAGCCAAAATACTATCAAAGGTTTCCAATGGTGTATTGTTTCAGCTTCCCAACAGCTGTTGAGTCCCTGTTTATTATCTGCAGAAGGTCCCTGAGGACTTGTTCACCTACAAAGTTTGACTGATTTAATTAGATACAAATCAGTGTTTTCCACTTGTGAGCTGCCAGCAAGCTTGTACAGGGATCTCCCTTCACAGGCAGGTGAATACTGAGGCTTGTAAGAGGAACACTACCTAAATGCTAAATACTCTCCCACCAGTTAACCCGTGTTAAATGCAGCTAAAACAGTATGGATGGCTTGCTAACAGCCATGAATCTGGGAAGGGTCAATAGGCCAAGTAAAACAACAGCATTTACAATGATCCAACTACACATCACTCCAGAGGCTTCCTCAGCCCACTAACATGAGACAGAATTAGTGCTTCTCTTACCTGGTAATAGTAATCAACATATTGTGGCTCATAGTGTTGGGGCTCAGGGTTTTCAGGAGACAGGACATCTTTTAGTAACTCTTCACAGCCTGGCAAAGAGAAACAAGAGGAAATGGTCAGGCCAAGAGTTTATCTTCCATTACAGGGACAATGGAGGAAGAAACACTGGTTTGTAGCCAATCTGTATGCACAAAACCTTGGAAGGCAGCTTTGGGATTTATTTAAATAGGTGTAACACAATTCTGCCTTCAGAGTTTTGCCCAGCACACATTCAACATGGGGAACTTGATAAGTGCAATTATCTCAGCTTGGCTTGGTAAACTATCCTGTGGGGTACAAACTCACCTCTAACCAAGCCCAGATTCTGGAGTCAAACATTTGGATTTGCAGGCTTGGCATGAGCTAGTGACAACTGCACATTAGTGCCAGTGGAGCTGCTTCTGATTTTCTCTGGACAAAATGACAAAGGGGCAATACCTAAGTGTCACAAATCCCCCTTCAAAAAAAGCTCTGTCACAGAGTGTTTGGTGTTTGGCAAGCAAATATCTATGCACTGCAATCAGAGATTTTAAGCTTCTGTGTTTGCTTTTGTTAACAACCACATTAAGAGCAGGAAAAATCAATGTCTGTGTTTCCCTTGGTCCTCCTCTCATCTGAAAACCCGAGACAAATATAGAAACACTGAAATCACCAAATACCTCGTTCCCCATTAATTACCAGTGACTGCACTTGGCAGAGTGAGCTGCAGAAGGCAGTAATGTCAGGCCAGGTTATTTTAGAACACCCAGCTCACAGCCCTGGGCCCAGACTGTGTGAAACCTTCTCAGCATGTGTTGTGCACTATTCTACTTGGAAGCTGCAACTGCCCAGAAGTTATTCCTCCCTTCCATCCCAGCACTAATGCAATATATTTGGCTGTGACATTACACATGGATACCACTCACAAAGCAGGTGAGCCAGAGGAAAAAGGGTGATGGAAGGAAATGTGAACTGAATAGGTTTATACCATTAGCTGATCTTCTCTCCTGGTTTTACATAAAGGAATAACATCTGTAGGGATAAAGACATGTTGTGGTTATGGAGAGGAGTTCCTTGCAAGGGAAAAAAGTACTTTAAAAACCAGAAAAAATGACCAGATGGAGGAAGCCTAATAGGGGGGATCATTGTGTTGTCCCTGTCTGCCACACACAGGCACATGTCAAGGCAGCACCTGCTGAATGAAGACATCATTAAGATCTCAGAAGTGTCACAGAGACAAAGACAGCAAGACTTTTTCCTTTTTCAGCTTCTGCAGCAAAGTGAGATTCTCGGGTGGTACTGAACAGAGGATAACTGAAGCTGTTAAATGCCCACTTTACTGGAGAAGTTAGTGGGCAAGAATGTGTGGTAGGGTCACTTCCGAAAGAGGAGTTTATCTAGGACTAACAATCAAAAACATAATCTACTGGCTGATAGAGGAAATATGTTAAACTTGTTTGCCTGGAGAGAGCATCTTTCTACAGAACCTGCCCTGCCTGTGACTGTCACATTTCCCACCCAGCCATAAGCCTTTTCTTCATCTTGGTTTTAGCATAAAGTGCTTTGTGCTTGCCTAAGGTTATTCTCTAGTCCTCTCACAGAGGAAAATTCAATTTATTGTTTGTATCTTTTGACTATAATAACCAAAGCTTATTGCTCATCAAACTGCCTTGTGCCAGCACCCACTGTGAGACTCGTCACAGGTATGAACTGCTTTGCTAAAAGGTCTCTGCATGAGATGGAGCACCTACTCGTTAAAGTGAGTTACCTCCAGCAAAAAAGGAAAATAAATACCAAGTGTTACACAGTAATGGATGCAGATTAGCGTAATGCAGGGAGTATGTTTACAGTGTTCTAAAATTTCTCAACAACAATATTTTCAACCATAATTTTGAGCTTTACTTTCCTAATGCAGTTGTGCTAACAACAGTGCTTCCTCTCCTAATTTTCTTTTATTTTAGTGGGGAAAATTCACAAAAGCTGTGGGTCTTCAAAAAAGGATTTAACTGCCCAAAACAAGGGAGTGCGAAATGTTTCTACCTTGCCTCCTTTCAAAAGGCCAGCCAGACTGGTCTGTTAGAGCTAGAGACACAAACAGTTCCCAGATCTCCAGGGTCTGAAATGTAGAGTCTTCTGTGTCCCCTCTTTGCTGTTCATTTCTTATCTAAGATTACTCCTTATCACATTCTTTCATTTCCCTTGTCCATTAGGGAGAACCACTTCATGAAAGCTCTTGGCTTGTCATTTTTTCAGTAAAAACACTGGGGAGAAAAGCATTGCCTCCTTTGCATCCAACTGACTCGGCGCAGCCCTCACCACTTCTTCAGGGGAGCCACCTGACCCAGGCTTTTACTGCCTGATCCAGAACCTGACCAAGCACTTGACCCATTTCCAGAACATCAGCAGGCATTTAATCCGATTTGTTTACCAAGCTGCACAGCTTGAAATGGCAAACAAAGCCAAATCTTGCTTTTATTGTAGTCACAGGCCAAGTTTCCATCGGTGCTGGCAGATTCAGGGTTCAAGTTCATCTGAGCCAGTCTCTGCACAGGTCACTTTCTAGTGGGGAGATGTCTGGGTGTGCAACAGGCAGTATCCCCTGTGCACTGCTCTGCATCCAAGCTGGCATGACAGCCCGGCTCTCTTCATCCTCCAGGGAAGATTTGCATGTTATTATAGTCCATAAAAGGGGGAAGAAGAGAAGGAAATGCTGAGAGCCCATTTTCTTCTGAGATTACTAAACCACATCATCACTACCTTGCAGACATCTGAACCTGTTCCAATATTCAGCAAATCGATGGAAAAATGGCCACTGGCTTCAAGAATCTCAAGATTGTGTCACTGGTTTTATTCCTTTAAGAACTGAGTTTTAAGAATCAGTTCTCTGTTCTCCTCTTCCCTGTGAGGACATGAATTGGAATCTCTTCACTCTGGAGGACTGATGCTGGTCTTTTCCTTGGACCACCCCTTATCACCAGGAAGGTGATGTTCAGGCAGGTGATGCATCAGCTTTCTTATTCAGTGTTTTTCTGCAACAGTGCCAATACAATCCCACTTTTTGCTCTCCTCATCTAAATATAATTTGAATTTTTCAGGTACTCCAGGAGGGTTACACAACAGTGTAACATAAAGAGGGAACACTGGAGTGTCTCAAATGCTGTGCATGTGTGTTCTTATTACCAGAAAACATTCTGGCTTGCAGCCTGGGAAGTGCCAGTGAGCTAAATTAGTGTGTCACAGTCCAGACAGAAAACTCAACAAATCAAGGTTTACTCTGGCAAATCTCAATATGAGAATAGGAAGGTACTGGACAAAGATTTGCTCTTTGCTAGCAGAACCACTCCTGAGCAGAACCCTGTGTGCTGAGGTCTGCGGAACTGCCGTGGTGGATATTTCAAGCTGTGCAGCAGTATGCACCCAAGGCTAGAATCTGTCCAAAAATAACCCATTGCAATGAAGCAAAGGAATAATTCCTGGCTACTTTAAGGACCTCTTGCACTAGAGATGTCCTATTATTGCAATTTATTCATTTTCCTGGAAAAGGTAGAACTGAAAGCCACTTACATGGCTGATTAGAGATATTTCATTTGGATGTCTTCCTGTATCATAAGATATTAATGTGCCCAATGTTCTCTCTCCTTTGCTGCAGTTGGGAGAATTTCATCTACATTTCTGGGCAGCACTTGGCAAGAAGACTTAGCTGCATTGCAATCACAGTGAGGCAGCAGAGAGAGGCAAAGAGTAACCCAGGAATAGCTCTAGGTCCTTGTGCACCCACTGCTGCAGCTCCACTGAAGGGTGTCCTTTATGGAGAAACACCCTGTCAAAGGGCTCTGCTCAGTGTAAATCCCTGTGACACAGATTGGCAGCATTCTTGTGTCTGGAGAAAGGACTAAACAATCAGATCACAAAATGAGAGTGGCCAGAAGCTGCTGAATTTTCTTCCCTGGCTAAAGACATCTGATGAGCCAGCACAGAAGCAGCTTCTCTGTCCACTCAGGAGACTCTTTGAAACATGGATGTGTACGAGTTCCAGTTTAACAAAGCACTGAGTCACTCTCTAATCTGGTCTGTCAAAATTATCTGAGTTAAAAACTATTTCTCCTAAAACTACAAATGCAAAAGCAAACACAACTCATTTGGCCAGAACAGGGTCATCTTTAGTCCTAACCAAAGATGATGAAATTCATTTACAAGTCACTGAAGGGGAAGACATGAACCTTTAACTTTTTCAGTTCACTCAGGTTGCTAGACATGATATCCCTTAAGAGATAATTTTACAAATTTACAATCAGTTTAATTTAAAAAATGGTTTTCACACCCTAACAAACATTCAATTTGCAAACAGACATTCTGGCCACAAATAAACTCAATTTTAGCCAAGCTGCTTCCTGCAAATGCTCCAAGAAGGAGATTTAACCTGTAACACATCAGGCAATTTTCACAGGCAATTAAGCAATTTTAATACTATAGGAAATCAAATCTGGTTACCTAATTGAATGTAGTGGTTTTCTGGCATTTTTCCTAACAGCAATAGCTTTTTACTTTATCTACCCTTGGATCTTTAGTGGTGTATTAGACTCTTTGTGGTTTCAGGGTGCATTTAGTGAAATTTAGTTAAGTCTTAGAAAACTCTCAAGTACTTTTACGAGTAACCAACTTCAGTTCATTGAGCAGCTATAGGGTAATTTAATCCAGGAGAGCTCTGCTCTTCACATTTACTGACAGTCCTTGTCCCTGGAGCCATCCCAAGCACCACTCCTGCCAGTAAGTTATTCTTACCAGAATGGATAGATCCATCAGATCATCTCCAGGTACAGCCTCACTGAAGTTTGAGATCTATAGCTATGAGCCTAAATGGGTTCACGTAGACTTTGGGGTTTTCTGGTGTGCTTTACTGAAATTCTCATGCTGGTACAGCTGTCCTGGTCCTAGATATTAAAGGCAAATAAACTCCCTTTTACATGACTGCAACATACCCATCTCTTACTCCCTGCTGGATCTTCAGGGCAAAGCTGGTACAACACTTTTCTCAGCAATGGGACTGCAAATTAGGTTTTAAAGTTAGTTGAAGGAGATGGCCAAAACTTGGCACTGGTTTTGTGAGAAATATGTTTGCTTGGAGCATCTGAATGAAACTATAAAAGCATATTAAAAAAAAAAAAAATCTCCAGCAAAACAGAAGGCCAGAAATACTCCACTTTGGAAAACTTTGTTTTGAAAAAACACCAAATTTCATACTGTATTATTTTCATATTCTTTCACAGTCCAAATAACCTGTCACAGTCTGAGAAACCAGAACAGCCAACATCCCTTTTGGGACATTTCTTTGAATCTTTGGGAAAATCTGTGTTCTTGGAATTTTCATTAAAAAGTGCTAGGAAGTCACAGAGAAACATCTACTTTTTAACTTTTAGCTGCTTATATAAAGTCTGCTTCTAGAAGCTTTCCAGCCAACTGCAGTAATTAGATGCCTCAGGATCTAGGGAAGCACAGAGATGGATTTTTGAAGGCACATAATGGTCTGTGTTACTATTTTGAAGATTCAAAGGTTGCTATTGCTGCAGGTGGGGAAGTTTATAAATTCACAGCTGTGCTTCTTCCACACTATTAATGAATATGAAGGAGCTCCTACAACTCTCCATTTTCCAATTCCATAACAGAGCATAACTAAAATATCCTTAAAACTTCTACAAGATGAGGGAAAGACTCTCTTACTCCAGGAGAACAACAGGCTGTATGATTTCATCTGAAAAAACAGTGATTCTGCTACACACATTCATAAATGCAGAAATGCTCTGTCTAATGTGGTTCAGTCTCTCCTGTTATAAAAACCATGACTGTCCAAACACTACATAGCAGTCAGCGCTGTTTTCATGGTTAAAATAAGCTATAAAGTCAGAACACATCTGCCTTTGTATTTTAATTCTGTATTAATCTGTGCTCACACAGTACCCTCTCATCTCTGTGAGCTGCAGCACCGAGGGCAGTAGGGGGAGCTCCCCCTTTAGTTGTCAGGCTTTGGGTACTTTTAAGGAGAATATCAAAGCAAAGAGACTATTGGAAAGACAATAGAAATCTTAAAATACAAGGAGCAGGTCAGACTCAATTAGAACCTGGTCCTGCAAACATATCTGACTGTGGAGCCCACCAGCCTGCAGAGCACAGGGAATTAACAGCTCCACTCAAGCCTTAAAGTATTATGAGTGGCAGAAAATATTTACTGGATCAGTACAATATAAATTCAGAACAGCAAAACCAGCCATTGGCTCTGCTGAGCAAACGGGAATGGTTCCCAGGCTGACCCTGCTGAAAGTAATGGGAATTCAGCCTTTGAGTGATGTTCTGGCTGCTCTTGGTGTCTCTGAGCAGTGCCACAGAGCACTTAGGTAGGAGGCTACAGGTGTTATTTCATGGCAGTTGCTCTACAGGCAGACACAGTTATTAAAGCCCTGCAGTCAGCAGATAGAGAGGGCAGCTTCAGCACAAGTAAAACCTTCATACTCTGGCATTCCAATGAAATTGCTGCAAAGCTTTAAATTAGATCGCAAGCCTATTCCTGGCTCTGGCAGAGCCTAATTGCATGGGGAAAGAAGCCTAGACAGCAGGGACTCAGCACAAATGCTGAGGCAAAGTCCTTTAATCCACAAAAGACCAGCAAAAGAAGCAAAGCTTTCCATAAATAGCAAGCACCATGCCTGTCCAGTATTCCACCCCAGAGACACAGTGGGAATGAGCTCCTCCAACACACTTCTGCCCTCTAGCATATTTACCTCCACCTGAACAAATCCTCTCCACCACTTCCCAAGGTCCTACTGTCAGTGAGATTGCTCAGCACATCCTTACCCACAGCTCCTTATACTCAGCAGCTGAAGAAAATTAACTGTTTTCCACCTGACAGTCCCAGAAGCTGCTGCAGAGGTACATGACCAGTATGTCATGAGGTTTAGCTCTGAAGCACTGAGGAGGAGACAAGGCTTGATGTCCATTTGTAGAGGAACACAACACTTCTCATTTGTACCGTGCAAGAGTAAACAATGCCCTGGTTTACGGAGGAGAGAGGCCAAGCTGCAGATTTTAGATCCAGGGGTAGCAGTTTCTCTACCAACCATTTACAGAGCATTAAACACTCCAATGTTTGGGATTTTGTCAAGTTCCAACATTTAGCTTTTCACTGAGATCCAACCCTGAATATGAGATGCTCAAACCAACATCATCAGACGTCAACTCTGATTGGAATCTGTTGTTCTTAGATGCCTCAAACCTCATGATTTAAATAAATTCAAGGCATTGAACCACCAAAAAACCTTTTGTGCTGCAAACAATTTCTTCACCATACTATAAGGGCAAGAATTTATAAGAGAAATTAATTTGAAGTCTCATAAATAAGAATACAGTAAGGCATTAGGATCATAAAGCTTGAATTTAAACATTTGGCTTCCAGTGCTAAGAATAACACAACTTCATTCTCTGTTACTGAAAACCCCACTGGATTTATAGTAGCATCTCATTTTGCTCCATTAATCTGACTGCCCCAAGCAATTGTAATAGGCTGAGATGTCAAAGAATCATATTTATAATCTGTTGCTGCCAAGACAAATTGCTTTTGTTTGATAACAAGCCTGCTACTCCCCTTGGGATGTGGCTGCACTAAAACAACATGGTGGAGGCTGTCCATTCTGAAAGGCAGAGATGCCCTTTCTGAACTTTAGCATAACCAATTTAATTTTTAAGGAAAATATGGCAGGTATCCAAAGATGAATAAAATCTCCATGCTGTGAGGTGAGCAATAGAAGCAGCTTTTCTAAAGAGATGCTGTGAAAACATGCAGCACAGTGTCTTATCAGAAATAGATACAGCAGCTGCTGCTGCTGCGATGATAAACACTTAGCACTGACTCTGTGTAAGTGTTGAAATGCTAATGATGTACTAAGGGAGCTCTAGGTGATGCTGCAGAACTGGGTGATTGCTCTGCATCTGTTCACAGATACATCCTAACAACCAGACACATCCTTACAACCATCGCACCAACGATTTGGACCCTACAGCTCCACACCTGGGCTTTAAGCTCCAAGAACTTGGAGTGCAAGGTACTCCAGACAGTTTGATCCGGTCACATCTTTGCAGGATATTTGCATATCTTTAGGATATGAACACAAGAATCAGTTCCCACAAGGTGAGTAAGGATGAAAACCCCCAGGGCCTCATGACTCTGATAACTCAATATTCTCACACTGTCCCCACAGTAGGAGGGGGGAGATGCAGCTGGATCAGTACAATAGGAGATGCAGCTGCCCACTGCATCACTGAGGGTACATGGACAAGGGCACAGTTACCACAGAAGAGATGTTCTGGGTCATTTCTATCCCTTCCTCATCATATTTTGTGCATTTGTGCACATCTTCAGACTGAATTACGGAATACAACAGATGATTTACAGAGCTTGTGTCTTACTTGAACTAGAGCTCAGTTTGCTACAGCATTTTCTGCTCAAGGAAAACCTCCAGCAGAGACTTTAGGGTCTGTGCACGAATGTAATAACTTTCCTTCTGGGCTTTCTCTTGCCTTCTCTTCAAACACGTCAGTGTGACCTTGGACGGTGTCTCCAAGAACATTGATGAGAACAGCTTCTCACTATAATTTTACCTAATTATACACTGTCTTTGACTGCCATAAACTTTAATTAAAAGTGCTGTGGTTTTATGTTTTTGCATCATTATGACTTCATAATAATCTCATTACAGCAGACTCTCCAGAGGCTTCTCCTGGAACCACACCAGCGATCACTGTGACATTCACTCTGTCCCTGAAGTGAAGCCTCGGGGTTGTGACATCACTCTGACACTTTACAAAGGACACACCACGTGTCCAGAAAAGGATAGGATGGATTATTTCACTATGGGAAGTTAGAAAAGCAATCAGCAGCAAATCAGCTGAAGTCCCTCCTCACTGGTTTTTTGTTGCCTTTAGGCTAAGCTCTAAAGCACAACAATGTCTGTGTCTTCTGTCAAGGACTGTTTCCTTGGAAAGGAGGTGGTTGGATCCACCTGGTCTCAATCTTCAGGGGTTGCATGGCCAACCTGTAATTAATTCATTTCCTTCCAATACATGACCCCAAGTACTCTGAAATTTTTATCTTATTTATAATATATTTTATATATATATAATTTTTAATTATACCCTGCAGATACCTCAAGAGGAGTATAATAGTCTTACATTTCCTAGTAGAGAACCAAAAGCCCAAGGGCTCCCTAACTCCTTGAGGTAAATCAGCAGCAGAACAAGATCAGAATGTGGAAGTATCAAACCTGGGCCCTGCCTGTTGACCACAAAGCTACTCTTTCTTCCGCTGCATTTGTCTTTAAACCACAACACATTTATTCTGACAAAAATTAGCAGTAAACCAATGCCCAAGCACCTGTGGATGCAGGAACTCTAGCATGGCTCACCATTAATACATGAGATGCACAAAAAGGAAAAATATCCTGGCTCTGTTCCCAGAGCTGCTCTACTGTCACTACAAATAACCACAGTTAAAAGAGAGGATGTCTTTGATCATTACATTTTCTGCAACCAGAGAAACATTAGTGGAACTGAACGGGATTATATTTAACAAATATGCGCATACCTTTGATAGCAAAAACTCCGTGACAGAAGTCCTTAAAATTGATTCTTCCCAAATCATTCGGGTCCAAGTACTTTGCCAGTTTTTCCACCTAAAAGAAAAGATGATAAAATATGTGTTGAGCTTGGTGTATCATCTGTCGCTCTGATACAGTCTGTATCTTCTACAGAAGACTACAAGTTGAAGAATACCCACATTGTTCACTTGAACCAGCCAATAAATGGTTCTGCAAGGAGAAATCATGTCTTATATGACATTGGTGCTGAGTAAGGCATGCGCTCTGACCAGAACTTCTTCAGCTGGGACACATCAATCCTGTCCTATGGGGATCTCAAGAGCTTAATAAGGGGTGAATCTGTGACTTATCCTCTCATCATAGAGCAGAGTGCTAACAGAATCTCCTTCTCTGGGAGCTCTTGCCATGCATTCAGCTCAGGAACTTAAAACCTTAGTGATTCTCCACCCCCCTTACCACAAGTTCTCAGGGAAGGAGAAAGGACAGACAAAGATGTGCACAGTCCATAGCAGTCTCATTCCCTGAAGAATCCATATTATAGGAGAAAAAACTCATTGGGTACTTGGAATGAAAACAAACTTCCCTGACATGGCAGAGAATATAATTTTTGTATAGGAAAATCAGCAGTACAAAAATATATTCATGTGATGAGACAGAGAATGGTTGTGTCCAGTACACTGTGCAAACAAGCAATGTACTTACTCCTTATAATCTCACCTTCACAGTTTTGCCTTTCTGATCACTACTCACCAAAAGAATGAGATTATACTGAATTTAAACACAGCCACCAAATTAGCACTTTCCCCAGAATTGGTCTGGCAGATTTTTCAGGAGGGTTTTGGGATAGAGGGAGAAAAACAGTCTAGACTGGAGAGGCTATTGTGCTGTCTAGAAAAAAAAGGAATGGAGGAACAAGCAGCTGAAGAAGAGTAAGGTGAGAGACAGAACAGTCCAGGGAGGTGAGTGCACACCTGGACACACAGGTGGCTGTTCTTTCTGTGACAACCATGCTGCTGGAGCTTGTGTACATCCCCTTGTGTGCCTGTGCCTTTGCCTGTAGCACCTTGCAGGGACCCTCACTGAGGCAGAGGCAGCCTCTTGCTGCTCATAAGAGCTCACAGCCAACTCCACACAGCCCTGCCCTTGGTCTCAGCCCTCCAGACACCCAGGAGTGTGAACAAGATGAGAGCAGGGACAGCAGGCGTGGAGGATGCCATAGGATCCTGCTGCAGCACAATCTGTGTGAGCTCAGATATGTCAGTTCGAGCAGCAACAAAAGCTCAGCTGGAAAGACACAGCAAATGAATCCAGATGACCCAGTTTCTCAATTTTCTGGTGTGTTTTTTTCCCACATGCTAGCAAAACCCCAGCAGTTTCTCAAAGCCCTGCAGATAATGCACTAATGTGTGCACATGACACTTCTTCCTTCAGGCACTTCTCAGTGCCTATAAATTCCATCTGTATCAATAAATAAGCCAAAGGGCTCATTTAGACCAGAAAATCTGGATGAGAAAATGACAAAATTTTTACTCATATGCAAAATTCTGTGTTGAATGAGAAAGGCACAATTTGATCCTCAAATTGAATTCTTTCCCCTCTCCTTTTCTTAGGGAAAATAAAAAATCAGCTTATGTAGGCAGGGCAAGTAAGGAGCTATATGATGAGTTCAGAGCCCATGACAAGGTAGACATCTTCTTAAAACTTTCATATTGCAGAAGGCTTCCACAGCTCCAGTCCTGCCAGCTTGGCAGCAGAGCCCAGATGTCAACTATGGTGTGACTCATGATCAAATTCCTACCCTGGCATCAGAAGGAATTACTGTAACCCCACTAATTTAGAGCAGGAGAACACACATCTGTGTTTCCAAAAAAAGCCACTTCACCAGAAACCATAGTGTGTGGTTAATGCACACCAGACTAGCTGAAAATCCTGACTGAAACCAATTAAGTAGAGACATGCTTGATATGGAAAATCCGGGTCGGTGTTATCCCTGTCACCTTCACAAACAACAGTTGTGTTGTAGGTTTTAATGTACAGATTCCTGCAGCCAGCTGGGAAGCCTCTAGTCTATTTAATATTGTGCTATAACACACTGGGAACACCCAGTTGACGCTACTGTATCTGGCACATTAAATTTATTTCTCGAAGTTGATCCAATGACTTTAGTCTACCAGTTGCTCAGACATATAAAATTACACTTTAAAAATTGAATTAAATGAGACGTTATGTGCCTGGGAGTGTGTATTATGGAGGAACAGAGGATACGTTCACATTTAGGTCTAAGCGATGTCTTAACAGTAAATGAAATCATCACCTGAGTAAAGTGCTTCAGTATCCAGTTTCCCCTAAACCTAATTTACAGGTTTTCAATTAGATTTTACAATGCAAATAACTGACATCAGTGCAGGAGATGATGAAGAATTTACAGAACAGCCTGATGGAATTAATGCCAGTAGTGCTCACGTCTTCAGCCAGGGATAATCAACACAGCTCCCAGCACAGGTCAGGGGATAAAAGGATTTTGATCAACGGGGCCTGTGTTTGGGTGGATACTTGCATAGGGTTTGTGCATTAATATACACACATATTTGGTACATAAATCCCTGCATATTTGCACACAGTTTTCAAGAGCCTGCAGTGCACTTGATCATGCATTTTTACCAGTAGCTTTCTGAAATAAGGCAAGAAGCTCTTCCTAGTTAATTCCAGACTGAAGGCAGTACTTAAAATTAAGTTAAATTTCAATCTGTGGCCAAATAAACTACAGCTATCCCTAAATCTTTTCTGGTGTCCCCATTGTGTAAACCACCATTCTGCTTCACTTTGTAAAGAAGTAATGTCCTCTCCTCCTCCTTCTCAGAAAGGGTTGGCTCCCCACAATGAATCAAAAGTTGTTTTATTTATTCATTGCCTTGGGAAACTTATGGATTTGTCAGCCTACCTGGCAGGCTGGGTGACATTGAAGCCTTTTTTACAGTCAACAACCTCCTGGGACTGGGGGAGTCCACAGCCTCTGCCAGGGAATGAGGGAACAGCAGCTCCGTCCTCTATAATGGAACAGGCGGCACAGCCCAGTTCTGCACCCGTGGGACACGCAGGATATGCCAGTCCTGGGCACACTCAGACTCCTGGGCCCCACATCTCTGGGCTCTGCTGGGCTCTGCTGGGCTCTGCTGATCTCCTGGCAAGGGACACAGGACTGCTGCCAAAATTCAGTGTGAAATGAGTGTGTTATTGTTGTGATACCGACAGGCAGCACAGGGAGCACCGTGTGCTCCAGAGCTTAACATCAGAAGCCATCACCATGAGTAGGGACAGTGTTTTGGGCTGGGGACAGACACTCTTCTCTGCATAGAGCAGTCCCCCACCATGTGGGATAAGCAGCACAAACAAGGATTGCAAACTAGTTCTTCACTGTAGGAAGTGAACAAGGGCAGAAAAAATGAGCTGTAGGCTCAATAATCCAGCTCGTTCTTTTGGCAGCTGCAAGGGTGTCTCTAATGAACCCTTCAGTAGGTGTCCAATAGTCAGAGAGAAGAAATAAATCATGTTTCTTTGGGAAACAATTGGAGAAAACCAAACCTCTGACCCAATTGTTTAACTTGCCTGGATGAATGGGTGATTACCCTTTCAATGCAAACATGTTTCTTCATTGTAATAACTGCTCACTTCAGCCAAAGTATTTGCCTCCTGTCCCTTGGGTTTCTCAGCCATCCTGACTGCCCTGCAAAGGGGTGTTTGCCCCGTGCTGCTTTCTGACACGTAAGAGGAGGCTGGGAACACTTGAAAGAGCAGAATGGAAAGGATATTTGTAGCAGAAGGAGTGGAGGAAGAGAAGAAAAGAGGACAAATCATTGACAGACCTCAGAAGAGATTTATTGAAACTGATCTTGCAAGTGAGTTCAATACAGGGGCACCTGTACTGAATAGCCAAGGAACCCTCTCCGGATCCCTGGCCAGCTCTTGCACTGAAGCTGCCAAAACAGCATCAGTATTTTTTCCAGCAAAGATTTTCTGACTGGAACTGAATCCTGCTTCCATTTGCAGGCAAGAAGAAACTCAGACCTCTATAAACCTCACTTAATTTTCTTCAAGAAAGAAGAGATTTTGTTAACACAAAAAACATTTGTAAGATTTAGAAGTAGTTGAGTTCAGAGGGACCCCACACCAGCTCTATCAACTGCAATCTTACAGCAGGATCCAAATCACAGCCAGAAGATGCCATTTGAAATAAACAACTTGTCTCAGCAGTTTGCCTTCATACTGCAGGAGTCTGTGAGCACGTCTCGCCCTGAAGTGTGACCAGGGAACACCTGGGAGCTGTGACAAAGGCAACACAAGCACTTGCAAGAAAAGGTCAGGCTGTGCCGTGGCAGCGACATTTGGGCAGGATCTCCTGAGGCAGGAGCATTTGTGAGAAACCTCAAAAAAACAGCAAAAGGAGATTAAACATGTAAATGCCACAGGGTGGAATTAGAGAGCTTCCCACATGATTTATACAAGGAGCAGCAGAACTGCACTTGCCCTGGTTTTAACAGACTGGCCTTTCCCACATTTGGAAGGGGAGTGAGTTTACACCTCGACAGTATGAAATGCTGCTCTGGCTGCAGGGCTGGGCAATGACACCACCACGTGTGTGAGACCCACCCTTGTCCTCTTCACCAGCCCCTGGGTTCAGGTGTTCTTAGCATTGATGTGGTCCTGGATGTTGGAGCTCTTCAGTCAGAACGGCTGTCTTTTGATGAGCTGGGATTTATAGATGGAGGGGAAAGGAATGAGATTTCTCTGTGATATTGTGGCATTTCAGGGAAGCAACACAAGATGAGGGAAACAATTTTACATTGCATTGGAGAAACTAACACTCACACAGTTGTGGTACCCACTGTCATATGAGATGCTGAAAACGCAGACAGGTTGCAGAGTACAGACATACAATTAAAACATCTTTTGCAACCAGAAAAAAGAGGTTTTTTTTGTTTAATTTGGCAAAAGGGAGATCAAGTGATGATTTGTTACTAGGTACAAAGACTTCTGCAGGCAGGGAACTCCAGGTTCTAAAAGACTGTAGCAGAGGAAAGACATAAAGAACTGTTCTCTGCAAAATAAAACTGAATAGACTCCAATTAAAAGCAAAGCACAATTGTTTTATCAGCACGATTGTTTACCCACCAGAACTATAAACACGAAGGATCTGGAACTATAAAAAGCAACTGGAGTCCCTCATCTGAGGCCTTTTGAGAAGGTGAGACACACCTGGAAGATTTACCTTGCCTAGAGTAAGTGGGTTAAAATCTGAGCTGTCACCATTTCAGGATGTCACATGAGATGACCCAATGCTCTCCCTGAACCTGACCCTACAGCACACACAGGACCATGTTCCCAGCCATGCATGAAAGGAGTGGAAGGCCAGCATTTCGGAGTCACAAGTCCAACCCATTCAGTCCTGGCAGACTGTGCATCATAAATAATTCATCCCACTGCAAACAGCATCATGAATTTCCATCAGCTGCTGTCTGATGCCAAAGCATGCAGGGATATACATCATTGCTGGAAACAATGGCCTTGAATTTGCTTTGAATTTTGATTTCAAGCATCACTCATTTCCCCTCTATCTGCAGGCTTCAAGCCTGCAAGTTGGCTTTTCTGTAAGCTCTCTGTAAACAGAAAGGATTGTTTCAGTTTCTGCTTTAACTGTGCACACCCAATTTAGCAGATAGAAGGCAGATCTTGGGATTGTGTCCTAAATGACATAAGCAAATTTGTTGAGTAGTCTTGGCCTCAACTTTGAGCAAATTCCTAAATCTGTCAAATCCATCATTTACTAATGGCTGCAATGCAAAAAGTCTAATCGAATTCAAGGGAGTCCGTTCACTTGTCTTCCCTGGGTTTAGCATCAACACATGGTATTGCATCTTCTTCCAAATACGACCTGAGTCCATGGGGCCTTGGTCCAAGGGGAGAAAAATATCCACCAGTTATCCAGATTGAGAAAACATCCACCATGCAGAGCGTGTGAAATGTATCAGTGAATCATAAAGGCATGGAAAGAAAGAGGTGGCTCCAGAGGCACTGCAGGTGGCTGAGTGCATTCAGAGGAAAAAGGAAGCTTCTTGTGTTGATGTGTTATTAATGCTCTGTGCAAGCATCACCTGGGCTCAGGTGGGCAACAGATGGTGAGCGCAGTGGAACTGCTGAAGCGGGAACCATGGAGCACTGCGGATCTGCGGCACACACGGCAGGGCAGCTGCTGCCCTTCCCAAGGGCAGGGACACAGAGCTCCAACCTGCTGAGCCGGGCTGAGGAGCACTGGACAGAGGGACAAGGAGCAGAGGAGGGCAGGGACTGCCTCATCTCAGCTTCTGGAGAGAGGAGGGCAGGAGCTGTAGGATCTACATCATGGCCCCCAGGGCAGGAGGGTTTATCTAGACTGGGAGATCCATGCTGCTGGGGAAAGACATGGTATCCAGTGGCCATGGGGCTGTGGCACAGGGGACAGAGCTGCAAGTCTTCCAGTAGCATGATGTTACCAGCAAATTATTTCGTCTGCCTTGGCTTCCCCTTCTTTAAAATGGTGATGGCAATACTGACACCACACTCAGAATGCACCATAAATGCAGTGATACTGTAGACAGCAGTGAAACCTGCATGGAGCTGGTCCATGCTGTAGCTTGTTGGGTTTTTTACCCTGTCTCACTTGCCCACTATAGTCTGACTTTCAATTTCTCAATGCTACAGGCTGGTGTCTGTCGTCTCTGAATATATCTGCTCAACTGGACATGGAACACCATGTGCACTGATGATCTGACACAATACACAGGTATTTCTAAACTGTGCTCTGTTGCAATGAAATCTGCCCCACTGGGAAGACCCTTGCCATCATCTTGTTTTCAGCATTTTGTTATGTTAACAGCATTTTATTATCTTCTGATGGTGAAAGACTGAGCCACACAGTACTGCTGAGAGAACACATTAGGGATGGATTTGTTCAAAACATTCTAATATGCAAATGAGCTATTAAAAGAACATAATACTCCATGAACATCAATGAATGTTTGTGTATAACAGAAATACAGGCAGTGTTAGGAAAACTGATGCTATGATTTCTGTTCCATATTGAGAAATCACTTGCAATCTTTAATACACAATGACACAAACCTAATTTGGGATAACAACAAATACAATTCTTGCCATATTACCTACCCCAATTTTCTAGTTATCATCCTTACAGTTAGAATGTCTAACCATAGCTGGGATCCAAAAGTCATTACACTTAAGGAACCCCTTCTCTCACACCAAATACCTTACTGGTTAACTTCTCTACTTATACAACAAAATGTTTTACAACCACAAAGAATCACCAATAAACTTTGAAACAGAGTGCATGTGAATAGCTCTGAATCTGACCTCACTTGAGAAAGGATCATTGCCTGGAATTAAGAAGTTTTCAGAACTTCCTCAGAGTACACATCCCAAAGAGATAGTTCACAGCTACAGAAACTACCTTCCCCCATTCTGTCTTCAAGCCAGAAACCACCAAAATCCTGGTAAGTTTTCCCTCTGCCAATCTACACCTTTGGATGTATCAATTCTTTATACACACAACACCCCTAGAAGAGTAATTCACATTTATTTTGTCCCTCCTAATGCAACATAGCAGCTGACAATGAGCAAGCACCAGAATCATAAGACCAACCTCTCTCTACAGTCTCCCCCATCATCTATGCTATGTGAGAACTGAGAACCTTTCATTTAGTTACTTAAACAGAGCTGATTTAAACAGGATTCCGTTTCCCTCCTTCCCTCTGATGCTGTGTTGCAAAACAAGACTTTTGGCTGGGCCCACCAATCTTACAACAGTCTATGGGGAATCCCACACAGTCTGGAATACCATGGGAACAGAGAGCAAAGCTAAAAATATGCTGAGCCATCTGTTCACTCTACGGTGATTTTTTTATGTTGCTCTGGAAACAAAGGGTTAATGTGTTGAACTGTTTTCCTAAAACCACTGATTCACTCACTTGCTAAAATAAGCAGGGCTGCATGAACACCTTCTCCACAGCTACCAGAACTGAAGCCAAGGCTGCCTGGGAAAACAAGGCTGCTAGCAAAAGCTGTGACAAGCTGAAACGAGGCACAGCCCATTATCATCCTCATTAGCATAAGTCAAATATAGCAGAAAATAGTCAGATCACAAGAGACACATGAGGCAATTGGTCATGTGGGTGCAGCATGTTTTCCTTTAAAAAAGGAGCAGGAAAATGTTTGCATAACGTCAGGCTTATCTACAAGTGCTGCAGCATGGATTGATTTTCAGTGAAAATATTCTTCCTCTCTGCAGCTTGTGGTGTGTGTGATTGTTCTCATCAGTACATAAAGGGAATTTACACAGTAAGAGTAATGTTTTTCATGGCTTTCAGTTGCAAGACATCAGCCAAACAGGATCTATTCTCAGAATAATTATCATTTTTTGTAGTAAAACTGGGGAGAGAGGTGAGGCCCACAGTGCCAGAAAACACTTTCTTGGTACCTTCCTTGCTGACACATCTGCATTTTACTTGAGGTGTTACGGTTTGCAAAGAACAAACAAAATACCAAAGGCCAGCAGGAAGGACATGGAGAGGGTGGGGAGAGCAGAGCAAGTCAGGTAGGTAGGTCACAGTGGGCAGCTCAGACATCAGGGGGTCTCCAGGGATATACCAGTGAAAACACAGTGCTCAGAGCCAAACAGAAGCTTCAGAAAATTCACCAAACCAGAGCCTAAAGCCAGTGCTGAAATCCAGGCAGTGGCTCCAGACTGCATGGCTGACACAAATGAGAACAAGTCACTTTTGTGCCAGCCGTAGGATGGCACTTCACTAGTTCATCTCTGATTCACAGGTCAAAACCACAGCTAAGTGCAACAGCACTCACAAGATAATGTATCACCCAGTTTTGTCAGCAAATCCTCACAGGCTGGATTTCTGGCCTCAAAGTTACAAAGCAAGTGTTACACTTCAGACAGCCACTTCTCTTGACTATGTGCTTTATCGTTATATTCTCTCCTTCATGCATAAAGTTAACCCAGCAATATGCCACCAGCACACAGCGCTGTGCTTCACACACAACATCTACTTTCAGAAAGAATTTAGATTTTGGTTTGAGAGCCAGCCAGAGGCCTGCCCAGGGCAGCATAATTTGGGCATCCTCAGCTCTCTCAGCCTGGTCTCCTGAAATCAGTTTTGAACCCAGCTGTTAAAAGGGAATGTGGTTGGCTTTTGGCATGCTCACAGATTTAGAGCGTGAAATGTAGGTCTTGAGATCTGATCTCAAATGAAAAAGCCTGAGCAGCAGTCCTGAAACTAAACTGAATGAAAGAAATTTCATGGCAAATTAATGCTTTGACACAAATCCTGGGAGGAATGAGTATGGGATGAATCCAGCTCAGGGAGACACACATTAGTTAAGATGACAAACATCAGGCAGAAGGGTACGATTAAAGGAACAATATTCCACTTAGCTGAAGGGAAAGATCTTAACCTTTAGAAAAGTGTGGCTGGGAGATAACATCTTTCCCCGAAGACCAGAGAAGGAAATGAGCAGTAAGTGCCTCTCATTATGGTGGGATAATTACCAAGTCTGGAATGAGGGTGACAGGTTCGAACAGCAGCTGACTCCTCTGACGTCAAGCCAAGGGAAGCAGGGACAAGCAGGCTGTGACAGCAGTGGATGAGCACGAGTCGGGACTGGCAGCGCTGAGAGGGGGTAGCAAGGAACCCCCCAGCCAACAGCAAAACTACCAGGGGCTGAGGGAAGGAGGGAGCCCGTGCTGCATCAACTCACACAAGCAGCCACATTCCTGACCAGAGCACTCATACAGTGTTAATATTTTCTAATTCCCCCCTGTGCCCTGCTGCAGCTGCCATCTCCAGGCAACGCAACAGCCCAGAAGCCCCCTCAGACCTCACGTTTCCATGTTACGAGCAATTCCCCTAAAGAGAAATGTGTCATTCAAACTGCAGTGGAGGAAACTTCGTATAAAATCACACGTAGAAATCCACATTGCTCTTTGATCTACACCAGGGAAAGACATGAGAAGGAATGATAATCAGCCAGCATTTTTGTGTAGAAAGGGACAGAAATGCAAAGCCTGCATGCATAGAAAATGAATGCTCTTTACAACCTTAGAAGCTGTACGAGGGTGCTTCATGTTACAGGACTGCCTGCATTGTGCATCCTTATTAGCCATCACAGCCCGATCAACATTGGTACTTCTAAATGGTTTCAAGGCTGAATGGAAGAAAGATTCAAAATGCAATACAAAAAACCCAAAAAGAGATGAAGGTGCACAGCTACGATGGGATTGTACTTTCGTGTTTTAGAAGTGTGCCCAATTAATCTGCTATCAACTAGTCTTGGTATTGTAAGAAACTCAGTGAGGGACTGGACCCAGCATTCTCAGCTCACTGTACACGCTATTGGAAAGATAGTATCTCACACAAAGGTAATTTTCTCAACTGACATGTGATTTCACCTTCTCTTTTTATCCAGAAACAGATGGACTGCAAAGGGTGCTGGGCCTGGGGACTCAGTAGGAAAAGGCAGATTTTGAAAAAGAGATTTGGGTAATGATGTGGTGACTTCCATCAGCTGGAAAATCACATCTCTCAGGCTCAGGTAAGCAGGTCACTGTTCCCAGTCCAGCTGTCACTCAGGATAATAGTCACTTGAGAGGCATTTCTGTCCACCTGCGAGTGGGACTGGACTGTTCATGCCTGTATGCACAGCACAGAGGTCCACAGGGCTGTTCCTGTTCTGTGAAATTCTTGTTCTATTTCCTTCTAAAGCCTTTTAAGAAGTTACAAGTTTTGATCTTGCTCATTTCTACAGTTGCCTTTTCCAACTGCCTTTTAGAAGGGATGTAGCTTGCCTTTTCTGTCAACATGTATATATTTATCATCTCCCAGTGGTATATGCTGATTTATTTTTGATATCTGTTGATGCTTTGTGTATCAGAATGTGAATTCATTTTTTCCCACATTAAAATCAAACCAAAGAGCCTGACCAAAAAAATTGTCATTTTGATTTTTCCAGCGACTCTAAGTTCCCTGTAGTTATTATGACAACATGTCACCACAGGGTCACAAACAGTGAAAATGAATTGCTTGGAAAGCAAAACCAACCAACCCTTTCACTGTAAAAACAAACAGACACTGTTTAAAGGAATCAGGAGAGCTTCTCCTAGATGGACCCCAGAAATAAGGTAAGAAATGGTCACTGGAGCTCAAATTATCACTGGTGTAGAACATCCCTGACAAATGCCAACCAGATTATGTGCAGTTCTGCTTTGGAGCATCTATACAAGAGGTGAATGGGTGAATGGACTGGTTTATCCTTTCCACTGTACCCCACCCCAATTCCAGGTACAAGACATAGAGTAAAACATTATTTCTAAACTAGCTGAGTCCCTTTAAAAACCAGAGAAGGAACTTTGACCCAAGTCTTGTCCTTTCAGTTCACAGGCTCTTCTTCGCTTCAGTTACCAGTTTAAACACCCTTGACAATTTATTGATCCCCTGTGAAATCCCTAAATAGGTAAAAACTGATTACTGTGTATTTGCCAGACCGTCCACAGTGCAACTTCTCTCAAATATTAAGAGCTTCTGCTGCTGCTGCCTTCTCCCAGCCTGCCAAAACTGTGCTTCCATCTATTTTCCTCCAACATAAAGGTGCCTTGTAGAGTTACAATCAAGACGTGAGAGAATGCAGAAATCACAATAGACTTATGCTGCAAGGCCCTCACCCAGCTGCATTTCACTGCAGTGCTGGATCAGAGAAGCCAGTTCACTGCTAATAGCTGAACATGTACCAGCCCCAAAAAAACCACAGGTTTTTTTGCTTTTCCAGTCTCTGCTCTGTGTTACCTGCTCAGAATATACCTGGTACAGTAACAAGGATGTAATTTACCCTTCAGTGATAAGGCTCAGCAAAGCTCTGCAGCAAAGGCACATGTATGAAACATGACATGGAATGCTGAGAGCCTGAAATAACGAAAGGAGCCTTCTGAGAGCACCTTTCACTGGACCAGTTCAAGAAAGGAATTCTCACTCGGCATGGCAAGTTTTCCTTACCATGGAGTAAAGCAGTTTCATGGTTTGTAACCATCTTCAGTTGAACAGACATTTTTACATCTGTCTCTCTGCCACTGCTGACTGTGGTCTGAGCGTGGAGGGCTCCCCACAGAGAGGGCTGACGGACTGAGTCTGCCTAATGTGTTCATGGACTGGGTGCCTTTTTGTCCATGTTTTCTTAAAATCTCTCTATGAAGAGTCTGCCTGCAGAAGGAGGTGAACCTCAGGGTCGCAGCTTGGTCGGTGCATAGGGGGAAATCCTGAAGGAAAAACGAGCGGATGCCAAACAAAATGCAGTGCTGGTGCCTCAGCAGCAGCAGAGAGATGCTCCCACCCCACTGCAAACCTCACCCTGTTCGCCCTGAAGAGCCAGCAGCTCCCATATCTCAGTTGTCCTGGTTTGGACAGGATCCATGCACTTCCTGTAAGACTGGGAATAACAACCTCGCAGGCAAGGTGTACAGCTATTACAGAGATGGGCACCCTGCCAAAACTGACTCTGGGACGGACCAGAGACAAACACAATGTCCTGGATGGCTGGCACCATGTTCCTCCCCCCTCGGCTGGACAGCTCTCTGCAGGTCCCTGTGTGATTGCAGTGGGCTGGAGCTGCACAGCCTGCCAAGGATGGAGAAGGTGGAAGTGGTCCCAGAGATGCTTCATGGTGCTCTGGGAGCCATCTGGATGAATGTGACCTGGAACAGGGCAATTGCCATTCAAGTACACACACCTAAGCTGAGTCACAATGAAATGTTACACGTGACGACAGCTTGTCCTTGCTGTTCCTTCCAGGTGTGAGTTCACATTTCTCACAAAAAAAGGTTGATGCATTTTTATTAAATGACCAAGTGCTGCCCAGACAGAGAAGCAGTGAGGTGGATATCGAGGTAGTGAGGCAGCCACAGAACCATCATATCATCAAAGGCTCACAGGACAGGGTTAACAAGGGGAGGGAAGTAGACAGGAGGGGGAAACAACTCTCTTAGCACCATTCTAAACCTATCTAAACCTGACCTTGAACAAAGCCAGAAGCAACGAACTTGACGCAGGAACCACTTGTACTGTATTATACAATGAAAGTCATGCTAGAAGAACTTAATGGCCATAAAATCTATAAATCACCAAAACCACAGGGAGATTTTTAACTCTAAAAGGTGCTTTTGCAATAAATTTCTAAACCTTGGCAAACAACACTTAGCCCCTTATTTGAGAGATGCTGGAAGGCATCATTATGATGTGGACTCCAATCAGACTTGTCTCAGACCAGGACTTTGACCTTCTCCAGATGGATGTCACTTTCCAGCAGCCACCATCACTCAGAAATGGCTGAGCAGTCAGGACTCCCTATACCACAGGACATCCTTCACCTCCACTGGTCCAGAACGAATCTCTTTATAGCCAGGTCTGTCGAAGCCTCATTTGGCAGGACCAGTGCAAATGTGAAGTGTTGAGGATTACAAATAGGAAGTGTTTAGAACCTTCGTACCTGCTGGTCTCAGCAGCTGTGGGTTTTTGGCCAGTGCACTCTTGGGTTTGGACTGTCTATCATCATAGAGATCAGAAATGCTGGTAAAGACTCTTGTTCCAAACCTGCATATGAAGGGTAACTTTCCACACGTCTCATGTGGGGAATTCATCACAGGAATTCATCACTTCCATTGCTTTCCAGACTTAGATGGGGTGAAGAGCCACAGAACAAAATACATTACTTCTTGCCCAGAGTTTACAAAATTATTTTTCTCTTCACTGTAATAGGGAAACCTCTTAAAAGGGACCAGCAGGAAAGCCTTGCAAATGCCTCTCAAAACACTGCAACCAAACCAGAGCCTGCCCAATACAGCTCTGTGCAGATATCCTTGGTCTCTTATTGAATGGGAGGCTCCATGTCTCTCTGAACAGCATCAGCACAGCTCTTCCATGTAGTCTGCATCCAGCAGTGAGATCAGGGAAAGCACCAAGGCTCCACAAAAAGGAATATTTTGTCAGTGAAAAAAAAAAGGGCACCATGTATCTGGCCAACAGTCAGGCCATGAGCTGGCAAAGGAGGCAATTTCCCTGCTCCAGGGTGCTTTGTATCTTGATGATAAACTCTTGTGGCTAAATTGCTTCTGGCTCCCACCCCATGTCTCTCTGCTCCCTGTGTATTTACACTGCTGCACTAGTGAGAATTAGGGAAAGGTACAATGACTGAATTACTGCTGCACTTGCAGATAACAATGGCAAGGCCTTATAAAGGCTGCACATGCTTTGTCTGGGATGAAAATGAATAAATAATAACAATTAAACAAAAGACGAATCTAAGAGCATAGTGCCCATTGAATGGTACACCACGGAATGGCAGCATCAGCTCCAGCCAGAGGTCAGTCTGCCAAGGAAACAGAAGGCAACACTCATACAAAGGGAAGAAATATTAGGAGGTGATGTTTGTGTCCTTGCTGCTATCAATTTTATGGAATGGGGGTGAACGAAGGACTCAGGAAGATGAACGGCAAGTGCTGAGCTGAGGGGAAGCTGCAGAGTTTTACTCTGACAGCCTTCCACCAACAGACCTCAGCCTAAAGCTGCATAAGAGCTCACTGGGGAGGTTGGCATGGGTTGAAACAAAGCAGGTGCTGCCCAACTCACCAATGTTTTGGTGTCAGGTGGCCAAACCTCCTGTGGGCTGAGATCCCCACCGAGCCTTGACCACCTTGCTGAGGGGTTCTACAGCAGACAGGGCATGTTTCAGGGACAACCCTGAGTCCTGAGACACTATGAGAAGCCAACAGCCAGGGTAGATTCACAGTAAAACAAGTGTACCCTGAGCAGGCCAACTGTGGTGTGGGGCCAAAGCTCAGACAGGTGCACAGGATCCTTTCCACTGACCCGAACACCTCCTGGTCAGGGTGCAGAACTGGCAGTGAGGAGAAGACAATTACCAGCAGGTCCTTTTCACCCTTGGTCAAATTTCTCATGAGCAGCAGCACTCAGTGGGAGAAGTGAGACTTACCACAGGATTTGACAGAGATCAGCAGCTTTACGGAGCTCTGACAGAAGTGGATCAGGGAGAAGCTGCAAACTGCAAGTGTCAAGACTCCTGGAAAATTGTTTCTCTGTTCACGATTTTCTGTTGTTTCTCTTGGCAGTGGAAAAAACTTTCCCTGTAACATGGGATACTCTGTTTCTAGGACATTTCCTTCCTGCACTAGGTCTCTAAGTAAGTTTTTGCTTCTTGTATACTTGACCTTTCAGAGTAAGCTCTAGCCTTTCTCATCTGGTGCTAAAGCATTTTTCTGCACCTGTATGTGAGGGTCAATTACTTGGTTGATTCAAAAAGGAAAGCCTACACTTGCTCCAGAAGACACTTGCTATGCAGGCTATTAATATCCTGCTGGACATATAAAAAAGATATAAATTCAGTGCTAATACCGTGTGCTGAATTAAAGCCTTGCAGACCAAAGCCTCAAGAGGACCTGTGAATCAGGTGCAGGCAACAGCTTTTCAAGGTTTCTCACCCTGGCCATTCAAACTTAAGACAGAACCTCTGAGCTGTGGTCTGATGGCTCATTTTATGCTTGGCTACACTGCATATCGACAGCAAAGGGAATCTGTGGCAACCACAGCTAAATTTGGGTTGCAGGCTAGTGCCTCAGACAGACAAGACAATCTGTCACTCCTTGAATAAATTATCTGCTCAAAGAAGAATGTAATACAATGCTATTCTCAAAAAAATCACCCTTTTCCTGTTGTACTTCCATGGTAGTTTAAGCTGCATCCACTGACTGCTCATCTGTGGAAGTTTGCAAACACAGCTGAGGCATTTACTGCCCCAGGGTCTTCCTTCTTCATCATTCAAACATCAGCAACTTCTCACAGAAGAGACAAGAAGCATCACTCAAGCCCATAATGCCATGAAGCTGCCTCTGGAGAGAGGATGGGACTCTGAAGCTTTAAGAGCAAATGGATGGGAAACAAAAGTGGGAAGAGGAGAGGGATTTCTTGTTCTAAAATACACAGCGACACAGTGCAGTCAGATCTCATCTGTACTCACTCTGCATCAGCAGAGTGCTCCAAGATTCTTCAGTCTGTGACACTAGAAAAATATCTCCAGAGAGCAAGCGTTTTCTGTACTGTTCCTGATGTGCTTTTCTCTAGTCCCCACCAAACTTAAAACAAACCTCCATCTTTTACAGAGACAGAATTTTTATCTTTTTCCTGGATTCTGCTCTTGTCCTCACTGAAAGAAAGACTCTACAAGTGCTTTGAAAGTATCTAATGGCAAGTATAGAAAAAAAATCTGTGCCTTGTCTGAAAGGCCATGGTTTAGCCTGGGCAGGAGCTGCTGGCCCTGCTCCAGAGTGAGCATAACTGGTATTAAGGGAATTCTGCCTGAATAAAGAGCTGAAGACTGAACTCCTTGGGAAAGCCATCTCAGACTGTTTGAGTATGTTAAAAGAGGTCAGATATTAAGTAAATACTCAATTAAGGAAAGAGGGCAAGTAATTAGAAAGGCTAATTCTGTGCTGAAATGGTCTGAATGGCATGCAAAACTCACCCCAGCACCACCTTCCAAAAATAAGTCTCAGTTCTTGAAAGAGTAGCTCAGCTTTGAGCAGACCTGAGTTAAATGACTAACAACTCAGCCACAGACTTGGTGTTTTCATCATGGCCAAGTCATCAGTTTCTTTTTGTGTCCACTCCCAAACCCCCAGAACAGTGACAGTAAGTACATACTGAGACATTTAGACACACAGCAATGACCCCAAATCTGTGTGCATGCACAGCTTTGTACACATTACAGCAAGTACTTGCAGCAATTACAGCACTCCAAGAACTCTAAGAGGCCAAGCAAATACTTCTCTATCCATAGATTCCTTCTTAAAATAAGTCCTATGTGAAGGAATCTCATTACTGAAAAATAAAATGTTACTCCACTTCAGGCACTGGAACAATACTACAGTGGGGAGCTGGTATATAGCATGGACATATGAAAAGAAGCAAATGTCTTATGCAGTGTTATATAAAAACCATTAGAAACACCAAGCCTGGCTGGTTTGAACCTATTTGGCCTCTGCTCTCATCTACTGCAACACAGCTCCACAACTGACATGCGGAGGTGGAGAGATTCTAAAAATAACCAGTGCAGGGAGAGGGACAGAAGCAGGAGGAGGAAAATGTTTCTTTGGCCTGGCTGACAGATTGGGCAGCAGCTCCCAGTGCCCAAGGAATACCTGGTTCAAGTCCTGCTGTTAGCAGCCCTGCACTCCCTAACATCCTGGTGGCAGACCATTTCTGGAATCTAAACATGGCCCAAATATATACATAATACAAGCAAGAAGGGATTTTTTTAAATTCTGAGGACAAGCCAGAAATTGTCAAATTCTCCAATCAGCCAAAAGAGAGCTCTGACATAAGACAAAATTTAGTTGTCAGTGAACTGATGTAGGACATCACCCTGATGCTAACTCAAACACACAGAGCTCTAATTCAGTAACAGGTATCTAACCCCCAGCCTGGTTAGCTTGAGCTCTCTTATATGAGCTGTAAAATTGGTACAATTAAAAAAAACCCAAAAAATCCTCTGGTTCCCAAGAACAGACCACCAAGCCAATCCAAAATCACATTCTCATATGTAAGGTTTCCTCCTCTGCTGGACTGGTCCAGGGCTCAGATTTGAGTCCCAGCATCGTGTCACAAGTTTATGGCAAGCTGGAAGAAAGACTGTTCTTCCCCACTTCCCAATCCCATTCTCATTTGACTACAGCTTGTTCCAATTCTTGCACAACTGGTGCTGCATAAGTCAAAAAATCCTGGGAAAAGTAGTGAAAGTGGTGTAATTGTTTAGGCAGGTTAATGTCCCAGTACATACAGCCCGTTTCATTCAGTCACAGAGCTTTATACAGTACCTGGGAACAATCTGCAAGCAGACATAACACCCAGATTTCATCTAACACTTTCAACAACTTTTATTTTATCACTGACATTGACTTCAGGTTACTGCTGAGAGATGGGCGGATACGGTGAGAGCAGGAGATTAGGCACAAGATCCCACTCAAGCTGGCACAGCTGTGCTGCATCCCAAATTCTGCCCTTGCAAACTGAAAGTGTGTCCTGATAGAACTAAAACCAGACAGACAAGTCTGCCTAGATGTGCAGATCTTCCCCAGCTACCCACTAGAGTAAGACCTGAAACACAACAGCAACACGCCCAACACCGTGCAATCGTACCAGATGTAAGATTTAAGATTGGCTGGAGATGATCAGAGCAAGCAACAAGAAAAATTCTTACTTCCTTCCCTATAATCAAAGGTTTTCTTGCACTCCTTGTGTTGCTTTCCCCTAGTGAAAGTAATAGAGGACAGACAGCTTGTAGTTCTCATATAATTATCAGTTATCAACTCATTTGAAAGACACCCAGAAAGGCTCCTGCTGCGTCAGATGTACAATTAACTTGTTCTTCTCTAGCAAGGGCCCTGCTGAGTGAGAGGGCTTGGAGGCTCTTCTTTCTCCCAGCAAACACATGACAAAACTGTGCTCTCCGTTCAAGCCTGGGAATGGCTCCAACTGTTTTTACCTCAGTGTAAATCTCAGTCCTTCACTGCACTGCCATTGATTTGTACAGAAAATCAGTTGTTACCCTACAGCCTCAGACTATGGCTAGTGCTGCAGCTCTGTGTCCTGCTCTGTGGATGGCATTTGCACACACTTCAGCCCAAGCCTTGCAGGGTAAACTGCTTCTCCCACATCCAACATGTGCATGGTCCACTCAGACACACAGGTCTGCAGCACTCCACTCACAAGAACACGTTCAAGCACACAGAGAAGCTTCAAATCCTGCAGTCAGACATGCTGGCATTACAAACTTCAGTTTAACCTCACCTCACCGTGGCATAAAAAAAACATAATTTGGCTTATTTGATATAACAAACACAATCTCTGCTGCTGCAGCTGATTGGATCTATGCTGTCATTTCATGGGCTCCTGAAAAGTCCCCTTGGGCTTAGATGTCACTTAGTACTCAGCAGTGGCTCTCCAGAGTATCACACGGCATGGCAGATTAATGCTTCATATTTATCCAAAACATTAGACCAACATCCACAGGCAGTGTCTGGACTGCCTACTGCAAGCCCTGACTATGGGCTCAGCATTGGTGTGGATTTTGTCCTTTACAGCTTTTGGAATTAAGAGAGGGAAACAGAGGCACAGGACATTGCAAACTCATGGCCTGTTTAAAGCAAGTAATGAGGGGTGCAGTGTAAGAAACCGAGGAGAATGGAATATTCAGGGAGTCACGTGGCAGCAATAAAACATCACATTCTGCATTACTATTGAACAGAACACTTTATCAGATATACTCAGTAAATTGCAATACTGGTTCCACCTGCCCACCCCAGAAATAAGCTTGTGTCACACATCAATTTCTGAGCAGAGAGGTGTCTGCAGCCAGTGCCAAAACCACCATACATCAACTGCTCCTGGTCTTCAAAAGGACAAGATTTACACACTAGACAATGTCAAGATAAAGTACTAATTAAATAAAAGTGAAAGTCACTGAAAATTCTGCTTGGTATTTTGCACTTCATAAAGAGAATGGAATAAACTCAGGACCTGCCAAAAGAAGGAAATATGCCAAAGAAATCACCATCCAGCACACAGCACACAGCCAGCGAGCTCAAATTCCAACAGCAGAAAAAAGGCAGCAGCAAATCCTGTGCAAATAATTCACCAACAAAGATTTGGAATGAGGGAAAACACTTTAAGGATGAGCTGCTGAAGTCAAGCACAAACAGGGATCAGTGACACTAAAATCATGGAACTAATCTAAAGTATTTACCCTCAGAAGTGGAAAAATATTACATATAGAGCTTTAAAAGTGCTATATATTTCTAAAGCACTGGATTGCTGATGCAATCTGAATACTGAGCCTGAATACTAGGGCAGACCACACCTGCCTGCCACTGTCCCTTATCCAGATGTTTCTGCTCCTGATCATCCACCAGAAGAGCTGATCCCACCAGCACTCTCACTCTCCACTGCAGTGCTGAGAAGCATACTATGATACTCAAGTCTAGAAGCCTGTGGGCAGCCAGGGAGCTGCAGTGTGCATGGAAAAGCTCTGTCAGAAGTGATGGTAGAATGGGAGTTCATCAGCCTTCCACCCCTGGCATGGAGCCCAAACTCCATGGATAGTAGCAGGGGGTGGAGGTCCCAAAGAATGGCAGGAAGCACTCTGAGCATACCTGGGAAGAAATTCCCTGGAGCTGCTATTTTCATGCACAGCCAGAAAAGCAAGAGGGTGAGTTAGGGAGGAGGTAGACCAGGATGTGACCAAAACAACAGGGATCACTGCAGGTCTCCAAAGGATGTCTCACACACACACAGCTTTCCCCTGTGCAGGGCTGTGGGGCTGGAGCCAGATGCTTAAGGATTCCTGCATAGCACAGCTGGGCTGGCATCCACCCCTTTGACTACGTCCTGTGCACAAAAAGAGGGAAATTCCTGGTCAGGCAGAGATTGGGCAGTTTTTCCACAACAGCTGTTCATACCACATTTCTAAGAAGCAAGATAAAGAGACCTGTAAATATTAAAATAGCATTTATTAATCACTTCCTTGTTTCTTCTGTATAAATGCTACTTAACTGCTTTGGGAATAGGGCTCCTGAGTTTTAAGCATAAACTGGTACAGCTGCTTTTTCAGAAAGAGAACTATTACAGGTCTGATTCCATCAATCAGCATTTCATTAATGCTCAGTTACACCAGTGCTGAAGTAATGGAGAACAGAGTTAGACCCTTGAAATGTCCTTCAATCTGAAGGAATAAAATTCCCAAACAGAATTCACTCATCTATTAACAGGAAAAGAGAAATTCTTTTTTTTCTAGGTGGTTTTCCACGAAGTCACTAAAGCCTCTGTTTTCTTTTGTTCGTGTTCCAGTGTTTTTAAGAGTGACAGAGGACAGACAGGTTCTCCCACTTGTTATCTCTTTCATGCCAGTAAAAAACAGAGTATGAGGCTTCTGGGATTTCCAGCAGTAAAGACCAAAGATAGTCAGTCTAAGATGAAACACCTTTGTTTTTGTTTGAAAAGATCAATCTTACCACAAGGACAAAGACATGGAAAACACTTAAACAAGTGCTCTGTTTGCATTGAAAACTTTTAATTCAAAGGTCCAGGTTTGGCTAAGCCCAGTTCAGGCAAAATTGTGAATCTGGCATACAATCAGAACTGCACCTTCCTTCACTGCCACAGACACAGCAACCCTGTCTGTAAAAATGCAGACTTGAGCTAGGTGTAAGTTTTTGTTCTTCCTGAGCAAGAAATTAAATCAGGAACAAGAAGATCTGTCTTTAAGCAGTCGGTAGAGTTTAGAGATCACAGCTGTCACTGGTAAGAAAAAGTAAACACTGCAGAAAGACATGTACAGTAAGTGCAGTGGTCATAGTGTTCAGCCACTGCTCATTAGTCTTTTGCATTTAGCAATGCAGAGAAATCTGCTGAGACCTTTTGAGACTATTGCCATCCTTCTCCCTTCTGCACTCACTACAGCTCATCCATTAACATTTCTGGTGAGTGCCCTTTAGTTGATTTGAAAGTGCCAGGACTGATTGTTTGCTGAGTCTGTCCCATAATTCTAAAATCCAAGCACGATTTAAACATACTGAGCAGGCACCAGGAAAGGTACCTTATTCTCTTCCACTCTGTCCCAATGATTCCGGCACTTATCAATTTTCCTTGCACCTATTTTTATCTCTGTCCTAACCACCACAGTCCTTGGCAAAGGATGCTCTTCTATATACATGGCTGATTCTCTTCCCCTCCTCTTCAAGGTACTTGTAGCAAACAGATTAGGCTCTGCTCTGGCCATCATCTGTGGACACAGGGAACCCTGCTGAAGTCAGAGGAGCTGCACAAAGACTGTGGTAGATGACAGCATTTTTCTCTAACTTTACAGATTGGTTTTCAGGCAGTTGGTCAAGCTCTGGTCATGAGCACTCAGGGCAGAGAGTGAAATGGACAAGCAACTTATGTCCACTTCATCAACCCACATTCAGTCTTTTTACAACAGGAGAAAGTGAAATGCCACATTTCAGGCTGTAGCGTCTGACAACACCCCATCTTTGATTTAGGAAGAAGATGGGATGGGGAAAATGCATATGAGAAAAAGCATTTAAAGACAACAGGAGTCCTGAGAGTTATGAGTAATTCGGCCAATTTCCTGACAGATACAGATATGACACTTCCACATGATGTGCTGCTGTGCTGACTAATGCACCACTGCAACAAACTGTCACAATGTGTTGACAGACCTTCCCTAGTGAAGAGGAACCTGTTTATTTTATCGTTAATCCTCCTACTGTAAATCAGCTTCTCAGAACTGGAATTGCATATGTCCTAAAGTTCCCAATGCACAGATTACCCAAGATGCAGTCTTTACATAGGCAGTGCACACAATCTGTACACCTGGAGAATTTTCTGCATATCATTTCCTATTTCTCAGTTATTCTGACTAACCTGATTGCTCTTCATTGCAAAGAGCAGGGCTCTCTGGAAACCAGGAACTGTATTTGAAGCTCACCTTAGGTGTGACGTGTTCCAGCATGTTTTCTGCACCTGGGTTATTTTAAAAGGTCAGATATAATTGCAAAATGTAGATGGAGGGTACCTGTATCAAAAACCTTCTCTTGAGCATTTTATTTTGCAGAATGTGTATATGAGCTTCCTCACTGCTGTCTGTGCCTCAGGTAGAGCTCAGAGAGCCTGAATAAAGTGATAGAGCACTTTAATTTTCCAAATAAAAAGATGATTCCTATCATTAACTTGAATTTATTTAAACATTTGAATGTTTTATGCCAAACAGAAGGAGTCCGTGGCTTGAGTCACAGTGGCTAGCACTGCGCTGTTGGCAGCTAGAGCCCCCAGTTTAATCAGAAATCATTGCCAAGGAATAGACAGTGTTTGCTTCCAGATCAAGTAGGTTGTCAGAATATTTTGTGTTATCATCTAGTCTGACAGTATTATCTCAAAGTGCTGACTCAGACCTGCCTTGAAGATGCACTTTGGAACATCTTGATCAGCAAGCTCATTTCCTTCCCAGCCCTGCTCTGCTATTCAGACTCCTACTTTGCAGGAATGCTGAGCAGTTTAGCCCCAATCGAGCACAACCACAAAGCTGAACTGCCAGATCAGAATTCTGCAGGTTCAAACCCTCTGTCTGTCAAAAAAACTTTCTGGTTCTCCATTTGCTGTTTCCTAGCCTTATGCCCTTAGAGCTGTCTCCCAAAGACATGGCCCTTGCCTCATCAGGAATATTATGCTATAGACTGGGAGGACTGATTCAACAAGATCCTGGCATTCCCCTCAAGTATCTTAAACATTTTGCACCTACTCTCAGTAGCTTCTTCCACTGCTTAGCTCTTACAGATAACAGAATCAAACAATAAATTAACCGCCCTATTGAAGAAAACCTGTAGCAGTGAATAGAAATGGTACATTTTTACTCTGCTTGTAGAATTTAAGAACTAAATGTACTTTTGCTGTAGAATTCTACAGTATGGTTAAAACCCTAGAAAACTGTCAATTTTTACAGCCCTCATGCTTTCAGATTAATTTCCAGACAATTCTGTTAAAATGGATGCCCCAAATCATATAGGACTTTCTGAGGGGAAAAAATATGGTTTAACTTCAACAAATCACAGCTATATGCATTCAATTTGAGCATTTTATTCAACCCCACTCCTGTTCAACAGAAACCATTTTTATCTTCACACACCCAAACATCCTACTAACACCACACACCCCCACCTACTAACATCCCCAGGAGCACCCATCCCAGTGCTTGGTGCAGCTGAGGCCTGGTTTTTCTTCTCCTTCATTGTCTTTACCAATGGTATAAATTCTGTCACACGTTTCAGACCATCCATCAGTGGCTGGCTACACTCAGGCAGAGGAGAAGCTGTGCAGGTTATACCAGACTTCCTTGCAACAATGCTGTTTTTAAGGAGATCTTCCCCTGCCTTCTAACACCTTTTATTTTGTTTGGTTTGGTTTTCTTTGAATTGATCGATTTTCAGCAGAAGTAAGGAAGCTTATCAAGCTTGTCAGCATCACAAACTCTGGAACTGCACGCTGCAATATCAGTGGAACACCAGAAGGTCCTGGTTGCACACGGATCATAAGCTCAGCTTTGGTAACAAATGTGTTCCTCCTTTTTCCCCACTTCACGAAGTGTTGACCATCCCCAGGGCTGCCCATACACAAAGTTGCTGTGGCAGGTTAATACTCACTACACCTAAACCAGACACATTCCAGATCAGCCCCGTCACCTGTCCCACTTCATCATCAGCTGTGATTCAGTCTTGGCACACGCAAGGCAGTAAAAGGCTGTGCCCAGGACTCTGCTGAGGTGCTGTATAGACTCTTTTTGATTAAAGATTTTCACAGAACTGCCAAATCCTTTTTTCTTATCCAGCTACCTTGAACTCAGGTTTTCAAACTAATTCCACAGAGAGCTCTGGCAAGAAATCTCTACTGCAAGCAAAAATATCAAACTTAAAACACTTCATAGCCACGTTGTAGGCTATTCTTAACTTCAGTAACTTTGCACCAACATCTTTATTTCCCTTCCCCACTACTCTTGTGAATAGTATTTCAAAAATTATGAAATTAGGAATTATTACAGGATGCTGAGTGGCTCAACAGGGGCCAGGAAAGTCATGCATTTCTTGTCTGTTCCTGCATGAGCACGGGCTCTACGGTGCAAATCAATGTCACGACTCTCACTGACACAGATTTTTACCATCTCAAACCTTGTGTCCATTCAGAAGAACCTGGGGAGCCACCTTCTTCAGCACAAACTTAGTTGATAAGTGCTCCATCAAATACTTCTGTTACTGCACAGATTTGAGCCTTTTACCCAGAATTAAAACGGAGCCTGGTGCTGCCTCCCTGCCTACAGGGCTGGGGTGAGCAACTGCTCCCAGATTCCCCTGCAAGCTACTGGGAGATTTCAAATCTCCATCTGACACCTGTTCAACTTCATTTGATGTCCACAAATGGTGACATCAATAGGGCATGCTAAAGCCTGTCTCCTAAAGCCACCAGCTGCACATTTGGTGTATCACACTGTTGCATTCCTATTAGCAACAGCAAAGAGGAAGAAAAACAGGGATGAGAGCAGCACTGCTCTCTACCACTCCAAGACACTCATTTTGTAACACTTGCTGACTGAGAGCCAGGGCTGCTGGAATCTAAGCCTTCGTTTCAGATCTCCTATCATGTGGTAGACCCTGAATATTCATTACCTATTAAAAGCTTTGAAAGTGTAAATTCATCCCACAATCTGATTTATTCACACAGCTGAGTCACACTCATACACAGTCTGTGACCTAAATCTAGTAATTCAGCATAAAAAAACCTCAGTCTATTTTATTATTTTATTTTGGTAATATTAGTTGAGCAAAGAGGAATATTTTAAAATTGTGTGGGGTTTTTCTTTCAAGCAGAGCTGACACACAGCCTGTACTGAGCCTGCCTTTCTTGCTGGTCCCAAGAAGTGGTGCAGACATTGCTCGTGTTATCTGGCATGGAGTGACCCATTTAACAGAGAGTGCACAAAATCTTCATGGGAATTACATCAGCTCTTTAGTAAGAGTCTCTGAAGTGCCAAGCAGCAGATATCATGGAAACCTCTCCTAAAGAGATCTATAACTCCCTCACTAATAACAGAAAGCACAACAGCCAGTTCTGACAGAGGGGGAAATTGCTCTGTGGAGAGCGATGTGTTAATCTGTCTAGCAACTCCTGAGTCTTTTCCTAGGGCCAAAGTAAAATTTTACTAAGTCTTTGCTGTACCTGGGGAAATAAAATCACATTTTCAAAAATGACTGGAGCATTTTAGAGCCACTGACTTTTAGCAGAACTAGAGAATCATTAAATACAGTGTAGGGGGTAACATTTAAAATGCCATCAAAATTTAATCTTTTGACAGCCTCTCCTTTCCTCCCCATTTGATAGCTGTGATATTCCTTGAGTCCATCGCTGATATCATAAATAGCCCCATGAGCTCCTGAAGAAAGATTGAGTTTTTAAAAGGTTGAAGTTCAGTCCTGTGCTGAAATTGCAATCACAATCTAATTACAGTGTGCACTGAGCACACGCTTTGGGTCTTAAAATCCATTTCCATTCCAGGCTGGCAGTTTACTCCTAGAAATCAATTATTTCATGTGGGTATTAAGTCATACACAGGTACTCCCTCAAACACTGATACCCTGTTTCACAGGGTGCACTTCACCACTATTTCCTTTGTATTCATTCACTGCTGTCCATATGTTTGCAATCCTTTTGAAGAGAACATCCTTCTTCCCCCTTCCCTTCGGGATCCTTCTCCCCAATTGATTTAGGGAAACTACACGCTGGAGTTGATGGTGGCACACAGTGCTACTGACAGCAGGTTCACCAGAGTTAAGCAGGAGTAATGACTAACAGACTGATTGTAAAATGGGTAAGTTTCTATCAGCAGCAAGAGTGGGAGAGAAAATACAGGGGAAAAAGAAGAGAAATTAAAGTTGAAGTAGTACTTGGTTAATTAAAGAAATACCTTCTGTGACTGGCACACCTGTTATTCAGTGAATGACACAACCTTCTAAGGCTCTGTGAGCTGTAAAGCAGTTACACAGTGTGAAAAGGGAAGGGAGGTACCAGCTCAGTGAGGTTCCATCTCCCAGGCACCTTCAAAGGACTCCAAGAACATGCCTCTTTATACAAAATCACCTCTCCCAAAAGGCCAGTTCTGCATCTTTGCTCTGCAGAGGGTGCTCAGCCTGGTGGGCTCAGGAAACATCTCTGGATGCCAACAAGAGTAAATGCCAGTGTCTCTTCAGCCATCCTGTGCCATCCAGAAGTCTGGAACATGAACCTGATGCTCATGGCCTATCACAGAACAAAGTAAAATGGGGCAGGGGGTGGCGGGTGGGGTGTGGTGTAAAATCAGACCTAATGTTTCACAAGTGTTATCCATGGCAACCCTTCCCCCTGTAAAAAAGGTATTTGAAATGTGCCTCTTTACACTTCTTCCCTAAAATAGAGACATCAGCAATTTCTTGCTATGGGAGGAGTCTACCCTCCTACTCTCTTCACCCTGAACCATAAACCCAGGGAAGCAGCTCTACAGAACAGTGCAACATCCACAAAATGCAAGCAGTGTCAGGCATGGAATTAGGAGTGGTGCCACTGAACAGAACTTATTGCTAAAGACCCGCTGCTGCAGCCAGCTGCAATAAACCCAAAGGTAATTTATAGCCACATTATTCCACCAACTCAATCAAGCAAGCTTTTCTCCTGAAATGTTGTGTAAATCATTTGAGTTTATGACCACTTAGACCAATCCCTCCAAAGTTCCCTTCCAAACAGGTGCTATTTTGCTGTAGTACAACCAGAGCTTAACAACCACCCTCACTTAAACAGGAGCACCCGCCAAAAAGCACAAGCCATGGCGAGTCCAAAACTGAAGCTGTCCCTGAAGATGGAAGGAATAAATCCAGAGAACAATTCAGCGAGGCCAGAACATCATGCATTACTTCAAACAGTCTCCAGCAAAAGCAGTGCCCAGGCAGAGCTGTGATGCTGCAGAGTGACAGTGGGGATTACAGCCTGTTCATGACGCCTCCCTTGAGGCACCATCGATCCTCCTGCATTAAATATCCCTGCTGCCTGATGCCCTCCTCCTCCTCAAACCATTCTGTGGCCCCAGGCAGCACTGAGAGCAGCAGTTTGGCCCTGCTCATGCCAATGCACTGAACATTCAGTGCCCACCCCAAAGAAACAGCTGATACAGAACATGACCAACCTCTACCACCCACTCAGGGAGCACCTGACAGGAGTACCAAGAGGATGCTTCCACACACCAGGGTTGTCAGGCTTCTGAAAATGTATTTAGAATGCCACAGGAGAAAGAAAATTATCTCTGGGAAAAGAAGTGCAGTTCGCAGTAGTCAGGCCAGGTTTACAAGAAAAATACAGCAAGAGAAATCACATGGGCCTACGCACACAGAAAAAGCAATATGTGCCACGACCTTTGGCAAAATGCAAGTAATTTGTGAATATTTGACCTTTTCCAGAGGTTATCTGGGTGACTATCTAAATCAAGAAACAAATGATCTGCATCTGCCAGCATTTGCACCAGGACAGTAACTTGAGCTGTGCCAAATTCTCTGTATATAGCAAATTGCCTTTTCACCCATTGGAAAGACATCGTGAGCTTGGTTAGAGCCAAAGCTTCCAATCTGGCTGACAGATGTACAGAAATCCTCTAGAGTACCAGCAGAGTCATCAGTCAAGGTGACTACAGGACACAAGAGAGGTGGTAGGTTATTGATAAAGATCATAATCTGCCACCCCCAAAGTCACACTGGCAGATGCATTGACCTTCAAATTTAGACCTTCCCAAATGATAGTTGTCAAAAGCAGACCGTTCAAACCAATCTCATTCTCTCTCTAAGCAAGCCACGTTGGACTGTCTGATTGGAAGCAAATATCACAGCACTTTCCAGTAAAATGCACCCGACCATGCAGAGGAGTTTGTGTTTGGCAAAGGGCACTCAATTCCCAGGTGAGAAGGCAAGATGCAGTTTTCCTCAGTGGAAACTTCCATGCCTTGCAATTGCTCAGCAGGAAACGCAAAACTGACATTATCAAAGCTCCTTTGAAGATGTGTCCCAAAGCACTCCTCAATTCTTTATTTTCAAGCAATCCCAAAGAGAACTGAGGAATGAAATACACAATTCACTCTTCATGCGAGAGGCTAAAATTCACAAGTTTCCCCCATGTCTGGCTGCAATAAATGAATCATAGGCAAACAAACATTCATGGACCATAATCCTAAATTCTCTTGTACCACACTTTAAAGCTGTTCCTACTTCCTGCAAAAACTCACTGATTTTCTTTTCCTGCAGATTACATTGTCTAGTCTCTTACATGGCTTGGCCTTATTCACGGTTTTGCTTTACCTGTTGCTTTATTTTCCCCACAGCTCTGGATAACTGCAACCTGAACATAACTCCAGTTAGGCAGAGAACTGAACAACATATTTCCCTTCCTCCAACATCCACAAAGTCTCTGAACTCGCTCAATATATAACTTGGTAAAAAATTGATTTTTCAGCTTTTTCACCAAGTAAAGGAAATCAAAGCCATTTTTTCTGTTTCATGTTTCTCAGAAGAAAAAGGAAAAATGCTTTGTGTTGAGCAAAATTTCATGTTTTGGAGGATTTTCACTTGTTGTTTGCCAAATATTCCACTTTAAATTTTGTCAATAAAAAGCTAGCATCAAATGAAATCCATCAAGATATCATACTTGTAGAAAATCCCAAAAGGTGAAGTTAATTACATTCCTACCTCTTTAATGTGCCAGACTCACAAAGCAATTGTTAGGGAGTCTGCATAAAGTGTGCAACAAATTCTCCTACAGGTTTCTCCTGTTCCCAGTAGGTTACAACCCTGAGAGAAGTGGCCTTAGCAACATATCCCAACATACACATCCTATATATTGGGTTTAAAACTGCCCATATAGTCACTTACTACAAAACTAGCAAAGTCACCAATATTTTAGGACAGTTTCTCAAATCTATTAATACCATGCAAACACATGGACAAAGCAGCTTGCACGTTTGTTTGGATATTTTATCATAACAACAGAAGTGCCACTGGAAAATAATATCCCATGTTCCAGAAGCCATCTGGATCCCATTGGGGAGGGTCAGCTCATCTGAAGGTGATGGAACACCACCAGAATGTCCCCCAAAGAGGAAAACAACAAGTTTGACAATGCAGATGTATGCGTGATGTTACGGAATACTTGAAAAAACACGTATGTAAGCACTGAAACGTAGATAATTCTGAAACTGACACCCCTCATTTCACCAGGCCAATATCCTCTACATTCCAGAGCACACAATTCCAGTACCTTTCCTTCTAATTTCAGGAATCCTAACAGAGAAAAGTCTCACCTGTTTCTAAGCTTTTCACTTGACCCCGTAAAACCATAACGCTTCTCCCAAGCTAAATTGTCAAAGCAGCTTTAAAATCCAAGGAGTACACTGCAATTTTTCTAGTGCTTGCATCTACCCTGTCTCCCTTGCAGTACTTTGACCCCACAGTTCAGTCCTGTCTCTTATTCTGGGGCTGAACATCCTTCAGAACTGAAACGGATTCAAGGCTTAGGAAGAAGCCCTGATATTTTTGGTTTTAACTGCACACAAAACGTGAAATGGGCACTCATAACTCTGTAGAAATGCATTCTCTCCAAGTGAGGCCCTTCAATCGTATCTTGAGTAAAAGTATATCATACAGTGCTTGATTTACACTCCCACTGCTGTTATAAAACCATATGTTGGAGTAGTAGTGATTGTGTCTGACGCTCTCTTTTATCATTCATGTGCTTAATCACACCCTGCACTGGGTTAACCACATTCAGGGATGGGTGTTTACTCAGCAGCCTGTGCCAGGATCTAGGTCTGAGATCACATGTGTCCCCAAATACTGCATATTTTAAGAACTGTTAGAACTCCTGGGCAGACAGTCTGATGTGAAAATCAGATCAAGGATTTTAAAATGTTTGTGAATATTAACGTTAAAACCAGATGAAATTATTAGGAAACTATATTGTCAACTGCACAGAGTATAAAAACATTAAACATTATAAGGCAATTCATTTGTTTCCACTTTGTTGCTACAAAACCACTGCTGCTGAGTATGAGTCAATTGTGCTAAATTGCAGGTAACAATGCAATTTAGAAGCCAAAAAAATTCTGTATTGGGGATCACCCCCACAAATATTAGATGGCAGTGGCTTGTTCTCCCTCCAAGACTTACCCCCCTTCCAGCAATTTTGTTTAAGTTGCTTTTCAGAGCTTAATCATATTAGAGGAATAAAATCAATACATGTGAGAAATCCGAAATCCTCCACAGGATTTCCAAGAGCAAATTTCTGGAGAACATGCAGGCATATCACTGACAAAGAACACCAGTTTTACAGCTTAAACAGCATGGACTGAATCAGGCATGGAGGGAGAAAAATTTACATAGAAAATGCCTGGCCTTGCCTGGCAGCTGAATGTTTTAACGCACCACTTACATATGCTACCTTCCATACTGTGCTGTCTCCTATGCTTCATTCATGCCTTTTTTTATTTTTGCATTTAGTGATAAGTCAACACAATATCACTCTACCTGTGCTAAATGCAAACACTGAGGTAGCGATAAAACACAGTCATTTAAATATCAAGAATTCCTATCCAAATTGATTGCCTTTCCTTCAGGCATTAAGAATTTACTGTTTCAGATCACTGACTTGTATTGCAAAACATAGCAACAATCAATTCCTAGCTGTACATGCATCAATTCTTAGCTGTACCCCTCAGAGCTCTTACCTTTGAAATGCAAACATTACATAACGAATTAAACTCATGAGTGCACAGCAAACCCACAGCTCCTCTCTCCACCACAGTGCTTTGGCAAACGTTTCATTAACACTAAGTACCAAGCTAGCTTTACGTCAGCTGTTCAGAAATACATGCTTAGTTTCAGCATATGCCAAAAGGCTATTTTAAACATATTCACTGCTAGTTTGTATTGCATTAGGGAGGCTACAGTAGCTGTACCTTGACTAATCCATAAACTGAGTACCCCACTCTTCCACTTCAGGACTGTATTTTTTTCCAGTAACCGTAAATTTTATTAAATATCTGGGTCATTAGCAAATACAGTTTTAAGGAATCTGAATGTGTGGCAGCCTTGCTGCTGCCTAGAAAACACTGTCACGTGGGAGTGCTCTTTGTATCCTTCTTAATGTCTAGGCAAGTATTTTATTTTTTCTTTCAGTAATTATTTCCAGGAAAAGCAAAGAAGAAGTATGTCCTTATGAGAATGGCAGTATCACTTGATAACACCCTTTTGTTTCCATGTTTCACTGCCAAAGTCTCTTTTTCTCATGGCTGCAGACGTTACCAGGAAGGTATGAGCCAATCTCTGTCACCGTGCACACTGACAAGAATTTTGGTTCCATTAATTTCTGGGTGCAACTCTGAACTGCAACACTACAGCCAGAAGCCTGAAATTCACCCAGACTCCTCAGAAAGACTCCGGATTGTCAGGCAGTGAAATTACAGTCCTGAAAACACAGGACAAGGTACTTCTGGAGTGGTTCCAACAGAAGGGCTGTTTGGAGTACGACCACCTCAGCTCCTGGGAGACATCTGACAGCAAGTCAAAATGAAGCACCAGGAGTGCCATTAAACTCAGTCACAGCCACAATCTGCTGCCAGGGCAGCACTTGAGGTTGATGCCTTTAACTTCAGCCCTGAATGAGGCTGATGACTGAAATTAGCAAGAAACATCTCCCTATATCAACAGTTTTCTTTTGGCCAGAAATTTTCATCTGTTCACAAGAAATTTGTGAACTCATTTCTGTTCTACACCACTAACAGACCATTGACTTTGAGTGAATTACTGTCCACTCATGTGAATAACTGATATTGGCCTACACATTTTATTAGCTGCTCAAGCTCCCTTTCAATTGTGACACTGCTTCAAGCTGATGAGCAGATCTCACCATAACAACGATGACTGTGTGAGCACCTGCATGGTTTGCACACCTCCAAAAGGTGATTACCTGCCTCAGAAAGAAGTTGTCAACACACTCAGCTTATTTCACTTGTTGCTGAAAACTGAGTATGGAGTTTAAGTAGAATCTGGCATAATGAAACATCAACTGGCACTACCCTGAAATACACATTCACACAATCCCCTGCCAGAACTGGGGCTTGCTGAACATGTCACTCACAATGCTCCCAGACACTTGGCTGCTACTGCATCTCTCTTCCCAGTGAAAGGGAACCAGATGGTGAGCGACTCTTGGCATTTCTCAGTGTTATGTGAAGTGTTTCTTTAGCTAGTGAGCACATGCCATCCAGTCAAGTCACTTTGGAAACAGCCCTTCAGATTTCTACACAAACGGCAAACACCCCATTCACAAGGAAAGTCAGACCCAAGCACAGAACCAAAAGTCTCAGCTAGGAGCTTCTGTTGTCCTGGAGACAAAGAAGCATCTATGAAGGATTTATTTCATCCTTTGGTCCTGTTACAGCCTCTAAGTGTTCAATTGCTCATCAATGTCCACGAAGAAAGATTGATGTAGACAACTCAGTTAAATGCCCACAGTCAGATGGGATGAACAGAGGCCAGAATGCCCAGCTGCCTAAAAGTACGAGTTCCACAACTGTTTGTACATGCAAGCAGTGCTTGACAGCCAGTCAGGTCTGCTCTAAATTCAGGAATTTAGAGACCTGATTCTGTTCCTGGCTCTGCCAAGTCAACACAACCAAATCATTTCTTCCTTTAGTTGAACCACATGCTTTGCAGGGCAAAGCAAAAGCTTGCGAGCAAACTTGCTAGAACCTATTAGAAGCAGAGGTTTCAAAAGCCCATTAAAAATAAAATAGAAAAACCAGTTAATCAGAAACGCTAAAGTTTATTGACTGTGCAGGTAAGGACTGCTTTGCTTGAAGGGAAAGCTGCTGCCTTGCTGCAACGTTTTTGCCTTGGGGCAGTTTTCAGAGAGTTGTTATCTTTCAGGAATAATAAAATTCAGCATGTTGACTACACACCACACACACACACAAAAAAGAAAAAGGAAACAGAAAGAAAAAGAAAAAAAACAGAAAAGGCTAAATGCCCTACAAACCCTACTGAAGTTAGTATTAAGAATTTATAGACTCCAAACTTTGGATGGTGGCAGCTCTGAGGAGACAGAGAAGAGCTGTGTGTACCCTTCAGGCACAACTGAAGGGACAAATACTCTCTCATTTCATAAATATGACCCCAGGGTACTGTTGGTAAACATCAGAATTACTCAGTACACAGTGCTATAAAATAGGACCCTTCCTGTGGCCAGATGAGCTCTATAAATGGATTAATATTCTGTTTATATTTGATTACACATGAGGGCAAATCAATCTTTCACTGATGCCCATGGAAAGATTTCTTTTGAATGTAAAGGGAGCCAGGTGGATGAGGCCCAAGAAGTGTAGCATAATCAAAAATATAATTAATTTTCATTGACAGTAAATATGTTCTAATGTGTTAAAGGGAACTGCTCCCTAACAGTGTCTCCTCAGTTTAATTTCATGAGATGCACTTCCACACAGAACTTGGTAGGTTCCTGCACATGCAAGGTTGAAAGCACTGTGCTACTTGGGAGAGTAGATTCTCACCATCCCCAAACATCGACTGTGATTCATCACACAAAAAGTTCACTTTTAACAAGCCTTTAAACTAGAGTAGTTCACCAACAGTGGTTGTTCTGGAGTAAACCTGCACTTGGAAAATTGAATTCTGTATTTCACTAGCAAACCTCTTTGGGTGATTTACAAATCCCATTTACTCAGCTGCTCCTTTGAAGTCAAGGGACTTCCAACACCAACTACACCAGGCACAGGGAAGTAAACCAGAACAAGTTATATTATAATACTGATAGATGAAGAGATAAGATACATAGGTAAGACTTCTCTGTCCCAGTTTTACAAATACCTTATCAAACACTGCCAGTTACAACTGAACAAAATACAAAGCAAGCATTTCTCATCACTGGCACTCTCTCCTGTGCCTGCCCAGCAAGGCAGCCCATCCTGAAACTACCACTGACAACTGGTACTTTTCTAGCACTGTCTTTACTGGGATTTCCAGTTTTCTCTTTCTCTCCATTTAAATATTTTTCAACTAATGCACTTCAATTCACTCTAAGCTTATGAGATCATCACCCAAATCTTCCTTTGCATCTTATAGAGTGCACTCCACTCTCGCAACCTGAAAGATTTCTAAACCCAAAAAGGATTGTTACGATCATCAGTGTCATCCTGCTGCAAAACAGCCAGTGGAATTTCATCAGTCTTCCTCAGTGCTGCACAAGAAAGCCACTGATCTGCCCCCAAATAAACACAGTAGTGCAAAAAGCAATTTGGATGCAGTTTATCTGGCAGTAAGGATTTAAAAATACTTCTATTAGTTTATATAAAATTATACAACAAGAGACAAATAAACCCAAAATCAATAAAAGTTGTTACTATTACTAATTTCTCCTTCTTATTTCGCTTGTTAAAACCAGAAACTGCATCTTCTCATGAAGAAAATGTTTAAGACCTGTGAGTATCTGTAAGTAATAAGCCTTCTGTCTCCTGATTTCCTAATTTAATTCACAAGCTGTGTTTCATTAAGAGTGGTAAGCCAGAAATAAGCCATTTGCTCCAACAATTACTTGAATTCACTCTGGCTTTACTGCCTCTTTGGCATCCCTCTATAAACTACCGTTTTATTAGCTCCTCACATTAATTTGTTTTGTCGTAGTTTAAAAGGTTGCTTGACATTGGTTTTCTGAACCTCATCCTAGTCCCAACGGCACTCCTCCTCCCTGGCACCCAGAGCTGCTGGGCGCATTGGGAAGCACTGAACAGTTAAGTGCAACATCCCAGGAGTTCTCCTAGGAAAGCGTTTCTTGCTGGTTCATTTCGCTGGAGCCGCAGCCCTTGACTGAATCACTGAAGGGAACGGTTTCCAACCAGCGCATGTCGTCCCCTCACTGCCTCTGGCCCGAATCCCACTCCCATCTACACTGATGTCACGATTTACACCGGTCCCGCTGACGCAACGGCTCTGCCGAGACCGGTGGCGCGACTCCAGATTTACGCTGTGTCACTGAAGGGCTGGAGGGAGGCAGGGATGGAGGGAGGCAGGGATGGAGCCCTCGCTTCCAACCTCTCACCCGGCGGTTTCGGGGTGCCTGGAGAGGTGCTTCCCTGACTATCCAGTCACCGCCACCACCGCGCCGGATCCGCTCCCAGTGCCCCAGGGAGTCCGGCACCCCGGGGAGAGCTCAGCTCAGCCAGCACGGACAAAACCCAGAATAAATACAGCCCCCGAAAGGCACCGCGGCCGGTCCCTGTACCCCAGGGGAGCGGGACCAGGTCAGCGCGGGGGTCTGGGCTGCCCCGACGGACGGGGGATGCTCCGGGACCCCCTGGGGAAGGAGGGACCCGAGCTGTCTTTGGGGTGGGGGGGCTCCACGGGAAAGGGGGAAGGCGGCTGATGGCCCTGAGGGAAGGGGGCTCCGGGCCGCCACGGGGAGGGCTCTGGGACCCCCCGAGGAACGGAGGGAGCCCGAGCCGCCCCGAAACGAGAGGGACCGGGCTGCCCTGAGGCACGAACCGGGGGCTCCCGAAGGAACGGGGACTGCGGTGAGGACAGGTGGGTGACGGGGCGGCCCGAGCGGGGTCTGGCCAGGCACAGCAGGTGGAAGTTGAGCGGGGGCCGGGGGTCGCCGCACTCACCTCATCCCCTTGGCCGAACTGCAGCCCCAGGGCGACGAAGTGCTCCACCCGGATGAACCCGTCCGCATCCTCATCGCACACGTCGAAAACCTCCTTGAGCTTCCGCAGGAACCGCAGCAGGCTGGCCGGCTCCATCGCGGGCATTAGCTGGAGGCCGGCGGCACGGCCGCGGCCGCAGCAGCCATGATCGCCCG
>VWZW01001414.1:1681030-1700884 GCA_013397115.1 Edolisoma coerulescens
GAGCGACGGCGAGAAGGAGGAGGAAGGGATGGAGGGAGGGATGGAGGAGAGCGGAGCGAGGACGCGAGCCCCGGCGGAGGGAGGGAGGGAGCGACGGACGGGAGAACAATAGGGCAGAACTGGAGGACGGAGCTGACGGAGGGAGGGAGGCGCGGCCGCCGCCAGGGGGCGCCGCGGGAAGCAGAGAGGCCCCGGCGGGGCCGGGCGGGACCGGGGACAGCGGGACCGGGGACAGCGGGACCGGGGACAGGGGGACCGGGACAGCGGGACGGGGACAGCGGGACCGGGGACAGCGGGACCGGGGACAGCGGGACGGGGGAGACACCGGGACTGGCGACACCGGGACAGGGACAGCGGGACGGGATTTGGGAACAGCGGCGATGGCAGGGAAGCCGGCCCAGCAGCGAGGGAACGGGCAGGGAGCGAGGCAGGATGGACAGCACAACAGCAGCAGCAGCCCGGGACGCAGCCGGCCTGGCACGCCCTGGGCTCTGCGGCAGCGGACGGACCCGTTTGCAGCCCCTTCACTGCCCCATACCTCAGTCCGACACCCCAAATAATACACCAGTCACACTGCAATATTTTTTCTTAGAAAAAGCCTGGTCTGAACAGATCCAGGCTAGAGGGAAAAAGCCGAGTATAGAGAGTTAAGAGGTAATTAAGGCAAAGCAGGACAAGCGGAGCTCCCCGCGCTCCCTTGCGCTCAAGCGAGCAGGCAGAGCCATGGGGAGGATCCCCTCATGGCTGGGCTTGGCTGGGCACTGGCACTGCCCACCCCCGCTTTAACGAGACAGAGCGGGTAAGGAAGGGATGTCCCTGCCTTTGCAGGATTCCTCAGTAAAGCCACCTGCAACCGCTGTGCTCCATGGCTGGGTTTTAATTTGATCTCTCTGCCCTGTCCCTTTTCTTTCTCTCAAGAGTGTTTTGGACTGCCTTTGAAGCCCAGAGCTGTGAGCTGCAAGAGGGGAGACTGGGAAGGGTTCTGGTTTCTGCACTGTGCCTCAGACCAGGCATGATGGGTCCAGCTCTTGGGGAGGAAGGAGCTCTGGCTGAGCCAGACTCAGGTACTCACTGCCTCTGCCAGCACTTCTTCCCTGCTGTAGATGCTGAGTGCAGATGACCATCAATCACTGAGTGACGTTCTGTAGGTGATTGATAAAGCTGTCCAACTAAAATGACCATGTAAGTGCAGCGGGTTTTGAATCGAGACAGTATCCATTCATTTGCTTCTTGCAGTAAGAGACGTCCATATGGCCCTTAACAGCCCTGAAAATCCCATTATTAGAGCAAGCTGCCCAAATTTATCTCTTGTGTAGAAACCAATGTGTTCTCAGGAAGTTTTATTTCTTTGAGTACGAGTCTCTCATCCTTTTTATGTGCAAATTCATGGTTTGGAAAGAGGCTGGCTTGACAACCCTGTAGCCTGTAAGTCAGCTGTCAATCAACAACGAAGTGACAGCAATACAGTTCCCCACATACCTACCCTCAGAGAGATAAGGAGCTGATTCCAGAGCCTCTGCCACTTTGATCTTCCTTTATTTTTACAAAAAACCATGGAAGAGTTCTCCTTTCCCTCACTGATGTACTAAATGGTCTTTCCAGTCTGGAAAAAAAAAAATCAAAGTGCAGAGATCAGATATGAACCTTGGGAAGCAAAGAATTTCTGAAGAGATATGAGGAGATGTGAAAGGGAAAAGGGGAGCAGAATCTTTGATCAGCAAACTTCTCTGAAGCTGTGTAGTTAGAGCAGGATTCTTAAGATGTGGGGATGTTTAGCTTTTATCTTGAGACCCTTGAACTCTTCAGGTTATGTGAGGATTGAGCTCAGCATACTCCTTGGGGGCACCTATTCAAAAATGTGTGAGCTGGTACCCCTTGGAGTTGTGGGAAGACACCTGTGTGGAATCAGCTCCTGTTAGTCTAAATGCTCTGAGGTGAGTTCCACCTCTTCAAAGGCTCAGAGCACATCTGTGTCACTGTCCCACCTCATTTGCTGAGATTGTCTCAGTGACTCCTTGCTCCGACTCCCCTCTCTGTGTGCAGGTGGGCAGCTGTGCAGGCCCAGACCGGGAAGTGGAGTCACAATAAATATTGTGGTAGAAAAAAAAAAAGTAATATTCCTGTTTGTCATGACTAGAGGAGGAGTTCCCACACCTCAGAGGGGTTGCACTCGGTTTCATGAAATCCAGTTAATGTCCACTGACTCTCCTTTATCTTCTGTTGGAAGATGAAGGAACTTGGTCTAGATATGCAAGTAAGGGGCAACATGGGTTTAGACCAAAACTGTCAGCATTAGAATCTGTGTCATTCTTGCACTAATTTGGAAGGGGTGCATGCAGGAGAAGAAGATTTGGGTCTAGAGACTGTGGTTTGGGGAATTAGTGCTGAAGTCCAAGAACTGTCACAGACAGCCTGAGTGCTAGCAAGCACTGGAATGAAGCTGATACGAGAGCTGGAGAGGTTGGAGAAGCTGTCATTACAGACAGCTGAATATGTTGAGCAAATATCTGACAGCTGGGAGATGATTTGATAGCACTGGACACAGGAGAATTGGGATGAGAGATGCTGTCAGTAAAGGTCTGGGATCTTAAAGCTGGGGGTGTTCCATGGGGGCTAAAATCAGGACAGCGAACCAAACATGTGCCACCAACTTGCTGGGCAGCTGCACTGCCAAGGTGAAGTTTGTAAGGCTGAATCCAGGAGGTCGCTTTTTATTTCCAGTGGTGTAGCTGGCATTGCTCCTCACTCATCCCTGCTTCTCCACTTCTAGGTAGGACATGCACCCATGCACCAATGGGCTATTTTTCCTTACTGGTATATCAAACTACTTGTTTAATCAGAGATATTTGGAAACTTCTTCATTTGACTCATGAACTATGTGAAATAAATATTTTACATGCTGCCAATCTAGTTTCCTGAACTTGAAATATGACTAGTGGTGGTGCTACCATATTTGCCTGCTGAGAATAAATAGTTCAAGAGGAAGTATTTCATTGCACACCATAAGCCATGGCTGTCATTTGCAGGATTTCTTTACAAACAGCTGCTTTTCCATCAATGTCAGTTCCACTTACATAGCAAATTGTAATCTGGTGTCAGAAACAGCGTCCAAGGAGGGCACTCCCCAGGGCTGATGGCCTTATCTACAATTCTGGTCATGTTCCAGCAACATCCTGAGACCCAGCCCCTAGGAACAGCTTCATAGTACAATTTCTCTTTATAGTATACACAATGTAGCCCTCCTTGAATATTTAAATTCTCATAGTCTTACTCTATTTTGAACCGAATGCTGTTTCCCATTAACTGTTCTGATTAACGTAACAGATGTGCTTTATCAGCTGCACATTCTCTTTAAATATCACGAACAACAGGTAACAGGCAGAAATAACCAGCTTATTAACACCCTTGCCCCTGAGAAATTAAAAATATTACTTAAGAGGTAATGGAGTTCTCAGACTAGCTTAATTAGGTATGGAACAGAAGCAAGATACTTGATTTTATTTTTCTTACCACCTTTTCTCTAATCTATTTTTCTATTATAAAAAGTTCAACAACAACAACAAAACTTAGAAATTTTGGGGATATGTTTCTACAAGCAAGGATCTTCCTTTGACATTTTCTAGGTGCTCTGGGACCTCACCTTGTAAAATGTTAGTGGTTTAATTTTACACAGTATGAGAATGCTCTTGCTCGATTTCAACAGCATTCTTACCAGATTATGAACTAGGCAGGAGCAAAACTCAAAAAGATGAGCCCAGCTAGAGAGCAACTGCACTAAATTCAAACACATTAATGCCTTATTTGTTTCTTCTTACAACACAGATACTACACAAAGACCAAACTACCTGTTCTCCCGAAGTTGCTGCTAAAATCAAACAGTCCTCTGTCACGGTTCACAGACAGCCGATTCCACTGTGATTTCATAGGATCAAACGAATATTCCCTAGTGTTTCCAGGGACAGCACCAGGGGCGCAGATGCCAAGGCCAGCGTGTTCCCCTGGCATTCCGAGGTCTCCTTACTCCACCGAGTGGCCGGTCACTCCACTGCACGTCTGTCACCAACCCAAGGCATCCATCTGCCGAGGTTGGCAAGAAAAATAGTATGTGAAGCAGAGGTGAATGGACAAGATTTCTCCCTCTTCCACGTCCCACAGTCCTCCAGATGCCCTGGGGCCAAGCCTCTCTTCTTGGTACATTCCAGAAACCTCCCTCCTGTCTCAGGGAAAGGACAGCACCTGCCCACTTTTCTCTGACCAGCTCCAAGCAGTTGGGCAGGCTTACATTTCCCTCAGATTATAACGTGCAGTGGCATCTGGCAACCTCTTGAAAGCAATAAAATGTTTAAAACTCCAGGACAACTCTGTGAAAAGAAGATCCAGTGTAGTAGCAGCAGTCAAGCTATTTTCAACTTCTACCCCAAATAGGGCTGTCAAGTGACACACAGACATTCCTCTCTGGCTCTAACAAGCAAATCACAATAACAGACCTAAGCCCCAGATTCCTGAAGACCTTTTGTTTCCCTCCCTTAATTTGTTTAAAAATAAATGAATCATCTAGAGAATCATCTAGCAGCTGTAACAGACTGCCAATGCACCAACCAGTGTATTTTTTAGCCTAACTCACCCATAACACAGCACGTAAACTGTTAAAAGTCATGTTTTACTGCTTCAAATGAAGTTTCTACAATTTTGTTTATTTTGTCCTATCCAAGATGGACTACACAACATCTGAACAAATACATTCCATCCGCAGTTTTAGTAGAGCTGACTACAGGAATGTGATTCCCAGATATTGTTGTATTCAGCAAGGAGAAATGGGAGAGAATAATAAAATTAGAACATGATATACCATACTGATGCTAATATCAGTCATCACTTGTTGTGTCTCCAAACAGATTGTGTGAGATGGGTCCAAGATGGCTGATAATGAGAGATAAAGGACAGAACAAAAATGTTTATACAGGACAATGTAGGTGCAGAGTCATTATTGCTGTGACCATCCACAGACCAAGTGGGGCTAATGCTGATGAGCACAGTCTGGTTCAAAGACACACTGGCACCAGCTTGTAGAGAAATAGCCCTGAAAAGGACACTTCAGGAACAGAGAAGCAATAGAAAAACAGCTTAACCAGGCTGGTTCCAGTGGCCTTCATAGCTGCCTTCAAAAATGACTGTGGTAGGCATTCTCAAGTCTAGGGACTACAGCTTGCAGATGGAATTATTCCAGCTGTCTCTTACACTTAGACAATTCACAGCATTTTAAAACTGATACAGCCCTATTCAGAACAGCATCTACCCTACAAATGCTGGTGTTGAAACAGGAGGATAAAAACTAGGGGAGAACAGAAATGAGCTCTTGGATTTGAATCAGCTTCAGTAAAAGTGTGATGTTTGCCTCTGCTGTACAGTCACTGTGGCCTTGTTTTTTTCAAGTCCCCTGTGAATCCGCAGTTGTGTTTGCCTACGTGACATCCAAGTGAAATTTGGACAAGTCCTATATCCTAAACCTTGCCTTACCACAAGTGTACTTTGGATCCAGATTTGTGCAATAATTAGATGGAAATACTGAACAGCAGAGCCACAGTGACACATTAGCTGCAGTCTGTATGGTTTTGGTCTTCTGAGACACAGTGCTGTGCCCTCATAGTGCCTTATCTTCCAGCCTCGAGTAGGTTAGGAGGAGGGAATAAAAAAAGGCATCCAAGTATGCTTTAGAGTATGTCCTGAAGATTAATGCTTCAGGAGCATTTCAGACCAATGCTGGAAGTTCTGAAGTCCCCTATGGGTGAGACATGGCTTGGCAATATTCCCAACTGGTTTAGGCCATTGGTGTAGTTAATTCAATAAATCAATTCTGCTAATGCTTGCCACTGAATTACTTAAACACAGTGAAGAGTAATGGTCAATATATGAAATTTGTAAGGATGCTTTGCTTTCCTTGGTAATGTTTTAGGTGACTGGTTGGAAACTGCTGCATTAGGCCATGCATGCTAACACCTCTTCTCCTGCAGATCCATCCAACATGGTTCTCTCCTACCTCAATCACCCACCACAAAGAAATCCTCCCCAAGCAGTGACCAAATGGTTCATTTGTTCCTCATCAAGATCTGTAACTACTCCTTAACTATCAAATCTATTATACAGCAAATGCCAAAACCAGGTTCAGAGAAACTTTGTGAGGGTGAACTCTGCTCTATTCAGATTCTTACTGTTTCTGCATCCGTTTGTGGGCCAGATAAATTACTACTCCATTCCTGAATCCCTTCTGGAAAAACATGAATACGTCTCAGGGTTCAGAAGTGACACATAAAAATTGTGCTGCTATACTTAAGAATATTTACAGGATAATAGACACAATATGACAATGAAGAAGTGCTCCAAGATGTCCATCTTACCTCAGTACACAGACATTCTTCTTTTGTCGTGGCTTTGAAAGAAACTTCTAGGTTTCTTTCTCTGGCTTGGAAAAGGTAGATTGTTACAGAAAACTTTTCATGCTGAAGCAGCAGTGCTGAATTACTGATTTTTAACAGAGATTTGTTTCTGTGAAAATTAACTTTAACTGACGGTGAGCAAAATAAGTCAGTGGCTGTCAGGCTACCTATGCAATCAGAGCCTGCAGCTGAAGAGGATGAAATACAAACACTGGGCTGTTTTCTTCTGACTGATCCAGCATCTGTAAAACATCTTATTAATATTTAGAATGAATCACTCTAATGGATTTGCCAAGTGACTGCCCTTATCTGGAAAAGGCACAGTGCATGAAATCAAAGTGGACAAAGTATGTCACTGCTAATCAGATACACAGTGGGACTTGAACTCCTTTCATAGCAACTGATTTCTTACAGCATCTACTGGACAGGTGACCTACCTTTGTGATGATCTAGAGCTGTGACACATTAGTGACAAAGCCTTTGCTGGAATAAAATTAATCTTCCTTGATGCTAAAGGATTGATGCTTTGTTGTTTGCATTTAAATGAACCCTAGTTAAAAGCCTGTCTCCATGGGCAAGTGTTCCTATTCTAGCACATTCAGATTTGGCATAGCCCCTAAACCCAACAAATTGTTACCACCAGCCTTCTTGACACCATCTTTTTCCTCACAAGCTGTCTCTGCCAACAGGAAAACCTGCAGAAGCTAAAACAAATGCCTCAAGCCTATGACTGAGCACCAGCCCACGGCAATGTGAATCAATGTCCCATTTGATAAAGAAGGGTGAGAACAGCACTAAATGCTGCTTTCTGGAGAGACCACCTTCTCAATTATCTTCCTCTATCAAGGCCTATAGTATTAATTTGGGATTAATGCAGAATATTGTATATAACAGGCCTGAGGACCAGCCAACTCAAACTGCTGTCATGGTTTAACCCCAGCCAGCAAACAAACACCACTGAGCTGCCCACTTATTTCCCCCCCCAGATGGATGGGGGAGAGACTGAAGGGTAAAAGTGAGAAAACTCATGTGTTGAAATAAAGACAGTTTAATAGGCAACAGGCAAATCAAAACAAGGAATTCGTTCACCACTTCCCACGGGCAGGCAGGTGTGCAGCTGTCTCCAAGGAAGCAGGGCTCCACCACATGCCGCAGTTACTTGGGAAGACAAATGGCATCACTCCCAATGTCCCCCCTTCCTTCTTCTCCCCCAGCTGAGCATGACACCACCTAGTCTGGGACATCCCTTGGGTCAGTTAGGGTCAGCTGTCCTGGCTGTGTCTCCTCCAACTCCTTGTGCTCCCAAAAGGCCCCTCACTGGTGGGGTCTGGTGAGGGCAGAAAAGACCTTGTCAGAACTGCTCAGCCACAACTAAAACAACCCTGTCTCATCAACACTGTCTCCAGCACAAATCCAAAACATAGCCCATACTATCTACTAGAAGAAAATGAACTCTATCCCTGCCCAAACCAGCACATTACCCAGGCAAAAACATACTGATTTGCTTGGCAAATTATTTAAAAATATTCCTAGAATGCAGATATGCAAATTTACACACTGGTAGCAACCTCCTCTTGTTCATCTAAAAGCCGAAACAGAAAAGATGTCATTTTCAAGCAGTGACATCAATGTGATGCTGAAGAGAGATGAATTAGAGCTATTTATTGAAAAAAGTGTTTAAAAAACCAAATCTGGATTTGCATTGCTAAAGTTCTCAAGAATACAAGAAGGGGAACATGAAAAAGAAAAGCAATTATTAGGTGCCAGTAGTGCAGCTGCTGGGTGATTGCATGTGTGTTCACACAGCACTGTGCCTCAGCTCTTGCTAAGACAGTGCTATCAGGCATTTCACGACAGTTTCAGTGGCTAGAGTAATTGAGAAGTTGCTATTTATTTAGGATTCTGACAGTGGGAAGGAGCTGTTGTGCCTCCTATCAGAGACCAATAAAAAAGCAACTACTTCATACTCCATTGCAAAAGTCAAATGATGTCCGACCAAGTCTCTTCTTGACTATGTATTATAAAAAAAATGTTTCAAAATAATAGGTCTCTGCAAGCCTTAAAAAAAAATCTCTAAAAGACATGGATCAAGATTTTGTATATCCTTCCTTTAAACACTCCTCTCATCTTTCAGAATTATGCTCTTATTGCTCAAATAATGCTCCTTTCCACTCCCCAGGCTAAACCCAGAAGGTTTTGAGAGGTTTCTGTCTGTTGGGACTCTTTGGTATAAGAAGAGGGTATTAACAGGCCTTCTGCTTCAGGATACAGAAAAGCAGAAATTCCTGCTGGATGTGCTTCAGGTGTTGAGGTTAAAGGCAAAGTTTGAGTAATGGGCGTTAAGAAGAATAACAACAAGAAACAAATGGTCAGATAAAAAAGGTCAAATCCTGCTCTGTGGTATGTTCTTCTCTCTCCATAGCACAGGAAGTCTGAAGAATCTTGGATCCTAATTCAGGCACCTCAGCAAGATGAGATGGACTGTGATTCCTCTAGGGCAGGTCCTCTGTCCTGGCATTTCCATGTCTTCAACTTGTAATCCAGCCCAGTGACTCAAGCAGAAGACTGAGAACAAAGGGAGGAACATTCCACAGCCTCATGAAGCAGGTCAGCTCTCCCAGAGGAACACAAAGCACATCAAGTCAAATCAGTTTTACTCTTGGTGTGCAAACAGAAAAGGGAGCATTCAGGGAAGGGCAAGAGCACAAAATCCTTCCAAGGCAAAGGTTCAGGGCTTGTTCTTTATGACAGGGGACTTCCCTCTGGAAGAGTCATTTATGAACAGTGTTAAGGCAGCAAATCACAGCTTAAAAATTCAAAAGCGATAACTCATTCAAGGAAAAAAATGCCTCTCCACAAGCACGTGTGCACAGTATCAGCAAGGTGAGGGAGGCTGTGTGTCCAGCCACTGTGCCTCCTTTGGCTTAGGATCCCGGACTCACACTCCTCCAGAGCCCTGGTGCTGGGCAGGAAGCCACACCAAGTGACCTCCCCTCCCCTAGTGCTGCTGCTGGGTCACCATCCTGAGCATTTTGAGTGCCATCTCTCCTTGGTCAGCTGGTACCTAGCACAGAGAAAAGCACAGAATAAGCAGCTGCTATAAGGAAGCAGACAGCAGGTACACACACATCCCTTCAGACAGCAGCTACACACACATCTTCAGTCTTCTTGCTGATTCCACCCCAAGGACTTTATTATTTACCATGTGCCCAGCCTTGAGAATCCAGAAGAAAGCGAAGTTCTCATAGGCCTTGTGGAAAGCAGCTGTCTCAGTGGATTCTGGAGACACATACAGTGCCTTCCACCTCTTCCGGCTGAACCGGTCCAAATCAGGCCACTTCATCTTCCGGATCCATGCCTCCTGGCCTGTTGGAGATAAGAGATAGGATTGATTACCAGTACTTGGTAATTACCAATATTTGGTTCCACAGCAGCTTGGGAGTCCAGTTCAGCTGGATGCCCACTGTGCTGGATACCAGTACAGCAGAGTTAGCACAGAGTCTGTGTGCTCAGATCTCAAAAACAATTTTGTCATGCCTAGGAAAATTCAGGACAAACTGAAACAAACCAATGGCGGGGACAAGGGAATAAGTAAACAGTGAAGGTGTGTATGAAATGGACTTAGGATTGCACAAGTTGAACATGTGCTTCTTGGAGGCTCTGCAGCCCTAGAAATTCCAACATATTTTGCTTTGCACCTCAAACACCTTGAATGTCCTGCCATAGAGAAGAATCAGCCATACCAAGTCCCCCTCCTGGAAATCAGAAGAGGCACTATTTCTCTGTTTGTTAGACACTCATTGAGGGGAGACTGGAAAGGCTTTCTGTTTCCAGGTGCTGCTAGAGAAGGTGGAGGTCAAAACAGCAACAAGATCAGCTCCAGGACTCCAAGGAGGACAAAGCTTTAGCCTACCTGTGAACTACTGGAAGAATTTACATGTTAACTACAGCTCAATTTTAGACCAAAATGTGATAAACTGGAGCACCACTGCTAATCTGTTTTGACAGCCTAAATACTCTGTTTCCTGGGTTTATTGATTGTTGTGTTGTTCATGAAGGGCATCTGAATACCTAAGTGGGAAGAGACAGGCAAAGAATAAAGCCTTTCATAACATAGGCAGGTGTTTGTGGAGTCTGTGACTGCAGATTCTTTAACTCAGTGAGAAAAGACCAGTGAAAGGGAGCACAGCAACCTTGTGAGGCTTTTCAGCAGCACTTGGCACGGCTCCCAAACTGCCCCTGGACCAAACCAGCATCTTGCAAGCAGCAAACAAAGCCTGAGGTTTGCAGGAACCTGCACTGAGAGCAGGTGTGATCACTCTTCCACTGCACCCTCCCTCATTAATTACCAGCATTCTTTGCCAATGAATGAGCATACACACACGCACATCTATGTGTCTATCCAGGAGGATTAAGTGAATTATTAGCTTCACTGAAACAAGCAATTAGAGATATTGCAGATCCATTTCTCAGCAGTATAATGGAGGTAAAAGATTTGCCTCTCTGAGAGGGAAATAAGCAAAACATCCTAAGTGCTGCTCATTTATGACTGTAGTATTTAAGCATTGCTAGTTAGATAAGAGTTTTGCACAGGAGACTAGAGAAATCTAGGTACCAATATACTGACAGCTCCACATTCTACTCATCACATGTTCTGTTTCCATCCCAAGTCAAGAAGTTCCTTACCCATGGTGTCAACAATGAGGTCCAGCTGCCCATTATAGACTGTAACACTGACATTGGCTACCAAAAGCTGATCAACAATATCAATGACAGGTTTCATGAAGTCCTCAGCCATGTTCTCAAAGACCTGTCTGGACTGACCTGGTTGGAACAAGACAGACAAATTTTAAGTGATGAAGGATGTCATCCCCAAGCTGGGACAGAAGCATGGGCTAAAGGTTCTAAAATGGAGTTCACAGCTGCATATAAAACAGTCCTAGCCCAAAGGCTAGGCACCAGTGATTTATCAGGTTAAGGAACCAGAGAGCAGCTGTGCTCCCACTGGAGCCCACTGGAGCTCACAGACAGTGCTGTAGCTTCTGTCTCCTATTTACACACAGGGTGCTGGCATTAGTCCTTTAAGCCTTCCTTTCTGTTTTACATCCTCTGCTCCATATGATACATCATTACATGACACCAGACTTCTAGCAGAGAAAAGCTGACAGGAATTGCAGCAAGATTGCATGAAAGACAGAAACCAGTTGCTGAAATACAGAGGATCTTCCTCCCTCCCCCTGTATTTTCAGTTACTTGGCTAAAGACAGATAAGAGCAGTGGAATCAGAACCAGAACCACATCTGCTCCCACAGGCCTGCCCCATGACATCTTCATTTCTGAGAACAAACCCCCTTCTTAGCCCCATGGATAACGACAATTGAATGTGACCAGTTGCCAGAGTATTTTCCTACAGGATGCAGTGCTGTAAACAGCAGTAATGGACTCATCAGGTGCACACTAGCAGGCAGGAAAGTACCTCCCCACTTCACACAGTCAGGAATGATCATCAGCTTCTTTCTTATGGGCCCATTCATCAGCTCATCGAGGCTGCTCTGATGCATTTTTCTGACATGCCGCTGGTAAAGCCGCACTGAGAAAAGAGAGAACACTTTGATCAGTGGCACGTTTAAGACCCCATCCTGCACAGATAACAATTTTCAGTGTCAGTCATGGCCAACAAACCTTTTTCTAATGAAAATGCAACACCACAGAGAAAGATTTGCTTACTTTTACTAGAAACCACTGAAGTCAACCCTTATTTAGGGCAAGATGACACAGGAAGAACCCATCCACTCCTACTTTTGGCTAACACTGCACTTTTTCTGGGCATCAACTTCTGCTTTAACCACTTGGCTCTTCTCAACAGACCATTTATTTTTGAGCTGCAATGTTTTACTTTCAGGAGTTAACTGCACCTTCCCTTATGAAGCCAACAGAAGAAGAGCTTGAAAGAAACTCTACACATGTGTTTTTCACATTGATACACAAAAATCATGGAGCAAGGGTCTAATCAGACTGTTTATACTGATGAGACATTTTTGTGTCCTGTCTAAAGACAGAAATGAAAGACATTAAGAGGAAGTAACTTAAAAGGTCATAAAATGATGTTGCAATTATACTGACTGCTTCCGTTCTGTAATTTGTGCAGGATGTATAGGTGGAGGTGTCATCTATAGGGTTGTTCCACATTCCTATCCCTCTCTGTTTATGCAACAGCAAACAAGTTCTGCTTGGGAGAATATCAACATCCATTTTAAGGATGTGCTACATTGAGGCTCTTTCCACTGCCAGAGTTGAAGGTATGTGAATGGAAACACAAGGCCTCAGAAGTTCAAGTATTTAAATACAACTTACTGAGATGGAGATTTTCTTGTTCATCTGATTTCACTTCTGGAACCTCCTTAGTCAAGATGTTATAAAAGTTCACATTGTCTGTGTTCTGAAAACACAAGATAATTTCAGTAACACTAGTAAAAACATTTCTCAGATATGAGGAACAGTCTTTCCTGAAAAGAATAAAAGAAAAAAAAAATATATATAAGTAAATCCTACATAAAGGACCCTGTGACCTGCCAATTTACCTGCACACCAGGAAGATACTTGTGAAAAAACTTCAGTTCTACGTTTGCTTTGGAGAAGTGGAAAGAGATTCCTCAAGCCTGTATGGTTCACACATGGGTTGTACTAGAGATGTTATTTCCTCCTCTGAAGCAGATGGGAAGCTACAGGAGGTCTTACCCTGCATTACCCATGACAGAGAGCTGCAGTGCCAGGGGATGCTTTCAGACAGCCCCTACTGCCGGGTCTAGTCTGGTGCTGCCCTTGCTCAACATCCTTTCAACCTACAAGCCTCCAAAATCTAAAATGCTTCCTTGAAAACGTGGTGATGGATATGAGCCACCCCTTTTCTGGAACTGCTGGCAGCTGGATGTGCCCAAGCATTGCAGATTGGCAGCTGTGATGCAGCTGACAGAGGCTGCCTGCATCCGAGGACAAATGTGAGCAGTGTTGCCATTAGAGAAGTTACTCCAGATTCTTGAAGTCTTGCTTTACTTGATTTTTCAGTTTTTGAAGTTCTGATGCTTAGGTCAGAAATCAGCTCACAACAGCAACCCCAGAAGAACTGCAGTGCCTTCACCTGCCAGCACCATCACAACTGAGAGGAGAAGCCAAGTAAATTTGAAAAGTAAAACAGGAACCAAAAGTTCCTTCCAAACAGCAAGAAGTGAAACCAACTATGTGCAAGGCACTGTCAGCTATGAAACACAGAATTAAAAACAAAACAAAACAAACAACCCCCCAAAAAAAGAGCAAAAAAAGGAAGTGGCTCCAATTAGCCTTTCTGTCCAAGGAAGCCAGAGTCTTATGTGTACTAAAGAATGAGATGTAACAAAGAATGAGATTTTGGAGCAACCTTTTAACAGAAGAAACAAAAGCAAAACTTTACCAATCTTTTATACCAGAACTTTCTAAGTAACGAGATGCAGTGCCACAGTAACAGACCATAACCTGAGGTTCCTTTCCAGCCTGTGCACCTATTGTAGTTCTTCAAACAGAGATGTGTGCTTAACTTGAAATTTGTGTCTTGCTGGATGTAGTTTTCAATATTCAAAGCTTTCCAGGAGATATAGCTTATTTCATTTCAAACTGTGGAAATCAAGAGGACTAGTTATATGCTGAAACCTCAATGCAATATTGGAAGACCACAAGGGCTGGCTGTCCTGCTCACTTCTTCTGTCACTCACGCAGTGGGGCATAGCAAACACTCCTTTATACCAGCACTGGGATAAAACAAATCCTGGCAAAAATGACTGGGCAGAGGGTTGGAGAATTCATGCCAGCTCAACACCATAGAAACGGTAACTTGAAATCGTGTGCCTCCCCAGGCAGCAGTTAGTTCTTAATGTTAGTCAGAGATCTCACCTCTTCAATGACACCTTCAGCCTTGCCCCAGAGCTCAGTGGCCAGCCCATATTGATTTTTATTTATTGCATCCATTATTTCTTTGGCAACAGCAGTCACCTCTGCTAGACCATTATCATCAAGGAGAGACTGGAAGACAAACACAATGAAGGACATCTTTAATTACAATTCCACATCCATTTATTGCTAACAGCCTCCACGCTTTCGAGGTTTTATTCCGGCCAAGAGGTAATCTTAAGATTCAGCACCCATTTGTACTGCATGGCAGCACAACGGATCAGGTGAGGACGAGGAGTTTAAGAAGGTACTTACAGTGCTGTAAAGGTAGGGCCCCCAGGACAGCACAGAGTCTAAACAAACAGAACAGATTTCAAACATCAAATTGATAATCAATCATTGACATAACATTTAACTTACTTTTCCTTTACTGGGGCAACAATATTTACGAGAAAAATAAATGGACATGAATTAATCAATAAAAAGGTACAGTCAGCCCAGTTTAACCCTAAGGTTATGTACCACAGAGCAGATTCTTTACAAATCCTGCAACATCATTAACCCCCTATGAATTAACCAGTGAAATTTATTTAAAGCAACCCACACATTTTTACCAAGTTCTCCACCCAACATTGCAGCACATATCCAGAACAAGGGCAGAGGTCTAACAAGAGGATGGGAATAATCTAAACTGATCTGTTTGAAAAGTCACAAGGGAAAAATTGAGTTATAAAACAAATCTGCTTTATAACAGGTTTGTTTGTAAATTCTCAAGGATCAGCTGATGGCAGACAGATAAGAGTGTGTTTGGTATTGTCCTGTGCTGCAGGGAATCTGTGAAGCCTGCCCTTGCCAATTCCACTGAAGGACCAAGAGCCCTTTAATTTGCTTTTTGTCCTCCACCAGACACAAACTGTCGCTGTTGGGGTGGCCACAACATACACAAGGACAGTGCCTCAGTTAAGGGCAAAAAGTGTTTATTTGAAAGAGACAGCATCTTTTACATACCTTTAGAATGTTATGGTTTGTGTTACATATCCATTGGCTACTAAATTACTACAATAGACTTATTGGCTATATTAACTACAATATACTACTATTGGTTACCTACAGCATCAGTGTTGAAGCATTCAGAAAAATAACAGGTGCAGATATGTGGCTGTTTTTCTCCTTCTATTGTTTAGATTTCTTGCTTTTATTATTACTACATTTCCAAGGCTAGAAGCTAGTTGTTTTTCTTTTTGCAGGCTTTTCTCACGAATAGAAGTTAACCATGTCCAACTTAGGTCTGTGAAGCCTTCAGGGTAGCTGTTGGCCTCAACAACAAATCTCACTTGCAGCCTTGTGAATCACTTGGTGGCCACATTTAAGTGCAGGACTCTTACAAAACACCTCAGAGACTGTGGAGATGTGTAGGGACATTTTACCATCCCTCCACTGCAGATGCAAGTGTGCTCCTCACTGACCTTGCTCTCTGACTTTTCCTAATCTAGACAGGTTCTAAAGGGAGATTCTTCAGTCATAGCTTGCAAGGCTGAGTATTTCTTTTTGATTTACTGGACTCACTAGAGAGTTAATTCACTTAAGGGATGGCGTTCTTGACTTTAGGCACTCATGGAATGATTACAACAACCAACAAAACAAAACAAAACAACAACAAATTATCCACAGTCTGAGGAGTTTAAACATACCCAAAGGAGAAATCCATGAGTCTCCAAGAGCAGTCCCCCTGAAATTGCACTTTATGGTCCCTTTTTGAACAGCCTTCATGAATAAGAGGAAAAACAAAACAAAACAAAAAACCAAACCAAGAATCAAATTTTAGTTAGCTATTAATGACTCTAGAATCAGTTTTCTTTAAGTGAAAAAAGTAAGTAGCATTGTGAATTAGGCAATAGGGACAGTATTCCAGAAAACAAAAGTACTTTTTTTTGAAAACAAAAGTACTTTTTAAAACCTGGAGAAAAGAACTCCAGGTTTTAAAGTAAAAAGTGAACTATATCCTCCAAGTACTTACCTTGTGCAGCTCTAAAGCAACCCCAGCAGCCATTTTACCTCCATAAGATTCAGAAAATATGTAGAATGGGATGGTCTGGGGAGAGAAAAGCCACACAAGGAACTCGTTGGGTGGAGGGCAGAAGATACCTCCAATCATCTCCCGCATCCCACAGGATCCAGGCACTGGCTGTTCACCTCTAATTATCAAACACTTAATGTTTTTCTTTTTTTAAGCTGCACATAAGGTTTCCATAACATCCTGGGGATTTTCTGGGGTTGGTTCTAAAGTACTTTGGAACTATAAGCAGCTGTGAACCTATATATGCTGCTTGGATCGTTCAACAGACAATAATCCACCCCAACGCTTACCTAGCTAACCCCAGATTCAAGATTCAACTTCTGAAATGTGAAAATAAGAGACAGTGGTTATACCAGCACCAAACACTACCTAGCAGCAAAACACTGCCCATCGGGAAGTCTGTTCCCTAATTCTTTTTGAATTCTATTTAAAAGCAAAGAAAAATACAATGATAAGAATTCAATTCGCTTACCTGGAATTCTGCTCTACACTTGAAGAATTCTCCGAGAAAAACCATCATATCAGAAACTACTGTGGTAAGGTTTTGGGCAAACAAGCTACAGTCATCCACATAACTGAATCCAGTGCCCACAGGATTATCCACAAACAAGATACTGGCTGCCTGCACCTGCAGAAGCAGAAAGAAGGTTTGTATAAAACCTCAGTTCAGAACCAGCAAAAAACCTCAGTTTTGATGGCACAAATGATTAACTGAGCCAGCAAATCCCTAGACCTGAAAAAACTTGCAGAAAAATTAGGTGCAACATAAAGTCTTTCAATTTGCCCAATCCGTAACCAGAAATACACACAAAAACTCCCAGTGATCCAGGGCAGGTCACCTAGGGAACTCCAGAGTACTTCAGACTATTGGTAGCTCAGAGCACAAATATATTGCACTAATTAAACTTCCACCTTCACAGGCAGCTGTAATTTGTTTTCCCTTGAAGGCCATACTGGAGCTGTAATTACAAGCCACAGGTTTTACACTGCCAGCCACCCAGAAAAAGCTCTGACTGCACACAACGAAGCTGTGATCTGAAATAACACTTTCTACAATTTCCATGCTGTTTCCCAGACATCTGCATTTCACAATTTCATGGAAGACCAGACATACTTCATCAAATCAAATTAATATGTCTATCCCTCAGTTCTAAACAAGGCTATTCCTACAAGCTAATTTATTAACCACAATATTTTAACTTGAAACATTATAGTTCTACTGAACTTTAGATGAAAAACTGTTCTGTGTTTCTTTGCGTAGTGATCATCTGTTTACGTGAGCAAACAAACATTTGTAATTAGTAGTTGGAAGCTGAACTCTCTACTGTACCCAGGTTGTATTTCTTGGTTTCATTTCTTTGTCTAATGGACCAATCTCTTCAAAGTTCCCATATCCACAGCCTGAAGCTCCTGGACCTCCCTGCAGGGAAATACCGAATGACAAAGACGTTAAAAGGCAGCATGGCATAGATACGACAGATGGAAGAAAAATACAAGCCAGCCAGTAAGTAGAATGACAGATTGTAAATTTTTAAAAACGGCTTTTACGCTACACATTAATTTGCAGAGCAGGCTCTGTTCCTCATGGTCTTTGGTTATGTGCACACATGCCACTTCTGAAAGCAAAAATTCAACAGAAAAGCAGTCACCCACTTGTGAGAGTTTCTGGTGAGCTGCCTGCTATGTGAGCACAGTTTCAAAACCTTATTCCCTGAATATGGAGTGCAAAAGTTAACTACCTGCTAACTAGGGCTTTGCAAGTGATTAGTTTAATCAGCATGTACAGCATGTGGGTTTCACTCTGATGAAATAACCCAGAAAGAAAAAGACCAAATCCTCAAGTGATTCTATTCAACATTAACTTCTGAAATGTACTGTGGAGAACATGCCACCACTTTTATCAAACTGGGATTGTTTCCACTTAGAAATCATCCTAAATCTCTGATTACTTTATCTACTCTCTCTCTGAACATTGTTTAGACTTCAAACTCCCCAAGAAAGGAGTTGTGAAACTACAATGTACAAAAATCACTGCTGTTGTATGAAAGATATGAACAACCTCTGTTATTGCAATCGAACTTGATGGTGAGCAGTTGAGGACACCCCACAGCCGCAGAATGAAATCATCCTTGTTTTTCCCAACCCCAACACCTCACTCACAAGGCAAGGGATTTAGAACCAGGCAGTTCTGAATCCTGTTTCTGTAGAGCTGCACAATATCAGATATCAGACTGAACCAGGCACAGATGGAAAGAATTATTGCTTAGGTGTCACTCACCAAACCTTACCTGAAGCCACAAGACAAGAGGTAACTCTGTGAAGTCTTGGGTTGGGTTATTTGCATAGTAAAGCCACCAGAACATGTGGGCCTTGTTCCGAACCTCCACATATCCCCACACCTCTTTGGACTCTTGGGGCTGTCTCAGAACTACACCTTGAGGGGAAATAAAAATAAGAATCAGCTAGGTAAAAAGGCTCAGCTTTGGGCTTTCCACCAGATTTGCTCCAAAACATTACATTTCAATCTTGGGTGTAATAATTAGAAGTGCTACTACTATTTAAAACAATTACTATAAGAAACCTGCCTATACTTACACCTCCACCCACAGCTGAGTTACCATCAATGAATGAAGTGTGTAATTAAGCGCTTCCTTATCGGAGCCTGGTGTTAGAACTGCTGCCAGAATAAGAGCCCAATCGCTGGAATAATTTGTTCCTGAAGTGTTTTCAAGGCCTGAGCTGAAGGCACAGCCCCATTAACCCCAATGGAATAACTCGCACCAGCTGCAATTTCGACAAGGATCACAGAATATTCTGAGTTGAAAGGGATCTAAAAGGATCGAGTCCAAGCCTTTAGTGAACGGCCCGTATGGGGATCGAACCCGCAGCCTTGGCGTTATTGGCTCAATGATCCGATCAACTGAGCTCATCCCAATACTTCGATCTGGGTGTCTGCGGAGACCACATCATTTCACAGTCCCCAAGGAGAGCAGATGCAGACAGACAGAGGGCCACTTCTAAAGGAATCCAAAATCTAATTTAAACTCAATTAAGTCAGCAAAGCCTGGTGACCTTACGCGGTCAGTCTACTGTCCATCTCGGACACAGAACAGACCTTTGATACTCCATCCCTTGATCTCATGGCAACAGCGCACTGGAGAAAGAGCAATAAGGCTTTTCCAAGTCACGGTGGGCAGGCTTTGCTGCTCCCACCGGCACCTCCGCCACCCTCTCCGTCCCTCCCGACCGCCACCCCGGCAAGCGGAATTTCCCGCGGCTCAGCCCGGGCCCTGCCCGGCAGCGGCCGCAGGACACAGGAGCGCCATGCCCAGAGGCCCTGCTCCCGTCCCGTCCCGTCCCGTCCCGTCCCGTCCCGTCCCGTACCTGCCGCCAGCAGCAGCACGGACAGCGCGGTCGCGACGC
>VWZW01001414.1:1701719-1803868 GCA_013397115.1 Edolisoma coerulescens
GATAGGGACAGGGACAGCGGGATCGGGAGAGGGACCGGGATAGGGACAGAAGGACCGGGAGAGCGGGATCCGGACCGCGATCAGGACAGCAGGACTGGGACAGCGAGATCAGGACTGGAGCCAGGACAGCGGGATCGGGGAGTCAGTCCCTCACACGCAACTCATCAGTGTCTATCAGTACCTAAAGAGGGTGCCAAGAGGCCGGACCGGGTTCTCCCCGGTGGTGCCGAGCCATGGGACACGAGGCAACGGGCAGGAACCGATGCCCAGGAAGTTCCACCTGACCATGAGGAAGAGCTTCTTCCCTGTGCAGGGACCGCATGCTGGGACAGATTGTCCAGAGAGGGTGTGGAGTCTCCCTCACTGGGAATATTCCAGAGCTATCTGGACACAACCCTGTGCCCTGTGCTCTGGGATGACCATGCTCGGACAGGGAGGTGGGACCAGATAACCCACTGTGGTCCCTTCCAACCTGACCCATTCTAGGATCCTGTGAATCCCCTCATGGGTTGGTGGGACAGGGATGGGGCCTCCCTGGGGGACTGAGCTCTTCCTTCCCTGGGCGGTGGAGCGGGAGCCCGGTGCCCACGGGCACTGATTCCCAGCACCTGAGACACCCCAGGATGTCCATAAGGGCTGGAGGGAGCCAAGCGGTTGGAAATGTTCCTGAAGATGGAAGGGGAGCTTGTGCCTGCAGGGGAGGGTTCTGGACTGTCTGAGGAAGAGCTGGAGCATCTTCACTCTAGAGGAACTTGCCTGAGCTGCGAACATGTAGGGAAAAGTGTTCATTATGCTAAACGATGGCTTTTGTTTATTTTTTTTTTAACAGAGTAAAATTGGAAGAGATAGTTGCAGATGATTATGAAGAAATAGATGATGGCTTTACTTACACAGCAAAAGAAGACAAAAAAAGGCACAGGCAGAAGCAGGATGAGGAAGAATTCTCTAGGAATGAAGGCAAGCAGAAAAGGAAAAAGAAGAAGGAGAAGCATAACTTTGAGTATTCCTCTTGTAGGGAAGAAACCTCTGTAGATACTTGGAACTCTCAAAAAAGGTACACGAAAAGAAAAAGAAAGGAAGAAGTTAGTGGAAGAAATAGACTTGCAGAAGGTAAGGAAGAGAGGTCCACTGCCCATTCTAAAAAGATGAAAAAAACAGAGAGGGAGAAGCAGTTGTCAAGAAAAAAGAAGGATGAAAAGCAGACAAAGGTTGCTGCAGCAAAGATGGCTTTAGAACGGGCAAATGAGAGCTTTTCTCTGAATTCTGGTAAAAATAGCACCAAAAAGATCACAACACAGTCCAGGAAAAAGAGGGTGGGAGCTTCAGATTCCTCCAGCACATCGTCTGATAGTGACAGCAGTGAATTAAATGTAAAGGAAAATAAATCTTCCCATAAACGTGTAGTGGTGACACTTCCCAAAGACAAATCCCAAGCTGCCTCAGGTTCTGATGTCAAAACTAATAAAGTGACTGTGAAGTCTAACACTGAAAAAACTAAGACTGCAATTAATAAAAACGTTGAAAAACCGCAGTCTTCTAGTTCAGATTCTGACTCGAGTACAGAGGATGAGAAGGTGACACCAGCACAAGACAGCCCTGCAAAGGAAAAATCAGTGCCGAACCATGAAGTGGCTGTAAAAGCCAGCACCAAGGCTCCCAAAGCAAAGAGCTCCTCTTCAGACTCTGATAGTTCAGATTCAAACACACTTGTCTTTAAAAAATCTGCAGCAGATGCTGGACTGGGTAATTCCATAGTAAGGAACTGCACTAAACAGTTGCCAGCCAGTATCCAAGGACCGTTTGCCAGCCCAGGCTGTGGAAGGGGGCGTGGANACAGAGTAAAATTGGAAGAGATAGTTGCAGATGATTATGAAGAAATAGATGATGGCTTTACTTACACAGCAAAAGAAGACAAAAAAAGGCACAGGCAGAAGCAGGATGAGGAAGAATTCTCTAGGAATGAAGGCAAGCAGAAAAGGAAAAAGAAGAAGGAGAAGCATAACTTTGAGTATTCCTCTTGTAGGGAAGAAACCTCTGTAGATACTTGGAACTCTCAAAAAAGGTACACGAAAAGAAAAAGAAAGGAAGAAGTTAGTGGAAGAAATAGACTTGCAGAAGGTAAGGAAGAGAGGTCCACTGCCCATTCTAAAAAGATGAAAAAAACAGAGAGGGAGAAGCAGTTGTCAAGAAAAAAGAAGGATGAAAAGCAGACAAAGGTTGCTGCAGCAAAGATGGCTTTAGAACGGGCAAATGAGAGCTTTTCTCTGAATTCTGGTAAAAATAGCACCAAAAAGATCACAACACAGTCCAGGAAAAAGAGGGTGGGAGCTTCAGATTCCTCCAGCACATCGTCTGATAGTGACAGCAGTGAATTAAATGTAAAGGAAAATAAATCTTCCCATAAACGTGTAGTGGTGACACTTCCCAAAGACAAATCCCAAGCTGCCTCAGGTTCTGATGTCAAAACTAATAAAGTGACTGTGAAGTCTAACACTGAAAAAACTAAGACTGCAATTAATAAAAACGTTGAAAAACCGCAGTCTTCTAGTTCAGATTCTGACTCGAGTACAGAGGATGAGAAGGTGACACCAGCACAAGACAGCCCTGCAAAGGAAAAATCAGTGCCGAACCATGAAGTGGCTGTAAAAGCCAGCACCAAGGCTCCCAAAGCAAAGAGCTCCTCTTCAGACTCTGATAGTTCAGATTCAAACACACTTGTCTTTAAAAAATCTGCAGCAGATGCTGGACTGGGTAATTCCATAGTAAGGAACTGCACTAAACAGTTGCCAGCCAGTATCCAAGGACCGTTTGCCAGCCCAGGCTGTGGAAGGGGGCGTGGAAAGGGAGAGGATAACTTCTGGAGAGGACCTAGGGGCCGTGGGTTTCGTGGGATGATGAGGGGCCAAGGCCATGGGAGAGGAGCAAACCCTGGCTTCTTCTATAACTACAGCAGGGAAGGCCAGAAACAGAGGCAGTTAAATGAAGCTGCGACAAACACTTCTGTCCTTGTCCAGGTGAGTGACTGACACAGGCAGAGGTCACCTTTCTTTGGGAGCTTGAACTGTACAAAGAACCTATAGGATGAGAGTAATTCATAAAAGCAGAAATAGATCAGTGGGATAAAGGCTAATCTTAACTTTTATTTACTGTAATTCCATTTGTCAGCCTGAGGAAGTGTTTGTGAAACAATAATAAAGTGATTGTATCATATATCTAAAAACAAAGCATGTACCTTACTCTTCTCAGAGCTTCTTGCAATCCATTCAGCACGAACATTGTCTTCTGTTTTCACTAATACAGTAATTAAATCAGTGGGTTACTCTTTGTTTCACAGAATCCCGTGGAGATTCCCAAGAGAGACTATAGTGTGTTACCTCTTCTAGCTGCTCCACCCCAAGTGGGAGAAAGAATTGCCTTTAAGGTAAAGAACTCTGGAAATACTGAATGTTAGTAGGTTAAAATTGCTTCATTTGGGCCACTCTTAAGTTTCTGACCTAATAGTTTCTCTAAAAAATTCACTTGTAAAGTCTGGCTTTGATTTTTACAAATGTTTGGAGCATATATGGAAGTTGAGTGCATTTCTTTAGACTTTCTGTATTATGTACAACACAAGAAATGCTGTCTCTGCTGTCATTTCAATGTGATTTTCCATGTAAATGTTACTGCAAATCGTACCATACAAACAATTACACTGCAGTGCAAAATAAAAAAGTAAATGAAAATGAAATCCCTGCAGTTGAGGAGACTGGGATCCATCTCCTTGATCTCCTCACACAGCCTGACCTGAACGTAAATCCTTTGGAGCAGTGAGTCCTGGAAGTCTACCCGGGACCATGATTGGCATTGGATTCCAGGAGTAGGAGACTTGGCTCTTCCACTTTTCTCTTGCTGAAGAAAGTGTGTCTGGATGTAGGTGGAATCATCAAAGACTGGGAAAAGTTACAATTTGTTACTTGTATTTCTTTCAACAGCGCCTGGAACTAAGTGAAAATTACAGTCCTGAAGTTTCAGACTATAAGGTACTGGTTTTCTTTCCTCCCTTCATTCACTCACAGAACTATGATAGGTGAGGTATGGCTTAAATATTTTGAGGTTGTACAGTGTTTTTCTTTGCATCCAGTTGACTCCACAGGCTGTTCCTGATGTAGCAGTAAAAATCAAGACCCTAGAAGGTGAAACTAATTGAAAATTTGAAAGGTGTAGCTGTTATTAAAAAAAAAAAACCAACAAACCACCAACTGCAATGATTATTAATGATCATTAATATTTTAGAGATGACAAAAAATTCAGACCTTCAAGTAGAAAAATGTAGCTGTATTTGAGTCTACTGCTATTTGAATTCAAGGCAAGTTCTTAAAACTGGTGCAAGTAAAATTTTGTTGCTACTTTAAATAACTTTGTTTCTGGGTAAGTACTGGTTTAAACTGCGAAGTTGGTGACAGTGAGTAACTTTGGTTTATTAATGCCAGTATTTACAGATTGCTGAGCATTAATTCTTTGCAGATTTTATACATGGAGACTGGAAAATTTGATAGCCAAATATATTTATTTCTTCTGGCAGCCATTAAGTAGCACACTGGTTGTAAATATGGAACAGTTTTCCAGTGCTGAAGTGTGTCTTACCTGATTCTTTCTTGTTGCTTTGTGAAGGAGGCAAAAATAATCAGTTGGAATGTTGAAAAGAAGCAGATTGAACTTGAGATCCTTTCAACATCAGCAGGACAATGTACGTACCTGGGGACACCAAGGGCTTGTTGTCATGTGCTGTCACCTGGAAAACCAAAAGTCCAAGGAACACTTCATCTTTCAGGAGTATTGCCAATTTCCTTGGGTTCATTCTCAACACACCCCTCCCCTCCTCACTCCCTCCCCCAAAAGTCTATTTAAATTGAGAAGTTCTAACCCTTGCTAGTTGAACTGAAGGATGCTTAGTCAGTTTAAGTGGTCAGTAACTCATCTCTACTGTGGTTTCATTTTCTGAAAGAAATTCTTTTATGGAACTACAGAGAAAGTGTGAGGTCATAATGGTGTGTCTTCAGTGGGTGTGGAAGTGAGTCCCTGCAATGACAAGGTGCAGTTCCTGAGACATGAAATGATGAATGTTTCTGAAACTATGTATCCTCCAGTTGCCATTTAAGCCAGAATTGATGAATTGTCATGTGAGCATTTTTCTAAAATTTCAGCAATGTATTGTTGACTTTCTCATGTGAGTGGTCAGATAATTACCTTAATTTTGGTGTGTAGTATTCAGTTTTACCTCAAGATCTTTTGTTACAATTATGAACCCAGACACCGAGCTCAAAAAAAACCCAAAATAAACCCCAAAACCAAAGTGGTTTTGATCAGCTTTTGCGGTAAACATTTAAACTTTCTTTGGTTTGTAGCTAGTTGAGCTGTTTGGTTTTTCAGTTGCTAAGGAGCCAGGGAAGTTCGACCTGGTGTACCAGTCTGCAGATGGAGCGGAGCTGATCGAGTACGCGGTGCCTCAAGACACCAAGGTACGTGGGGCCTGCTCTGAGTCCTGTCACCAGCTCTGCAGAGCTGACACCTGCCTTGCTTCCTGGCTCTGTTCACCTCAGGGACATTCCCTTTGTAATAATGCATCTGATTTAAATAAATTGAAGCAAAAATTATTGTTCCTTTCTAGCAAGAATGTGCATGTTTACATCATAATAATCAGTTCTTGCATGTTACTCAATTAACTGGGGGTCACAGCCACTCATCAAACTTCTTGTTTTGGCTCATAGAGATCCTTTCTTAGCAGCTTTTCATTTCATCACTGTTGTTCTTACCTGCACCTTTCCTTACCCAGGACAGCAGGCAGGTTGAGGTTCATCAGTAGGATCAGTGAGTCACAGGAGGAGCTGTGATCTTGGTTCAGTAGTGCCGTTCAGGTCCAGGCAGAAGCATAACGGCACAGAAGTTGCACCTGCTGGTATTGCTGGCACCTGCTAAGTGTTGCCTGTGGTTTGTTTTCAGATAACTGAAAGCTGGGATGCGCTGATAGAGCCAAGACTGATTGTGGAGCCTCCAGTTAATGGATCCAGCATTGAAAATGGAACCATCTAGGATGTGAAAAAATGTGAACAGTTGTACAGATTTGTTCTGTGAAATGCTGCCTTCTGGTTCTGAGGGTGGCAGGTGCACTGGTGGATATTACTGTCTTAAAAAGAAGTAGGCCAGAAGAAAAACACTTTTTTCCCTTAGGCGATGTTTTTATGTAATACATGAAAACTTTGTTTATTATAGGAAGTCTAATATAGATCTGTTGGGTTTGAATATTTATATCCTACTGTAGCAAGCTGCAGAACTGGAATGGTTTGATTAAAAGATAAAACACAACCCTGTACTGTGAGTAATTATTTAAATGTCTGGGTTTGGCTAGAGCTGTATAACTGCCAGAGGTCACTTTCATTTAAAAATTAATTATAAATATTGTTGATGTGCAGAACTCTTCCTCTGCTGCTGCGAAGCATCATACAAATGCTGTGACTTTGCAGTTACTTAAAGAGTTTATGTGAACATGTCCAGAAAAGCCTGTGGATTTCAAGCTTCTGTAATTTTGAGGCAGATAAATAGTACTGGTAACTGTCAACTTTGCTTAGAACCAGTGGAATATAACATGAACCCCTGGCACAATTGTGTCCCACTGTGTTAATCTGTGTAGGCTCTGAAAGCCTTTATTGTTTGTTTTAGAGCAAACCCTCTTGCCCTGTAAGTGCTGAAGTTTCTGTGCTGCCTTTCTTCTTCCCTTTCCAGCAGCAGAATGGGTCACCAGGTGCTGGCAAGGCACTGCACTGACAGCTCTCACAATTATTAGCATTGAGGGGGCACCTTGTACCTCTGTAGCCTTGGCAAGTCTTACAGTTTCAGATCATCCCTGTCCAGGGTAGCTGACTCCTACAGAGAAGACGTGGAAAAAACCAAACCCTAGATACAAACAAACACCTGAAAAATTGTACATTATGGTTTAGCTGTCATGTACTCTGACCTACTGCATGAATCCATTAAAATACTGTGCATTTTTGCATCAGCCCTATTAAAATGTCTTGTTTGTGAAGGAATCATTTTTATACAAGTAAAATGAACTTGTGTATTGTGGTTCTCTTCAGATGCCATTCTTTCATGGTAGGATTTGGTTTTTTTAGAGAAAAGTTCAGTTAGATTCGTGTGTGGCTATTCTTGCAAACTGGATGAGAAGATGATGTCGGACACAAGCACAGTGCTGCTCAGACAGTAGGGATTAATGGAAAGATTGTTTTTCTAAGGGAAATCGTTACTTTTTAATTCTTAGGAAGTTGCAATACACCCCTGAGAGACGATGTTTAGAAGGTAAAATCTTGAGTTTTATTTAGCCATTGTTACCAAGTTTGAGTGAAGCTACTGCTTCACTGCCCAGTTCAAATCGGACCAAGGGAAGGCAGCCCCAAGGAGCTGCTGAGAGCCCTCCCTGTCCTATCCACCTCCTGGGGGCTGCTCTGGGGGAACGTGGGATGGGACAATGTGCACGTGAATCCCACAGTGGGGTGGTGAAACGCTGAACAAACCCTCACTGCTGCCTTTCTGTCCCTGGGGCTTTCCTGTCTCACCAGCCCCTTTGCTGGGGGCAGGAACACGAGGTACAATTTCTCTCACTGTGCTTGGGCTCTGAGGGGGCGCTTTGAATGCGCAGTGTCTGGGCAAAGGGTTAGATTTGGTTCAGAATCATAGGACATTCTCAAGTATTTGCAAGCAAAAGAGAGACTTCAGTAGCTATTTAAATGGTAGCAGTAAATTTTTATGTTAAATTTTATTGTCTCTTAGACAACAGGAGTGGTTGGGCTTCCTCAAAACCAGAATTTCAAGCCTTCTTTGACAATGGGGAACTTAAATTGCTCATCTGAGCTCTAAACATCCTGTGCTATGCTCCAGAAGCAAAAGCTACAATTGGAGGATGTATATTTACCCTTTTTATTTGCATACCTTTATCTGTACCAGTTGATACCATTCGAGTGCTGCAGCAAATACAGTGAAGGTGCTGAGTCTTTGAAAGATGACAGAGGCTTAGTCCAGGTAAGCCCAGGGTGTTCGTTCCCTATGGAAAAATAAAAAATGCAAATATTAAGAGCTGCTCTTTGGTCCCATCTCTTGCACAGCACAGCTAAGAACGTTCGTTTGCAGTCACTGTCAGCCACCCCCGTCAGGTGTTTGCATTTCCTATGGCAGCAGTTACAAAGTCCTGATCAGCACATCCCAACCATGCTGTAAACCTGAGGCACCGTGCCCATCTCCTAGAAACTCCTCCACCCTCCAGCACATGACAGAGCTGATCCCTGAACTTTTGCTCCTGTCACAGCCCTGCAGCTCCAAATGCCTCTATTGTCCTTTCTGCACCTGTATCTGTTACTAAGCAGTGACTCAGGGCCCTGTGACACACAACCCCTCAGCAGCTTATCCTGAAGGAGTTACAAGGCTGGAGGGATAACTGATGTAGGTACAAGTCCACGTTACCTGTGCAACATAGGCTTACAGCAATTGTCCAGATTTAATTTAATCTTCCAAAAGAACTGGCTAGGAGCTGGTTTCAATTGTAACAGACCACCCACCATCGCTTCTTTTGAGTGCTTTATACAATTTCTGAACATTCTTGGAAGTCCCCTCGGACTAACGCCGGCAAGACTGGCTGCTAAAACTTTTAAATGACATTAAGGGGAACCTCAGCATTTCTCCACATAAGGTGTTCTTTGCCCACTGGACAAGAGTTGAGAGCACACGGCTCCTTCTGCTGCGGCCCATCAGGCTCTGTTTAAATTATTGGGGGGTCACAGACTTTGTGCCAGGCTGCTTCATTTCACCCCTGCTGCCAGCGTGCGTGGAAGTATAAAGGGCCCCGAGGAAGTCCCTGGGACACCAGCAGACAGGGCAGAAGAGGGAGGAGGAAGAGACCACTGGAAGGATTTGGGGTCAGGTTAGTTAAGACAGGAGTACTTGCCACGTTGCTATTCAGCATCAATGTTCCTGTTAGAAACAGTTATTATTGAACAGCTAGACCGAGAAAAAGAAATTTCAGGAAGTATCTTCTGTTGAGATGGTTTCCACATTCACAATGCAGTAACCTGTGTGCTTTAAAAACATTGCACTGACATCAGCTGTTGCAAACAGATGATTTTTAAGGTCCTTTCCAACCCAAACCGTTCTATGAGTCCGTAGGATCTCCAGCAGCCGGGTTACCCATAGCTCGGAGCAGCCAGGCCGGTGCTCGGGGGGATTTGGGGTTCACACCATGCCTGAGCCCGCGGGCGCGATGACCGCGGCAGCGGCCGGACAGCGCTGGCTGTCCCGAGTTCCCTTCTGCCGGCGGCGCGGGTGGGCACCGCTCCCAAAATGCCCCGCTGCGCTTCAGAACCAACGCCGAGGCCTCCGGGCACCTCCGGGTGACGCTGCCCCGACCCCCGGCTCGGAGCCCCCGGCCCGGCCCGCCCGCAGCCCCGCGCGTGGAGCCCACCCTGGGGGTTCCGTCCCCGCCCCGGGGGTCCCGTTCCGCAGGGCAGAGCCCCCGGCACCCCGGGGCTGCCCGGCCCCCGACGCGGGCGGGCACAGCAGGGTCCGTCCCCCGGCTGCCGCCCCTCCCATCGGGGCGGGGAGGGGACACGTAGTTTTCCGGAAAGCCCCGGCCACAGTTTCGTTTCTTCGAGCCCAGCTTCGTTTCTTGCGCGTGGGGCAGCTATGGACGGGGCGATGGCGGCACTGGAGTCGGAGCCGGGCCTGTCGGGGCTGGAGGAGGAGCTCACCTGCTCCATCTGCCTCTGCCTCTTCAGCACCCCCGTGACGGTGCCGTGCGGGCACAACTTCTGCGCCTCCTGCCTGGAGCTCACCTGGGCCGGGCTTTCGGGGGGCTTCAGCTGCCCGCAGTGCCGGGCCACCTTCGCGGGCCGCCCGCAGCTGCAGAAGAACACGGTGCTGTGCCGGGTGGTGGAGCAGCTCCAGGGCCGCGCCGGGGCCAAAGGCGAGGAAGAGGAGGAGGGGCAGGAGGATGAGGAGGCGGCGGGGTGCTGGGCGGGGGAGCCCCCCGTGTCCTGCGACAGCTGCCGGGAGGCGCCGGCCGTGCAGACCTGCCTGACCTGCACGGCGTCCTTCTGCGCCGAGCACCTGCGGCCGCACCGCGAGAGCCCCGCCTTCCGCGACCACCAGCTCTGCCCGCCCCTGCGCGACCTGCAGCAGCGCAAGTGCCCCCAGCACAACAGGCTCTTCGAGTTCTTCTGCAGCAAGCACGGCGTCTGTATCTGCTCCCTCTGCCTGCTCGAGCACAAGCTGTGCCCCACTAGCCCCCTGGAGAAGGCAAAAGCCGCTGCCCAGGTGAGCAGCCGGGGCTGGGCGGGGGTGGCCGGTGCCCTCCGGGGCTGGAACACCCTCCCAGGGCATCCCGGAGCGCCCCTTGGCCCCCTCGGTGCCGGGGCAGCCGCTCTGGCGTGCGGGGGGGAGGCCGGAGCAAGACATCGACTGTAAATCTCATGCCTGGGCCTGGCAAGCTGTTATCTGCCCTCCAATACGTGCTCAGAGTCATTCTTTGCGTTTTCCTCCTCTCTCCAAGATGTTGCTACCGGGCAGGGGTCTGGGAAGGAGCTGTCAGGGAGCTGATTGCCAGCTCCTGGGCTGGGCTCACTAGTGAGGCCTCCCACACTCTGGCATCACCCAGAACTCTGAGCCTCCTCTGCTGCTCTGCTCCCTGCCAGGCTTGTCACAGCCAGGCTTGTCACGTCCCCGAACGTCAGAACGGGGAGCTGACGTTCCTCTGCAGATGTTCAGAAGAAGAATTATAAAGGTACCCTAGGGAGATCTCTAGTATGTAGATGAAAACCAGAAGGAGTTTCATAGAGTAGAAGGGAAAGAAACATAACCTTTATATTTTCCAGCACAGCTGAAAATCAGTGTGGATGAGTAAAGCATGCTGAAAAAGTTTAGGTGGCCAGACTCCCATCTGTTCAGTGAGTGTGTACACAGCTTAGCTGCAGAACTTATCCCTGATTGAGCTTAGCAGAATCTTGAACTAAAGGAACAGGTAAATCTCATCTGAACGAGAAAATTCTCAAAAGGAGAGGGGTGAATAGGAGCGTTGACTTTGTGCCCGAAGTCCAACCTGAGAGCTAATGTAACATTTATTCTTAGCATGAGAACTGCTGTGCTGATGAAAGCACCGGGTCCTTTATCAAGAGAGTGTCAACAGTGGCATCTTGCTCTTGGGAGAGGTGGGGTGGGTGTCACAAGCCACATGTGTGCAGGACGGTACTTTTATGCTGTCTAAGGTTCAATGGAAGGTGGGTTTTAAACTGAGAGTACTAAATGCTTACAAGGGTATTTAAAACTGAGAGCAAACATGACAACTGCCTCTCTGAAATTCTGGTCTCTCCTGTTGCAGTCGGTGCTGAAGAAGAAACTCATGGAGCTGCATAGTCAGAGTGAAAGAACTGCCCGGGCAATGAGCACAGTGAAAACAAACCAGAACCAATCTGCTGTAAGTGGGTAACTGTTCAAAGTGCTCTCAGGTTGCCTGGCACCCGCTGGCCACTGCGTGGTGTTGGAGATTGTACCCTTGTGACAACGGCTGTAGTACTGAGGCTGCACTGGCAGGAGAAGAGTTATTAGGCAGGAACAGAAAAGAGGAATTTTGGCACGGCCAGGCAGCTCTGTGGGAGATGGGAGTAAATCAGGCACTGTGCAAGGTTTTATACCCTCATCTGAGGGTGGCACTGAGAATGGGCTCCATTCCTTGTGAGTGAAGGAGTTTTCTTTCCAAACCACATAGAAATACACAGCTCTTCTCTTGCCTGTTTCAAGGAAGAGAAGCCCACATATTCCTCAGAGGCTTTCGTGATGTAGCACTGAGAGTATTTTGGTCACAAACTGTTCTTTTGAAACCAGTGCCTATCTGCTCTTGTCTGTTCCAGGAGACAGCTTCAAGAAAGAAGGAATTGATCAGAAATGAGTTTTCAGAAGTTAAAGCTGTAATTGAAGAAAGAGAAAATGAGATCATGAAAGCAATTACAGAGGAAGAAAAGAGAGTTTGGAATAAGTTTGATTATATTTACAGTGTTCTGGGAAATAAGAAGAATGAAATTCAGTCTCTCAAAGATCAGATTGAGATGGCACTGACTGAAAGTGATGACCTTCTGTTTTTGAAGGTAATGTGTCATTTAAATGTGAATCCAATTCTTGTTCTAGAATGCAGAATGACAAAAACCTGTTGTGGTCATCCTGCTCTCCAGAGACTTCCATTCAGATGGTAATGCAGTGATGTGCAAGAACCTGCTATCAGAAGATGTACTGATAAGTACACAAATATCAGTGAAAGAATCAGTGTCTGGTGACTCCCCCAGTTCAGCCACTGTCTCTGCACAAGCAGAGGGGTCACTGGGCAAGAGTCACCTCCGTGAGGTGTGACAGCTCTGTGCTGTGACCTGGCTCATAGAGCATCCTCATTGGTTCAGGTACCAGTGGGAAGTAAGGTGTCTGAGCTGCTTCTGGAATTTTGCCATGACTGTAGCCTTTGTTCCCTTGAATTTGAGATGAATGCACAAACTCCACCCCATTTAAAGTAACTTGGTTGTATTTTTCTCTGTGTGATACACAAGGTGGTCTTTCATTTGTCATTTCAGAGAGCAGCAGCACTGCAACGAACATCAACAAAAGAGGCTTTCGTTCCTGTAGTTGAAATGGACCAAAATGTGATGCAGTTTGCTTACCAGTCTGCCATTAACCTTAAAGAAATAGTGAAAACTTCAGTGATTCAGAGTAGGGAGAAAAAAGACGAAGGTACCGTATCACTGGGGAAATTGGCATTTTTTACTTTTGCTTTGAGCTGAAATGAGGGATCTTTCCAATTCAAATACAATTTTAAAATAAAGTGCCACAAATACAGTTGGTTAATATAAATTGTGTCTTCCAATCTCTGCAGTGCTCCATTTCCACACAAAAACATTACAGTCTGGGCTAAATTAGGAGACAAAATGTGCCAGCGTCTCTTCGCTGTTATCTATCCTTGGATAAGCTGATGAGTATCATGATACTACACCCTTCTGGCACACCTCAGCCTTTCTTCCTTTGAGTAATTTATGGTGGTACTAAGTAGCAGGGTTGGATGTGGTTAGGATGTGGATTTGAGGGGAGATTTGAAAGGCTTTAGAGTGGCAGGACTCTGCTTACCCTGTAAGCTGTAAAGGTGCTGATTGTGTAAGTGTTGTGGAACAAAGCTCTACTTACCGGGTTAAGCCAAATTACCTTTTGGACTGGGGAATGAGTGTGCAGTTCCCATTTCTGCCAAAGATCAGTTCTGTTCTGTTCACGTAACTGAAAAATAAGATTGAAAAATGTCCTCACTAATGCATGACTGTTCCTGGCCATACAAACCATAATGTAAATTATCACCATTGCAGGCAAACTTGTGAAAATTAAGGCCCCTCCAGTGGCTCATCCAAACAAAACCTCTGTTGGAAAAAAGCCTCCTGGGCCACGTAAGTACTACGGATCATCCTCTCCTAACTGTGGCTTTACTATTAAATAAGAGTTGAAGCAGTTACCCAAGAGCTGTTTGCTGTGGTGGTGATGCAGCGATGACCTGCAGTGAGCACCTTGGCCCAGGGAAGGGAGGGTGCCTTGGGGTATTTGGGGATGGATGCCTTGTGAGCTGGACAGGTGAACTGCACAGGTACAGGGGTGCATCAGCCTGTAGTGGTGTCAGTGTGGGCTGTAAAGCAAAGCAGAGCCTCCCCACCATCTGGTTCTTGCAGGTTTTTTAATTTGTGCTAAACACCTTTTGTTTGATAGATTTGTATGTATTGAGTTCTGTTTATGATCTGTTCAAGTTCTGGTTTTTTTCTTCCTCCCTCACAGAGCACACCCACAAAGAGAAAACCCTTCTCCAGGCTCAAATCACTTCGCAGGTGGAGACAGATACCAGTAAGTGGTGATTAAAGGAGCCTTACTCAAACATTTTGCTGTCCACATCCTGCCTCCAGTCTAGGGCTGGGGTGATGGTCTTTGTGGCAGGTTACACTGGGGCCTTTCAGTGCTGTTTTGTCCAGATACCAGAATTAATGGGCACTGTAGCCTCTTTGGAAGATCTTGCATATTTTCCTTTTGATGTAAATGCAAGTGTTAAGAAACAACTTCTGTTACTTCCACCGAGTTCTTGACACGTGCTCTGAGCGCTGGGTGTAGAGCAGTGAGGGGGGTGGGCTGGGGAAGCAGGACTGGGAATGAAACTGTAGCTCCTGTTGCTGCACTAACAGCTCTGTTGTAAAAAGGAAAGGAAAAGTCAGTGTTCCTCATGGGAACAGGAGTATTCCACGTGCCTGAACACACTGCTCCTGGACAGGAGATCAAGCTCCTTCCAGGCTTATGACCCTGTGAAATAGGAAGCAAATGGAAGGTTGTGCTCAATGTGCAGCTTTCCAGTGTGAGGGTATTTGTACATGGCTTCAACCTGCTGGACTGTCGGCTCTCTACTGCTGCAGTTTCAGAAGAGCCATGGTGATGGTGTTACAGCTGGCAAAATCTTACCCGTGGCTTTTGCCTCCCAGTAGAACTCACAGTTTACTTTTTTTCTTTTCCCCCCTCCAGAAGAGAAAAAGAAAGCTGCTAAAGTTGGTGAGTCCAAACTTTCATCGTGCCTATTCTAATTTTCATTGACTGCTCTTAAAATGCTAAGATGGTCAGTAGTGTTGGTGTATTGAGCAAAAGTTCAGCTCTTGCTCTGAGAAGGCTCTTGCTGGCCACTGTGAGAGCAATCAAACACTAAGAGAAGTTCTCCAGAGAGTGGGATTTTCAAAACTTGACATGACAGTGAACAGCCTGAGTTAATATTGAAGTTAACCCTGTGTGGAGCAGGAGGCTAAACCAGATCAGCTCCAGCCTGAGTGTGTCTGTGATGGGGTGAGGTCTTGTCCCAGCTGGCCAAACTCTCTTTTCTTCTGTTGACACAGCACCAACCACCACACCAACCACCACAGCTGCTGCTGTTAAAGAGCTCATTGACAGCTTCCTGAAGAAACCCAGAGAGGAGCTCTTGCAGTGTAAGACACCCAACATTATTACACTCCTTAAAGATGAACTTTGCTCTTATGGCACTGGTGTTATGTGTCCTCTGTAGTTACCTGACAAAAATACTTCTGGGGGGTTTCGTTAGCTTAATAGGTAGTTACAGATGAAGGAAATTTCTGAAGAAAAAGGGGGCAGGAGGTTTCTAAGTGGTTCTGCCAGCTAAATCAAATTAATCTTCAGCATTCATGTATCTTTATGAAGAAAAATGAAGTTTTTTAAGTAATGACTTTGGTTTCCCCCAAAATGACAGCATTAGGGTAGCTTAGAAACACCGTGTCATGCACTGGATTCTTTTTAAATGAAATGCAGGCTTTTATGTGAGCCCATGATGGCTTGTTAAGATGCTATACAACATGGCATGCCTTTTGCCGCCAGATCAGCAATCGCCTTCTTTTGGCAGGCTGTTATTTGGGTGATAAAGGGATCCTTGGGGCTGCAGGAAGGAAGAAAACTTGCCCTCCATTTGCCTGCTGTGTAACGTAGAGCTGCAATTGAACCCAGCAGCTTTTACTGTGGCCCTAAGAGCTGGCTGCACCGAGGAGGAGAGCAGAGCTGGCAGATAGACATGGAAACAAGTGCTGAGGTGGGACAGGATAAATAAAAGCGCTTTGTTCTTCAGCACCTTCCAATGATTCATGTCATTGCAGATGCTGCCAACATCACGCTGGATTACAACACAGCTCACAACACCGTGGTTTTGTCTGAGAACTACACCAGGATGTCCATCTCGGACACCTTCCCAGGTCACAAGTACCACCCTCAGCGCTTCACTGATTACCGCCAGGTGCTGGGCTTCCAGTGCTTCAAGAGAGGCATCCACTACTGGGAGGTGGAGCTGCAGAAGAACAGCTTCTGCGGCGTCGGCGTCTGCTACGGCAGCATGGAGCGCCAGGGCCCCGAGAGCCGCCTGGGCAGGAACAGCAAGTCCTGGTGCATCGAGTGGCTCAACTCCAAAATATCATCCTGGCACAATGATGCTGAAAAGTGCTTGCCCATCACGAAGGCTACCAAGATTGGGGTGCTGCTCCACTGCGAGGGGGGTTTTGTGATTTTCATGGCGGTGGGGGAGAAGCATAACTTGATCTATAAATTCAAAGCCCAGTTCACTGAAGCCTTGTACCCAGCCTTCTGGCTGTTTTCCAGTGATGCTGTTCTCTCTCTCTGTCACATGAAAGAGTAAGGTCTTGTATCTCAGTTTAGTTCACTTACAGCGCAGATAATATTGATTGTTTGATACAAAAGATTGATTGTTTGATACAAAAATTATCATCTCTTTTAAGCAGTTTGGGAAATCTGCCAATTCTTTGGTCTGAATTGCTAAAGCCCTTAGATAGTGATTTAGCAAAATGTTGGTGATAGTAAAAACAACAGTGGTTTGCAAAGATCTTGATTGCCTTAAAATCAAAGTCATGATGTGAATCCTTGTTAAATGTTGTCAGTGGCTTCTGTGGTTTGCTTTAAGGGAGCAACAGAGTTAATGTGTTCCATGGGTAACAATAACCCCTTTGAGAAAGAAACAGGAAGAATTTCTTGACAAGGACAGGCTTTGAGGGAGGTCTCACAGTTGCCTTTTTGCCCGTGCAGACTGTTGTCCATACAGGTGTTCTCAGTGTATGACTCCAGCAGATGCTACAGAAAGAGCTGGTGAAATCCCTAAGTTCAGGTCTTACGGCTCTGAGTTATAAAAGCCAATATGACAAATCTCATCAGAATGGAACTGCAGAGACTTTTAGAATTGATGGGAAAGAAATGGTGTTAGAATCGCCAGGAAACAAATGACATCAGCCCAGACACTGGGAATTCACCAGAGAGTTGTCAGGAAGACATCCTGCAGAGCAGTAGTGTGCATCCTGTGATCAAGATTGTGGGATGAAGCATTCTGTGTCATCATCTGACCCAGAACATGCTTCCCATCTTCACATTGAAGGCTCTTCAGTGTTGGGTTTTTTTGTATGTGCTGAGGAGTTCAGGGGGTGCATTCTTGGTGTCAGGGTCTCCTGTCATAAAGCTTTTCCTCTTTATGAGGTGGAGTATTCTCTGCTGGTGTATCTTTTGTTCAGGTGGTAGGAACTGGATTTCTTGCATGTTTTTGGGACTTCAGTTTGAGGAGTCTGAAGACAGAGTGCAAGTACCTGGAAAATGCTGGTTCCTCTCTGCATGAAGCCTGTGGGCAGACAGGGTGAGTCTTTTCACATACAGGGAATTAGCACAAAGGAGAATATACATCCATTCTTCCTGGGATGGATTTTTAATTCTCCTGGTGTTCTTTGGGTTGTGGTATGTCTTCAGAAGTTCTCACCAGGTACAGAGAAACCTGTACTTCTTACTTACAACTTTAAAACAATCTATAGGCAATCAAGGTATTTGGATCTCATAGTTATTGGGCCTGTATCTTGTTGGTGCCTCTGGACTTACTGTGCCAGCTCTTATTTCTTGTAGCCCGTGGGAAACTCACACGAGAACGTTCCTGGACTTGGATTTGTAAAACTCCCCTTACAGGACTTGGTGAAATAGAACACAAAGCCACTGCTGGCAGTTCGGCAGGGAATTGTTAGAAGGCTTAAAAGAACCTCTGTGACTACATTCCACATGAGCCAAAGTGCTTTGGAGAGAGGCTTTCAGGAATCCAGGCTTGGTGTCTCTATTTTTACTTAGTTTGTAAACTGTTAGTATTTTGTCAAGGACAGCACAAGTCTGATTTCTTCCAATTTTTTGGTCAGAATAGGATATGGAATTGATGGTGGATCTAAAAGTGCCATGGCTGTCTTTGGAGCAGTTCTACTCTCTCAAGGGTCTCCACTTTCCAAAGCACAGTCAGCACTAAAAGTCCCAACCTGAGCAGAACACTTCAAAAGGTGCAGAAGGAGGATGTGTCCTGCTGGGAGCCAACGATGAATGACAAACTGGGTTTTCTGCCCTTCTAGTTTTTCAGCAGTGAAAAACAAGAGCAGTTCCCTCTGAGAAACCCTTTTGCTGCTTGGCTGTGCCACAGGGCTGCAGATCCACTCAGCAGGGTGCTGAAGGAGTACTCTGTCCCCTTGGTCGTGGGCAAAAATGTGCTCTAGCAGTCCGTGCAGTGGAGAAAGTCCCCATCCTCTGTTCCTTGCTTCTTGACTTTAAAGAGGTGTCAATACTGTCCTCTGAGTCTATGGGCTTTTGTGGCCATAGTCTGGAATGACACCCAAACAAAGTAAAGAGCAGCTTTTATTCTGCCTTGTTGGACAAAGTGGGATTATTGACATGGGCCACTGGTGTAGGACCAACCATGTGGAACACATGAGGTGCCCTGGATTACCAGGCAGTGAAACAAGCCTTCTGCTGGGCTCCTGAACCTCTGTTTTGCTTTCTTTTGTGCTATGAATGATTAGAAATCATAGAATGAAGTTCTGTTTATTTGGAATTCCTAGAATCACAGAAAGAATATTCTGAGTTGGAAAGGACTCACAAGGATCACTGAGTCAAGCTCTTAAGTGAATGACCTGTATCGGGATTGAAACGGTGACCTTGGCATTACTAGGACCAATCTGGGCTTCTGAAAAATGTTGTTTTGGTTAGCTTTGGTTATCGTGAATATATCAGAACATTAGTGTAATATAACATTAGGAAAAATATTAGTTACAACATGATAAATGATCATTTAAAAACCTTTCCAACACAGCTGAAGTGGTTTTACTTGGGCAGTACCTGTCAGAGCTGCACTGGTTTTAAACAAGACATATATAGAAGCATATATTTTAATTGTAATTCTCTTTTTAGTATTACAAAGAACACAATTTAGCCTAGAAAAAGAACCAGTTCTGGTGTTAATGCCATGAGGATGTGGATTGATCTGCATTTTAATATAGAAGTGAGAGTAAATCAAGAAACAGTTGCTGAATGAAAAATAAATGAATGTTTAAATTTAATCTTTTCTTCAATGTTAAACATCAGTAAAACAGGGTATTTAGAAAAAGAAATGCTTATGTAGTTATAAGCCTGTTGCTTGTACTGATATATCAGCCCTGTACTTCGGTCTGTGTAAGGTGTGTTATTGCTTGTAGCTGTGCCAGCCAGACACAGGCAGGGCCACCACCACGGATTTTGTGCCATCTGGTCCATGTGCCTGTAACCACTCCAGGAGCTGGCTGGTGAGGTGGCTGGTGATGGTTTGAATTCAATAAATATTCACAGTAAACCCTAACTCTGAATGTTTTGGTCTGTGCTCAGTGTTGAAGCAGTGAGGGAGGCAGAAGTGAAGACACAACAGAGTACAAAGAACAGATCTTTTAGTGCATCACTCACAGGGTTATAGGAGAGCTGGGGAAGGGGCAAGCAGAGCTGCAGAGGCTGTGCTGTTGTCTGGACTGGTCCTAAACTGCCTCTTTCCCCTGAGCTACACACCCACTATCAGTAATGCTGCATCCTCACTGAGGATGAGGAGATCATCTTTCCTAGTAAACAAAACTGGAGACCTTTTTGGGTAAGCAAAACCATGGTCAGCAGCTGCAGGAAGATGGACAATTAAAGACACAGTGGGGGATTGCTCAAAAAAACCATCTGCCAGCCTAAGTTACATCTGGAGGCAGCAATGGGAGGTGATTCCTTACACTACCCAGCGAAATCAAACCGAGGGCGGTGTGGTTTGCAGGCTGCTGCCTCCCCATGGGGCCGGTGGAAAACAACTCAGCAGGGAGCTGCTCTCCTGGCTCAATAAAAATCAGCCCAAACAAAGGCCTCCATGAAACGAGTTAAACACTTCCATCTAAAGTTCTCCAAGTGAGTTGGGCTGAAGAAGGTTTTGGGGAAGAAACTCTCCGAAGAGAGTTGCTTGAGCAGTGTGACAGGTACTACAAAAACTAAGGGGATGAAAAATCCTCACCTTCACTGCTTGTCCCATGATGGCCCTGGGAGTAGGAGGTCAATTAGGTCTGCCAGAGCTTGGCCTCAGTTTCCAAAGACAGACAAAGAGGTATTTTAAGCCTGTGTGAAGTTGACTGTGACCACAGCCAGGGTCCTGAGCAGGTACTGGGGCCCCAGGCCAGTCAGCATGATCATACTCATACAAGGTCTGTTTTCTTCCTTGCTAATGACATTTCCTCTTGATTAAGCTTTGTGATCACTTTTTCACAGCACAAAGAACAACTGACTTAGACTCCAAATCATACTCTCTGTGAACATATGTAAAAATGTTTATCAGGACATTCCCTATTTAAATAAAATTGTGTTTGGTTAGTGTTTAACAGACTGTATTTCTATACCCAGTCCTCTGAATCCCTCCCATTTCTTCCCCCCTTCCTTATTCCCTCCCAATTAAGTGGCTGCTACTTCTCAAATAATCAATATGTCAGTTAAAAACGTGTCACAGTGTGGTCAGTGTAGGACTCCTATTCAAAGCTCATGTCATTTAGACTTTCATTGGCAGCTATTTTGTCCCATAAAAAAGTTCAAGACAGCAATTTGTGAATCTTGCTCAGCCAAGTAGAACTGTGGAAAAAAGGAGCCATTTCAAAAGTCAATTAATTGTGGCCTGTCAGAGTTCTTCTCATTCAGTTTTCTCCAGGCCGTGTTATGGGCTCACATCTGTCAGCCCTGTGTTGCCCAGGCTGCAATCAGATGCCATTACATGGGAAATAATGGGTTTATTCACACCATTTATCGGGCTCTGTGTGGTAGACACATTTGTATATCATTTTACGGTGTAGCAATTCCATTTACATAAAATACAGGCAATTATGTGAGTCTGGCTAAAGCACTAAGGGAGGGTAGGAGGAGCCATTATTCAAATAATGAAAGCTAATTGAAAAGAGGCAGATAATTTAGGTGAAAATACCATCATGAGCAATTCTTGATCCTAAATTAGTTCAACAGAACTTTAAGGAGGTGACTGAGTTGCATTTTGTCTGTGTTTGTATTAAACTACTTAATGTTTTTCAATGTCAGAAAAAAACATGTACTTTTTAAAGCATCTACATCCCATTTTAAAAATCAAGTAGTTCTTGGTGAAGGAAGAAAGGGCTTTTTTTTGCTTTAGAGGTAGTTTTTCCCCCCCAGGCTAGAGAGAGTTTTCACATTTGTCTGTAAAGGAAGAGAACTCAAGCAGAGATTGGGGAGGAGAGAAAAACATCTAGAGAAAAAGCACATAACATGTACACAGAGCAGAAGATGCTAGAGAGGATTTTGTAGTACTGAGCATAGGCTGCTTTCTAACCTCCCCCAAAAGACTGTCTTTCCAAAATCCAGAGTTATTTTGCGAGGCAAAGAAGATGTGAAGAAGGAGGAAATTAATGTGAGTTGAAAGCCAGAGTTCACAAGGCTCACAGAGCCATTATCTTCAGGAAATCCTCCAGGTCCCAGTTTGGGTGGAATTGTTAACTTCAGTCCTTGGTTTTAACTCTGCTCCAGGATCAGTATCCAAAGACAGGGCTGAAATTTTTCAACTCTCAGCAACAGTGTCTGTCAGGTCAGTTGAGCTCAAACTCACAAGGGTTGACTCCCCTTTCTCTGGCAGCCCAGTAAACCAACGTGAAATCCTTAAACCGAGGGGCACAGCCCAGCCAGGCTTCCCCAAAGTGTTCATTCCCCGTGAAGAGGAAATCTCCCCCTCCCTTCTTCACCTTGCACTGCAGAAGGGTTCGGATGGGGCCGCGCCACTCCCCATTCCCCTCCTCCTGCTGGAAAATCCGGTTTTTCTGCCTGTAGACTTTCTGGACGCTGACATCGACCTGGGACATGTGGTTCTCTGAGTCATGGGAGACATTCCGGATGGATCCTTTCACCACTGGATGTGAAAAGACAGGAGGTGGTTACGGAGCAGCAGGAGAAGAGCTCAGGTACTATGAGCTCACCGAATGACATAACTGGGGAGCAGCTTTGTTGTGCAGTTTTTACACCTACCACCTGCACATGGACACATTTCCGAGCTTACAGTGCACCCTTTGCACAGGGGATCCCCACACAAGCTGGGCTATGTCCTTGGATTTGTGCTTTACAACTACTCAAACCAGCTACACCAGAGGAAAAACCATCGACCTTGCTTGATAATGCATAGTGGAGGATAAAAAAGCACATGGCAAGGGGTCAGCTCAGGGATTATTTTTTTTCAGTTTGTGTTCCAAGACAATGAATATTACAGACACCTCCTTCCTGACTCCAGGCTGCTCTGGAGCTTTTCCTTTCACGGCACTAGAAGAGGTTGATCCAAGAAGAACCAGAATCTGATTTGGTCAGAAAAAAAATCAGAGCTTGTTAAATGTTTTTCACTTAAAGGTTTAGTGGTTTTTTTCCCTCTCAAAAGACAATGTCATCCATCCACCAAAAGACACTTTGGGAGATGATGAACAACACTCAGAACTCTTAAAGTGACTTTATTTGAAGCCTTATTTAAAAACACTTTGCACACATACACCTTCTTCTCCCAGAAGAATCCTAGCTGGAAGGAAAGCATAAGAACCCATAGTCTCTGTTTGAAATCATTCTTTGCATCCATCATATGGAGAATGAAGCCTCCTATCTGACAGGTGTTTGCTGTCCTGAAGCCACCTTTCTCATTGTCACTGCCCCCATTTTTCACAGCAATCAATTATTCTTCTACTAATTAAATTAATTTCATATCCATAGAAGGCTCAGAAACATTCACCATTTGAGAAAGAGCTCTTCAGCGAGAGGTTACATCACCCCCCTCCTGCCACAAAACTCCTTCACTCTTGTAAAGAAAACTCAACAACCCAAAATGCAGAAAAACATTATCTCTGAAGTTTCCAAGAACTTCCTCATTTATTTAGATCTCCAAGGGAATCCAGAATTTTGTGTAACAGATCTTTCTGCTTTCTGTCTCCCTCTTTGTGTGATCATTTTTAATCAGATGCAGTCAAGTCTATTGACAAGCTATAAAGCACTTGTTCCTGGTGCTCCAAGTTGCTCCTGTACTGCTCAGGGTGCAGTGACTGCAGACCCCCATGCCAAGGATAACCATAAAGCCCCCATTCACTCCCAGTGTCATTTACACTTTCATTAGCAGCTATTTTCTCTAATCAAAAAAGCTGATGATGGCGATTTGTGAGTGCAGGGCAAGGAAGTCAGGCCATAAATAGAGTCAGTTCAAAGGGCTGTTTCTTCTGCTCTGTTGCTGCTGAGAGTGTGAGTGCCCCCTTTGTGTGCCTGGGCCCCCACATCTGTCAGTCTCTGGTGGCTCTGGCAGGGAGAGCGCCTGCTTGGGAACCGGCACCTTCCTCCAGCACAAACAAACATCCAGGGCTGGATGGCACCAATTAATTTAGAAGAATAAAAATTACCAGCTGTGGAGCACTCTTAAGGGAAGCACACTCTGCACTGATTTTCTATTTGCACCATGATGCTGGGGTCTGATTTTATCAGCCTTAAAGTATGGTGAGCCCTGGCAGGAAGGCAGTGATTTGATGGGGCTTTTGAATATTGAATATGGAGTTGGTAGTTTTATTTCTTTATGTAGGTACATTTACAGCAATGGAATTGTGGCTATGTGGAGAGGCAGCTCTACAGCTTTAGCTAATTGAGCTAATCAAAGAGGTACAAATATGCATGTGGAAAAATATGGGAGTAAAATTAACAAATCACAATTGAAAGAAATCTATTGAACTATTAAGAAAAATGGAAAAAGCTTTTAATGTATTATCAGATAACTATTACTTTTTTTTTTCTTATGGACTATTAACTGTGCTGTTTTCTCATCAGGCATGAAACCTAACCAGGATGTCACTGAAGGAAGTTTAAATCACATGAAATTTTTAGCTAAGTTGCAAACAACTCACTGCCTCTGCAGAAAAAGAACTGGGGAGCGTGCAAACTGAGAGGAGAGAGAAGGCATATTCATAATTGGGATAAAAAGAAATACAGACAAAGGGAATAAAAATGACCACACCAAGCACATTCAGCCTGAGTGTACATCTACACACACGTGACTTGGCTACACCTGTGAGCCAGGAGCACACCTGTGAGGATTACTCACAGTTCAGTTTTAGTTCATAACCCTTCTGCCAGCAGGAAGCGAGGACCTTGGCAGCAAAGCTTCTCCCTTCTAGGTTTCACTTTTCCTCCATTCAGATTCTTTTCCACAGTTTCTTTCCCAGATCAGAGAGCACAATCATACCATTCTTTTTAAAAAAGCAGCAAATAAATCCGAATAATCAATATAAATTAAAGGCAGAATGACTCCCCTTTAGTCAGCTTACCAAAATCACTGCTGCAAATGGCCATAAGGAGTTCCACGTTGTCACAAGGACGGCACATAGCTGGAAAAAACAGAGCAGTTACTTATAACACTATAGTACATCCCATTGCAAAAGGAGAAGTGAATTCAGAGAGGAAACGGGGCAGAACTACCAGCTTAAACAGCATCGTGATCAGATGCAAACCAAAATTCTTGTTAGGCAAATATAACCACGGCAAAGAAATAAGCACAGAGGATGTTCTCAGTGAGGGCACTGCTGGGTAGAAGGGCCTCCTTTGCAACGCCAAACCGCTCATCCCAAAACAGCCTCTGTCACCAGGGCTGCACCAGCTCAATGGGGATCAGCTGCCACCTTAGATCTGCCCCAAAAGTGGAGCCCCTGCTCCTACCTTCAACCAGGGCCATCTTTTTGACGTTGGGGCCAGCAGCGCCCGGGTTGCTCAGCAGCTCGTACTGGAAGCTGGCGGTGCGGCGGCTGATGTCCCTCTGCGGGCTGGCCTGCAGGAACAGGGCCACTCGCTGTGGCGTGTGGGCACTGAAGCAGGACACGTGGTTGGGCCGAGCCCCTTCTGCCTCGCTTACCACCAGGTGCAGCTGCCCAGCACGTTCCACATAGATGCTGGCGCCCTGGAAGTCGCTGGCGGGTTTGATGCAGACCGTGGTGTGCTGGGCACTGGCCAGGTTGGGCTCCAGGACCACCCTCAGGGCTCGTGCTGGGTACATCCACTCCAGGGAGCCCTCGGTGCAGCGCAGGTGGACCTGCTCCACAGCACGGGAGCGGGGCTCCCGGCTCAAACCACTGCCAAGACAACACCATGGATCCGTCACTAGTGGTGCCCACCAAGAGAAGAGAAGCCACTGCAGCACTCACCACCTGGTGATACAGATCTTACTCCCAACTCTCCTCATGACGCTTAAATTGGCTCCCTCCGGCTGGACTGTGCTCCTTCCCTCCCTCCCCCTGGAGCTGAGCTGCAGCACCACGCAGGAGCCAGGGAGGGACAGGGATTGCTCACACCTGGGTGCACGGGAAGAAGCCTCAGCCCCTTTCACCAAATCCATGCTTGGATGCCTGCAGCACCAGAGAAATGTCAGAGGGCAACTTCTCACTGCTATATAGCTCAAAACTTTTTCTTGTTGTAGGACTGGCCATTGCTCAGCTGTCCAGAAAATCCCACCAGTGAGTGGGTGGATGGGGCTGAGAGCCGCTGACTCACAGAAGGAGCTGCACAGCGATGTTACGCCTGAAAAATTTGGTTTAACGGACTACTTTCTAAAATTATTTTTAGTATTTCCAATATAAACTCATCAAGAAAATGATTTTGATAAAAAGGGTGGTGCTGGCTCTGCTCCCAAGCTCTCGCTCAAGCCTGTGCAACTCCATTGCTTTCAGAACAGTTACTTTTGCTGAGGTCACTTACAAAAATCAAATCCGTGCAAGCATAATTAGTTAAAAGAAAAGTAAAAAGGCAACAAAACATAGGACGTAATATTTCAGAACACTGAGAACATTTGTGGCCTATTTCCCTGCCAGAGACTGAAGTAAACCCACCAGCACGGCGGCACGGCACCCAGCGCTGCGGGACCCGGCCGCTCCCTCCCCGAAAGCCCCGGTGCCCGCAGCCCCCGGCCCTGCGCACCCACCTGCCCCTCCAGCTGCAGCGGTCGGCGCTGCCCGGGCCGGACGCCCCCGCCAGCAGCAGCAACAGCGGCAGGGCCAGGAGCCCGGGCGAGCCCCGCGCCGCGGCCATGGGCCGGGCTCTGAGGGCGGGGAAGGGGCTGGGCCGTGCCGCGGGGAGCACCCCCGGCACCGCGGACACCCTCAGCCTTCCCTCTTCGCACCGCGGTCCCCATCGCCCGGGCCGGGCAGTCCCCTTTTGTCTCTGAAATACTTAGAAGTGATGAATAACAGTTTCTCATCGCGGTGTAGGAACAAAAATCGTGTCAACATAATCAAAGCGAACTTGGAATGAATGATGGAAATTCAATAGTTTAAACTTCTGCTTTCACGATTATCTTTCAGGGGTCCGTGCACAAGAAAGCTCCAGGGCCCACGATTATCATGCTAAAAGCCGGGCTGTGCCTGCCAATAATTAGATTTCTATATGCATTGCCCTTTCCATATTTTCAATGAACGACATGGGGAGCTGCTCTTTCGCAGGTCTGGGAGAGTGAGGCTCCTTTCTGCAGCTCTTAAGCATGGAATCGGGATTTCGCGGCCGGGCGGGGACAATGGCCCTCGGCACGACTGGGTGGCACATCCCAGGATGCGCAGGGCATTGTTCCCCCCTCAGCGCCCGCGGACACCGAGACCCTCCGGCCATCTGTTACCTTGCGGTTACCAGCGTGTTCTCACATGGCCCGCAGATGCACAGGGCAAGAGGCAGAGTCTGCCTGCAGCCCTTCTGCAAGGCAGGATTTTCCTGAAGAGGAAAATAGATTTGTTAGAGGAGATACCCTGAAACTAGAGCTTTAGTCCTCAAGTGTCTGACACCGGACTCCTTGAATCCTATTTCGACCCACTTTAATGTTCATTCACAAAAACTTCGTATTTTTACTGTTATTATCAAAAAAAGAAACGGAATTTCAGCCTTGACTTGCACTTCGCTAACGTCCCGTGTTCTTCCCCACACATACCTGCGCTGTGACTCCTTGCACAACTTTAGGCTAAAGTCTGGCTCAAGTCGGTGCTGTGCACGGCTCACTCCAGCAATTCTAAAAACATTTAAAGATGCATTAAACCTTGATGGTTATCAACATTAGTGCCAGTGATCCTAAAAGCTCTGTGAAATTATTGCCTTACCCATCTAAGAAAAAACCTGCTGAATATCTCTGCTCTGACCCCATCCTGAATGGAAAACAATACACAAATAGTTTGGTTTGATTGTGGCATAATACAGGAACTCAGAGGCCAGAGCCCTTCTCTCTTTTGTGCAAATGAGACCGGGGAACAGAGGAGAGGACTTGGGGAGAGAACTGACACTGTGATAAAGTGGCTCCACAGGAGGATTTATTCACTTCCAAAAGCCCAAACGAACCCATCTGCTGCCATCAGGAGAAAGCATTGAGCCACTCGATCCCTGAACGTCTCCCAGCAGCAGCGTTTCCCCTTGCTGGGGAAAGTCTCGTGTGAGTTTTGCTGACTCGCTCTCAGCTGCACCTACCGCCCCATCTCCACTTTCTCCTGACATCAAAACATCTCCTGTTCAAACTCTTACTTGAAACTGCTCATCACAGGTAAAGCATTTGCAGGGCTCCTTCCCGTCTTCTGAGTCAATAATGTGCAGCATTAGAAGCTGTTTTAAGATCTCAAATCAGTGGCAACAGAGGTGAGAAGGAACAATATGGACATTTCACATTACTGTTGAAGCCTGGGAGTTCAAACCATTTTAACCACACCTATTGAAAAACCACAACCCAGCTCCTCCCCGGGGGGGAGAAGGATGAACCAGGAGCAGGAAAGCAGCTGCTATCTTTGCAGGTTATCAGTGTTTTACCTCCAAGTGACATTACCAAGCTGTCTAGAATTTTTCCCATGTATTGAGGTTTGAGATGCTCAGATTTTGCAGCAGGAATCTCGGGCAGAAGCATGGCCACAGAGTTCAACAAAATACAACTTTGTTCTCAAAACACCTAAGCTCATCTGGCTGCAGCCCTCCCAGAGCCAGGCAGTCATCCTCATGCCGGGGCTGTTGCAGAGTTGAAGACTCACTTTTTTTTCACGCATAGTGAGGAGAAGGAAAAACTGAGTTTAAATACTTTAATCCACGCACTTAAATCTACAGAGAAATACAGTACAAATAACAAGACAACAAACAGATGCATTAGGAAATTCAGTAACAGAGCCAGGGCTGTGAAAAATCTGTATTTACTAATTTTTATGAAGAACATGGAGCAGATGTTTCTCAATAGAGCCTTCTGGGAGTGTCAGCCACTCAATGTACAATGGTACAACCGACTGAAGTTTTCAGTTTCCCTGTGTTAATGTGGAGCAACCACAGAACGGGGCAGTTCTGTGGCTCCACTGAAGATGCAGCTTCTCAGGCAGAACATGACCCAAATCACACATCGTGCCCATGTAATGATTACATCAACCATCACAAATTTTTATGAGACAAAATCACACTCACCGTGCCTCTGCAGCAAATAAAACCAGACTTCTCAGCTTTTATAACAAGGACTTCTACAGGATTACCTCCTCATCCTCCCATTTAAGCCTGCCTTCTTTTCAAAACCAAAGGAAAACCAGTTTGGGGTTTGAAAACATCATTTGATGTCAAGGAAAAATTAGCCAATTTTGATTTAAACATTTATTTTGGAGGTTCAACATCATGTTGACTGGTTCTTTCATTGCACGGAAGATCTCACATACTGTACAGCTGAGAGCTGTGGGGTTTGCTCTGGGGTTTTGTTCTCTGAGGGGCAGGAATGGTGCAGATCGTGTCTGCTTACATTTGGGCACTAAATACAGATCTCAAACTACACATAAGGAAACAACTGATCTGCCAAGAGTCCATTGATCACTCCTTTCTTACTGCTCGGCGGGAAATAAAAAAATACTGAATCCCAAACGTCACCCTTCTCAGTTGAAAACCACCTAAAATGTTATAAATTCTATTTTTTGTCCTATTTTTTGCACTCTAAGCTCATATTTTCCTTGTTTAGTGCCACTTTAGAACATCTAGACAAACACATTCAATACAAATCCCAGGTGGCAGCATCACAGCATGCGAAGCTAAAGAATAACTTTTTTTTTAACTGTTAACATGCTGACATTTTCTTGTAAGTAGTTATTATTAATTTAACCTACAGCTCTTAAAATCAACATTTTTACAGCATTCTCATCACTACTTTAATTAAACAACTACTATACATACTGAAGTTACAAGCTACAAAAATAAAAATCCATTCTGTTTAGCTACAAAAATCCTAGAAAGAGAAGATGGCTGGAGGTACTCAAAGGACTACAGCAGTCTGTAGCAGACACAATGGCTTTTGAGGGATGTAAACCTTGAAGGTACAGAATGCAATAAACTCACATACAATATAAACTCCTACATAATCTTAAAAAGAAAATTATTTTTATGCTTAAATCTACAAACAAGTTGCAAATGAATGCAAAGAATTAATTACATACAGCAGTAGGGGAACACAGCACAGGACACAGGGCAGTATTAAAAGGTACAATTTTGAATACATTCATACTTTTGAAGAGCTAAGGGCCAGATCCTCAGCTAAGGTAAGTCTGCGCAACATAACTGGGTTTAGTCAAGGCATGTGGCTTGAAGTATCTCCCTGAGATGCCCAAAGCCCAAACTGGGTATTCAGCACTCTTAGATAACAAAATTGTGATCATGTTGTGCTTTAGAACTGTGGCCTCAACATTGCTGAAATAAAGAGTGTGTAAACTCTCTCTATATACTTAACTACAGGAAAAAGGGGTCTCTGCTGCCTCATCCCTGTGTTCAAGAAGCACCTCTCATTTCTCAGAAGAAACCAGCATTTTTAATTAAGTGGTTCACATTCAACAGAATCAGTTACATCCTAGTATTTTTGAATCTGAAGACAGCCTAATTTAATTCTAACTGAAGATTTTTTTATTTTCCAAAAGGAAGAAAACTGCTAGTAGTCATACATATACAGACCTAAAAAGATTTTCAGTTAGAACACATGCAGATTTTTAAGTGTCCTGCTCTTCCCCACAGACTAACTGGGTTGCAGTGCTGCTCTACCAAAAGCATTTGTTGCCAGGTAAAAACCAGTAACTACTCTAACACTGATGCCATTGTGCTGATCACAGCTAAAGGTGCAGTGCTTTTTTATTTAACCAGTGAGATACAATAACACTCACTGTAAAAACTTCAGTGCAATGTAACACAGAACCAGAAGGAACTGGCCAGACTGAAACCAAACCCTTCGAGGATCAGTTCTCAGAACCTGTGGAGAACAGGGAGGTTCCCCCCCAGCAGCAACGAGAGCAAAGGTTCTACTTTCAATACAGGCCAGGGGTGTTGGGCAACCTTTGGACTCCTGGCGGTGACGGTGACTGGAAAAGCCAAACAGGTGGGTCACTGGGCCAAGAACAGCTCTGTGAAGACATTCCTATTTCCTTTTCTGACAAAGCCTTTGACAGGAGGTTCTGTGCACATAAAAATACCCATCACATCTTCTCCATGAGAGTAAACAAGAGCAGTGTGAGCCAGGCAAGGAGCTGACCCACAGAAAGGCTCTCCATGCAGATTTATGCTTTTTGTATTGCCTGTCACAGGATTGAGAACTTAAAGAAAGTTATCAGAATCTGACCAAACTTCAGTTAAGCTAGTGGATGCAGCAATACAACTTAAAAATAAACTTTATGAACTCACTTGTAAGTGCTTGACAATCAATGTCATTGTTTACCCTGTACATTTTACACAAAGCTATAATGTACGAAGACTGACAGAACAAACAATTTGTTATTTGACTTTTTGAAATATCGTTTTCTCTATTCTTCCAATGTTAATGATTAACACGATAAGGGAAAATTTTTCAGTGCAGGACAGGAGCTCCAGCTGCAGAGTCCCCTCTCCCAGACAGAGAATATACTGTGGGGATTCCCAGGGTTCCAACCTACAAGGAGTATGTATTCCTGGGATGGAGTAGCTGTTTGAAATGGTGCTCTATGCACCTATAACACTTAAAAAGGGGGGAGCAGTTTACATTCACAATGCACACCACAGCACTGGGCAGTTACAGCTCTGTTACAAATAGCCAAGTTCATTCCCGCTGAGAGACAATCTGGGAGCCCACTGCTGACACCAAACTTGGGCTAAAACTGGAAACAGCTCCATCAAAGTAATTCAAAACAGGCTTTAACCGACTTTGCAACACACAGAAAGAAGGATACATTGAAACAATGAACAGTTGGAAACAGAAAGGCTTCCCAACAGATTCCAGGGCTAACTATGTATGTTTTTTACAAGATCTTTGCTTGTCACAGGTACGACAGCTACAGAGTGGCAATGGACACTTCAACCTTACAGAATGGTCTCTAAACCATACATACAATTTCACAAGAGGCTTCCCCATGGCCACCATGACCACATTTGCTGCCATCACTTAGAGCCCATCAGCGAGACACAAACTTCTTCGCCTCCAAAACCAAGGCCATTTATCAGGGGTTTTCCCAAACAAGCACCCAGTTAGATGCTACTTTCACTTTGTTTCTCCAGCAGGAATGATGGATTTACCTTTCCCAGAGGATTTCCCAGTTGTTGGACTGGAATTCTGGCAAGCTGCAGTGAGTGGGAGCACAAACAGCCCCCACTGGGGCACAAGTGCAGAAGCCCATTCACCCCTCACCTGTAGTAACACAGGGAGACTTCCAACCTTGGCATCAATTATTTCTTTTCTAGACGTCAGGAGTCAGAAGAGTGAAGTTTTTCAACAGTTAAAGGTTCTTGGGCTACAAACCAATTTGAATAACCATCTGTTCAACTTCAAGGAACTCTTTAAACTGCATTATGAATAGTTTAAAGTAGCCAGTGGTGTCATTTCAAATACTGCCTTTCAGAGCACATACCCTGCTTTTCCAGAGATTCCTTATTTGTTTGTAAACAACAGTTACATAAGAACTACAGCATAGAACGTAAATATTTTTAGGATGCTGATGGTTACAAGTTTTTAAAAAATAATAACTTAACTTGTAAGATTTTTGAAGCTATTACAAATGAAGCTCATAACTAAAAAAAAAAGGTAATGGATTCATAACATATTAGGGTATTTAAAACACTTTTTACATATATGTTACTATTATTTTTCATCTATATTTACATACAATAAAATAATTAAAATGAGGAGTATAAGGCTAATGAATATGGAATTTAGAAATGGCTTCTGCTTTACAGTTCATTACACTCTAATCACATTTTCAGACTGCTATAAATTCACTGAGAATCAGTAGTATTGAAGTTCTAGTACATATACTTTCTACAAGGAATACCATCAAGTTAAAAATGCTTTCCAAAGAGGATTACAATTGAAGGTTTTAGAAATACTGACTTTGCCAAGTTTCAATAAATTATTTTAAAATATAAATAGATTGTTCACTGTTAATGCACACATCATTTTACAGGTTTTTGAAAAACAGTTTCATTTTAAAAAACCTAGAAACACAGGCTACTTTACCCAATGGTCTCATTTTCAGACAGCATAAAGAAAGAAAAAAAAATTGGGGGAATCATGACAAAAGCAGCAACATTCAAAGTTCAGACCAAAGCTCTCAACTTCTTATTATCTTGGCTTACACAGGATAAATTCTCTTCCTACCTGGAAGAGCACCTTCAGTAACTAAACTGAACTTACTCAGTGAGGCATTTTAAACCTCAATTCAGCACTCACCTGCTGCAGACTTAAAATTCTTACAACAAAAAGAACAGGAATCAGATCTTTTACTTTTGATGACCATGAAGATGTTTTCACCTGAGAAGCTTTTAACCTGAGAAGCTTCAGATATGCCAAGCTGACAGTCCCTGTGCACTGTTGTAGGTGTTCTGAACCTTTATTATCAGGATCAACGACTAATCTTTTTCCCCACTTTATATTCAAAAGGGAAATGAGGGTACCAACAAGGTACCTTTGACTGCCTAGGAGGCAGTCAGAAAACAAATGCTTCCATGCTTTTTTTCCACAATCAAATTATACATGTGAATGCCACCTCTGCAAACTTAGCTCTCAACCTCCACACTTAAAATTGAAAGTTAACAGACAGACTTACCACTGATCATTCTCAGGTAATTATGAGCCAAGATCTTGAACAAGTTTTTAAAAAGTACCCCACATTTGCCAATCATTATTATTTCTTTAAAACCCTTTCCTCTAAACAGCTAAAAAAGATGCTCCTTTGTACAAGTTTTCCTCCAAAACGCCTCCCCAAGAACTATGATGTTGCTACTTACAAAAACTAGAATTAGTCTGTCACTGAACTGAAGCAAAGTCAAGTCACAGGATCATTCAGTGCAAGTCATGGTACAATTATTTTGAGTTGTATGTTGGGAACTCAAGACCTCAGGGTACTCTTCGGCTTACAAAACCATTGAAAAAGATGATTTCCTAAAGAACATTTCCAGAAACCTTTGGTCCAAAAGCGATTTTCTTGCTGAGCACCATCCCCAGAGCTCCCAGATCCTCCACTCTCCCAGTGAAGCTTATCAGAAATGCACTGCACAAGCGGGTGCACAGTTACTGCTCTTGCTCCCAAGCAGAGATGGCAGCCAGGAGCAGGTTGCTGTCAGAACATCAACCCATATTCTGCTTGGTCTGGTTTTCTGTTCTGGAACTCTTCTGGGGAAGAGGGCAGGTAGAAGCAGGACAAGCTCCCAGCTGTTCCCCTTTCCAAGGGTATGAAACATCTCTCTGAAACACTGTACTGTGTATGTGTAGAAGATCTGATTCCACAGCATGGAAGGGCTGCAGCATCTGTCCCTTTTCAGCCATTAGAGGAACACACTCCAGCTGGAAAGGCTGGAGGGCATCCCCACCAACCTAAAAGGAAACCAGCTGTGGTAACTCAGCTGTGAAAGTTTCCATGAGTGCAAAAAGCATGGCTTTTTCCTCAGCTCTAGTTCATTCACAAGTATGAACCTTAGTGCATAAACCTTAACCTAGATCAGACATCGGTGTTTTATCGAGCTGAAGTTCCTCGCTGCTGCACGTGAAATCCCACAAAATCTCCAGGTCTTTATCCACCTGCTCCCTCCCGTGGTGCTACTCGGACAGGCTGGAGGCATCATCATCCGTCTGCTCCCCCGAGTGGTACAGCATCAGCGCGCGCGTCTTGTGCGTGATGGTGACGGTGCAGGGCCCCTGCGCCCAGGGCTCCCCGTCCACCTGCATCGGCATCTTGGAGCTCTTCAGGATCAGCTGGTACCAAACACAACAACACAATCACAGCAGTTCAAAGGGGTTCTGAAACCACCTTTTACAACTGCAATACACATTTGCAGCCTGGCCAGGGAGAAACTGTGAGCAGCACTCACAGGCCACCAACCACAGCAACAGACGTCTGTGTGTTATGACACAATTAATTTTTACTAAGCAAGAGAAACATCCAACTCAACTGCAAACTGCAACTTCAGATCTGATTCAAGCAGTTGAGTGCTTGAGATTCTGTATTGTGTATTAAACAAAATGAGGAGAACAGGTCCTAAGCAGCACTTACCCTCACTGTGTGTGCCTGCCCCAGGCGAACAGGATTTGCCAGTTTCACCTGGATCTGGGCACAGTGGAAAGAACCATGAACACCAACAACTTCCAGAAGTCCATCATCGTGTCTATGAAATAAAAAAATGAGACTATTTCAGTGATGCTGATGAGCTCCAGCATATCTGCCCAAATATTACAGTCCTTTTATTGCTATCCCCAGAGAGAAGACAAATGTTGTTCTACCAATATGTTTATGTATTTGTGCTGGAGAACAAATCACACTGAACAGCGAAGAAAGCCAACAAACCCCACAACTGTGGAGCAATACACCAGCCAGCATACCCTAGCTGGCTTCTGGAAATTATGGATGTATGACTTTCCAAGGCTCATTGTGCACATTTAAGGCCCACAGTGGATTTCTCTTCCATAGATTTGTACAATTTTCTGTCTTTTCACTCAGATATTCATCTAAAGGAAAATCTTTTAATGGCTTAATTTTTTAGATTTGGGTAAAGGACCTTGCCCAAGTATTTTTCAGAAATTCAGGATTGTAAGCCTTGTAACAGAACTATGAGTACATTTATGTAGATGGCTTCTGAAGAACGAAGTCACAAGAGGGAATAATAAATGTTCCAAATTATTTTTCTCTTTGGTATTGCTCCCAACACGGGAGTCAAAATTTTTGACATGTTTTGTTTTTACTTTCCATTTTAACCTCTAATGAGATGTGGTATTTTAAATTCTGAAATGGATCGATCTTCTACTTTTTGAAGGCTCCCTTTATTGTTAACTGCCTCTCCAATGCTACTGCTGTCTGTCTTGCCAGACATTTTGAGAAAGTCTTAAAACCCCCTTGATGTGTAGGATGCCTTTACTCCAAGTCTTTAATTCAAGGAAAACAAACAAATGTGAGACAGCCTACTGTCCCAAGGAACCCCTCTGACCTGCAGATAAGCCTGGCTACATAAGCACAGCCTACTGGAGGGAATTCCTTACACTGCAAGAACTGTTAAAGGAAAAAACAAAGCAAAAAATGCCCTCTGTACCTCGCCAAGGGGTAAGGTTCATCCCCCATTCCTTCCCAGAGCCTGCAGCCACCTCCCCAGTATCCAATATTCAGCACAATGATGCCTTCCAAATTGGGCAGCTCGATCCTCTCACCATCCAACTCTAGCTTTAAAAGACAAGCAGAAGTTAATTACTGTGGATCAAATTCTGTACTTCAATAGAACTTACTTATTCACTTTATGCATTCAATAGGCTTCCACTTAAAGAAAAATTGGCCCTGTACAAAGAGAACGTGTTTTCATTCCATATTTAAAAAAAAATTCCTTCTGATTTCACAAGATAGCCTGAGCTGTAGTAAATTTCTCTCAGTAGAGAAAAGAAAAAAGGGACTCTCACATAAACCTCTGGTGCTATGGCAAATGATAGCTGAATATCAGTGCTTGCACTCATAGAACTGAGTCAAGGTCAGAAAAAAAATTAGGAATTTTCAGTAGCCCAAAGACATGAATTCCATGAAGTAAGCTGCAGATACCAAACGGAACACAAAAACACTCCAAGGCCAGAGCCACCCTTACACAAATATCACTAAGTAAAAATATTATAAAGTGCAGAGCTTCTCTCCTTTTCTTTCACAAGGTAAGTTTTTACACTCCACTGACTGTGCAGAGAATAAGCAAGTTAAAAAACTTACCTCAACCTTTTTGTTGAGATCTTTACATTCTTGTACTAAGCAGTCTTTGGTTCCATAAAAAAAATAAACAGCCTACCAAGAAACCCCAAACAAAACAGGGAGAAAAGAAAACATTGTTAGAAAAAGACAATACATAGGAAGAATATTTGAAATATTTATGTATAGTTATGTCTGTGCAAACCTTATCAAAAACTCATACATAATATATTTGCACATCCTTAAACTAAATCTTCCTCATGAGATGAGCTACAACTTGCATAAGAAACTAGATTTCCACTTGAAAAGGAAATAAGCAACGGCCTTAACTCATGAAGTTTCAAAGCAAATGAGAAATTCTGAGCAAAAACTGAGCAAACAGCAAATTCTGTAAGCAAGCAGAGGCAAGGCAGAACACTTGTGAAGTGGGCTGCAAACATGTTCTACCCATGGAATCCCCTCCCTAAGAAAAATGAATTCAAACTCTTAAAATGGCATGAAAGGAAGCAGTGATAAAGGAATGTGAACCTAAAAATAGCCTGAAGTCCAATCAACAACTCCAAGGAGGAAATGTCACTTTACCAAACACACCTTATTGATAATTCTGCTGGAAAACAGAGAGGGAGTTTTCTCACGATGGGCATGGAAATTTAAAGCCATGAGAGCATCAGGTCCTATGGAGAAGTAGTTGTTCATTGTGAATACCTGTAAGACAGAACTTTCCAGTTATGCCTTACTGAATATCATTATTAGGGTTTAAAATTCAGAGTGTTTAATGGGAAGCTGATAACAACAAAAAAAATTATAAACATACAGGTATTCAATAGAATTCATATTTATACTTGCAAACCATACCTTTGGTTTCCTTAAGTTGTAGTATCCTTTGTTTGTTACTTGGACCTTCCATCTGAAAAACAACAGTTGGTACTTAGACTTGCGACAGACAGTCCTCAGTATCAAAGCTGTAGTTAGGAATCACATATCTATACTGGGATTAAGGCAAAATATTCAAATTTAGTTAAATTATGAAAGAGTTAAGCCCTGCAGAACAACTCAAAGACTAAATTCAGACCTCAGTTATGCTGCAGTTCCTTCCAGCAATACTTGCATTTATGTAAAGAAACTGCTGCAATGGACTACAGCAGTATTTGGTTCTATACATTTTATCTTTTCATTGTTCCTTACCTGTCTAGTTTGATTCCATCTGCCTCCATGACATTTCGTAAGATCTGCTCTACAGGGACTTCTCCAGCATAACCTGCACCCCAGCCCAGTGTATTAGACAGGTCATTCCCTGTTCCCAGAGGTAAAATTGCAACTTGTGGAATATATCGTTCTTGCCCCTAGGATACAAAACCACTGCATATTAGCCCCTGCTTCAGCACTCATTTCATCCTCTTTCATCCCCAAATGTTCAGATCAGATAAATTCACCTTCCCAGCAGCCTGTTATACACAGAGCAGAGCTCTGGGGCTGGCAGAGCAGGTGGCACATTGAGCTACTTACCCAGGCATAATGTAAAGGAAGAAAATGTTAAACCATTGTGAGAAGGAAAGACAATACAAACACAATATGGGAACAATACATTATGAATACTGAACAGAGTGTTCCTTCCAAGGAATGATGCTTGGGATCTGGGAAGTGACATGAACACACACAAGGCTATGAACTGCAACAAGACACCAAAATGCTCCTACAAGACTGAGGTGAGGTTAGGTCTGAACAACAGATGCACAGAGTACAAGAGTGTTCAACCACATACAGAAATACAGATACTCAAAGGAGCAAAGTCAGTGTCTCAGACTGTCACCCACAGATGGAGCAGGTGATAATCAGCTCTGCAGAGCACAGAGTGACAGCAGATGTTCAGAACAGCCACCTTAGCAAAGGGCTTGGCTCTCCTCACCACAGAAGGGTGAACAATTATTTCAGCTGTACTATGGTCTTTGAAATTCAGCTGTGAAAAGCACTTCCAGTAAATTGGCACTTTGGTTACTACTTTTTCCAGAAGGGTTATCAGCCAGGTAACCTGTATTTGAGACTCAAGATAAATGAAGGGAGCAAATAACCTCCTGCTGATAAGAAAAAGGTTTTGCTGATAATACCTACGGTATTTTACCTAATGCAAATGACTCAATTTGAACAGAACAAAGAAAAACCCAGATTTCGTCAACTATATCGGCTCTGAGGGACAATGTATCAAGAGCCCAAGACCACATAACCATATACTCATATTCATTAACCTTTATAGTTACTTTATTTCTACTTTATCAGCACACAATAATTCTCAAAGAGGCTGTTTGACCATGCATGAAGTTGTAATAATGGTCTTCAGCTGCAACATTTTATGTATTAACAAGAAAGCTGCAGTAAAAAACCCAAAAAACTTTGACACAAAAACTTTCTTCCTTTCAGCACTAGAGAAAAAGTTTATTAGGTAAAGCACTAAAGCCTTGTAATTATTCTCCATTCCTAATTTTCTCAGGAGTTCTTAGCAGCACCCTATAAACAAGAATACACTCCATTTCAAATCAACACTAAACACAGCTTATTTTTTTCTCCTCTATTTGCAGTTAATAGGCAAGGCTGCAGACAGACTCTTCAGAACACACGACAAAGAGCAGAAGCAAATGACTGCACTCATTCATGTACTCATGCATGAATGACTGCACTCATTCATGCAACATAACCAGTATAGCTGGCAAAATTATGAGGTTATTATAAAAGATTGAAAGTGCTGGGAGAAGTGAGCAGTCAGAGCACATTAGCCAATACTAGCAATGCCATTTATGACAAAATAAACCTGTTCAAAGAGGAAATAACAACGCAGAAAACATCCTGCAGCTTGTTCTCTTCTTGTCTTGAAGAGGAGAACTACTATGAATATAATTTAAAATCTAAGGCGTTCATATTTTTCCTGAACTACAAGATGCACTTCCCACACCCCTCCCCAATACGAATAAGCAATTATACAAATATTCCCTGTAAACCTATTCAGGAAGATGAAGGCAATAAATGCAGGTAAGAGATGAGGGGCAGAACTTTGGCAGCTTCAAAACTCATTTCACCTTTTAATTTAAAACACAATACCTTTATCTTCATTTCATCAATTGCATCCAGGACCCAGCCCACTGTGCCATCCCCACCACAGACCAGAACCCTGACAGCGTTGCAAGGCAGCAAAGTGCAGAGCTGGAGTGCTTTAGCAGGTGCAATTTTGCTGAGATCAAAAACCTTGAAAAAAGGAAAATAAGGAATTCTGTAAGTTCACAGAACATGACTCAGGATTTGCCTCACAGATAAAAAATTTCAAGAAGTTAACTCTAATGCAAAACGAAGATTCTCCATTTGCAGTATTACATTAGTAAATGAGCTGTCTTGACTTTTATGAGCAGGATTTGTTTCCCAAATTTACAACAGAGCTCCAGCTGCCTCCCTAGGATTAAATGGCATTGATAAACTGAGCTGACAGAGCCCTTGGAAAAGTCTGTATCTAGAAGCATGATGATGAATTCTGTAAGGATGAAAGACTTCAGATAAAAGTAATTTTAAAATACTCGCCAGACAAAGAGGTTTATTCTTTAAAGCCTTATTGGGATGCATTTAAAACAAACACACAGTGATTTCTGTTACGCTGTATTTTATAGCTGGGTTTTGAACTTCAAAGGAGGAGTATTAAGGTGCAGCCAGGAAATCCAAGGAACAACTGCCTGCCTTACGTCAACATCCTGAGCCATCCCAGTGGATTTTAAGGGGAAAGCAACTACATAAAGTCAAACTGTCAAGCCTGACCTTTCCACAAATAAAGTGAGGATTTAAACAAATACAGGTTTCCTACAAAGAAGATTAAAATGGTTCATTTTCTAAAAAAGTGTACACTGTTTCAAAAGTCAGATACTTCTCATTAACTGAATTACTGCATGTATTACTGTAAGCAAAAAAATCAGACTGGTATTAGAATCCTAACAAACTTGGGGCTGGGAGAAGCCTCTGCACTTTTTGGTTCTCTCCGTGAAGCTGTTCCTTTCTAAAAGAACAAACTGCATCAATTTGTTTCCTTTACTGATCTTCCACAAGATCCCATTGTCATTGTGTAAGCAAAGTGATGTCTATTCTGATCTAAATCTTGGTTTTATTACAGTGGCTTTTCACTGAAAATACCTGAACGGGGTTCAGCAGCATTTTAAATTCTCCTAGTAAAGTTTCACCCATGTTGTTTCCACTGCGAGTATTAGCCAGCACAATTACTGGCACCCAGTGTTTCCTGCAGTAAGGGACCACCTGCAAAAGGTAAAAACCAGTCAGTCACACAAATACTGCATGTCTGAAAATGTTTATAGTCTTGCTCCAAACCCCATCCCCTGCAAGTGCTGAAATTAGGAAGTTACCAGTTAGCCTGAAGTAGCCAAAACACAAACAAATACTTCTGACACACCAAGGCTGAAGATTCTGCAGTGCCCAGGACAACAAACACTACAATGTTGTCGCTGTGGAGCTGCCAGCCACGTGCAAGAACCAGGCTGAATTGGGTGAGGTGGAATTCTGATTTTATTATTTAATTCTAAAACTTATATAGACTTTTGAAAGTTCCTCCGGATTGGGTCAATTCAAAGCCTCCCCCTAGGCCGATAGGCCAGGTTGAACTGCCCATCATTCCAGAGACAGTTTCAATAACATCCAAACCTTATCTTTGTTTATAGAACACAGGGAGAAGAAGAGAAAAATTCCCCCGGGAAAGAGTCTGTGCTGTCACATAATGTTATGAACACAGTAGTAGAAAACTCCTAAAACACTCAAGGAAGTAAGGTAGACAGATCTCATTATTTTGGAATAAAAAATCCACGTCCGCTTATGTTTCAACAACCATGTTAGTAAAACGACAAACACCTCTGAATTAACACAGCAAGTACATAATGTATCTTGAAACGTTTACCTGACAGTTGCTAATGTGACAATGCATTGAGTTCAAGTTTCAAGGTCTGTCTGTGGGTTTATTTGGTTGTTTTTTTGGTATATTCTAAACTCAAGAAGCAGCAGGCCATTACCTTTTCATAACTGGTTCTTTTCTCTTTACGCATCTGGTTGATTGTAGACAAATAGTAGGGTGGAATAATTAAGTCTCTGAATTCTCCAAATGTACAATCCTCAGTCCTCAAACAATCCACCATGCATTCATCATGCACAGTGTACTGACACCACACACACCTGGAAAAAAGATCAAAAAACATGAAAACAATCTTCAAACGGGCACATTGACTTTGGTAATTTATTTTAGACTTTTGTCAAAATACTTATGTTTACATGCACCATTATAAGTAATATTTTAAACACATTACAGGGAAAATTATGCATTCCCTGGATCCCTATGTATTTGCTATAGAAAATTACATGAACTGGTCATGTGCTTGCAGGTCTAGGAAAGCATTTGAATTCTGCTGGGAAAAAAATCCAACAGTTTTAAATTAATTTGGTTCTTTTTAATCAAAAAAAAAAAAAGGTGCTATAAATACGGTCCTGTTTGCAATATTAACAGTTACACTGAAAGCCCGTAAAAGAACCTGAACTCCTGCCCATCCTTAGTGAGCACAGATAAAACACTGGAGCTCAATTCAATAAAGTGTCACTAGTAATGAATTAATGCATTCCTTAAGATTGATAATACCCCTTTAAGCCTGAAACCTAAAAAGTTACACAGAACTGTACAAGGCTGATGGGATTTAGTTATGCAAAACTGCTTTGCTTTGTGACCTATTCTAAAAGCTGTCCTGGAAAACAGACTAGAACAAGAGGAAATACTGCAATATCCACTTCCAGCCTCTGCAGAATGTTAATCCTCATTTGCTACATCCAAAGCCTTGATTTAAGCAGCTGGGAAAGCTATTTTTGGAGTCCTCCTGACTAATCCAACACACAACTAGAGTAGCAATGACACTTGCCCTATACCGTGACTCTCCTCCTCTTCCTTCCCTTCCCCTTTGCCTTCAAATTCCTGCCCTTCCCTCCTCTCCTACACACTCTCAAGGTTTTGTTTCTGATAATGTGCTCTTTTACTCAGTAATTCTGCTTACTTACCAAGCAGTTTGACAGTATGACATAGAAGTAAAGCAAAAGCTGGCAGAATATAGGCTGAAAAGATGCCATCCTTTGAGCAGGCTGAAGTAACACACCGGGGCACCCATCACCGCATTTTGGCACTGACAACTTTGCAAGCAGCCTTACTAATGAAACTGCAAATCCATTTAATGGTTCCTCGTATTTTTAAAACACTCTTATCACAAACTTTACAATATATTGCAGCAGCTTATTAAACTCCTCTTAAGCTTTTTTGAGCATCCTTAAAAATTAACTTGAAGCCTCTACAGGACATTGTTTGTTCTATTTACACTGAGCAGATGCAAATTTTGAGACACACACTTTGGTTCTCTGAACTGTCAGCTGTGCCAGTCAAATTGCTCAGGCTATCCACTGTACAACTGACTGTATTAGAAGCTTCTTAATGTCATCCTCTAAAATACAAACTCCCTTGGACACTCTTGGAGTCTCTTGTACGTAATTATACAGCAGCCTGCACATCAGGCTGGAGTAATGCAATTAAGAGAACAAGCGGACGTGAGATGCAATGCCACACTCCTAATCTATGACTCACAAGCATCCATTTTAATTTTAGGTTCTTTGAAGTTGTGTTTTTTTAACAGTATCTTATCTGACTACTGCAAGATCTCGTTTGGGGTGTGGTCTCCCAACAACCCTGTGGAAAACACAACACTGACATGGCACTGTACACTCTCCTACACAGTCAGACTCCCCTGCAGTACCTGTAGTCGCAGAGCTTGGGCTGTGTGCCGCACTGTTGTTTGCAGACCATGCAGCAGCTGCAGAGAGGGACGTTGCCCCTGATCCAGTGGTGTGGCATGGAGCTGGGGGCTCCCCCGGTGCCCCTCATCATGATCTCCTTGCAGAGGAAGCGCTGGTCCGCCTTCTTGAGGCAGCGCTCGCTGACGCGCAGCCCGCAGCAGCCGCAGAAGGCGCCGCGGAGGATATGCTGGGCGCACACGCAGCAGTACGAGGGCTGCCCGAAGAGGTCCGTGTAGTGCCAGTCGTGTTTGCTCTTGCGGAAGATGTCCCGTATCAGCAGCTGCCGCCGGGACCGCTGGAAGCTGCACCACGCCGTGATGAGCACGGGCAGGAGCACGGAGCACAGGGTCCACACGGCCAGGCGCCAGTCGGCCACGGCCCGGGAGGCATCGCCCGAGCCCTCCATCCCTGCGCCTCCCCGGCCTAACCCCGCGCACCTCTCGGGCAAGCGGCGGGGCGAGCCCCGGAACGGCTCCTTCGCTCAGGGAGCCAACGCGCAGCTTCACGAACCATCTTCTAATCCCTCCTCCGGGCTCGGCACCGGCCTGCGCCACATCNGAGACGGGCGCCGCCCGCCCCCCGTCTGCCGAGACCGCGGGGATGTTGCCAGCGGCGCTCAGCAGCCGCCACAGCGCGTGGCGGAGCGGCTCCGCTCCGGCTCCGGCTCCGGCTCCGGCTCCGGCTCCGGCTCCGGCTCCGGCTCCGGCTCCGGCTCCGGCTCCGGCTCCGGCTCCGGCTCCGGCTCCGGCTCCGGCTCCGGCTCCGGCTCCGGCTCCGGCTCCGGCTCCGGCTCCGGCTCCGGCTCCGGCTCCGGCTCCGGCTCCGGCTCCGGCTCCGGCTCGGACCCGAGGCGAAGACCGCGCCGTGTTTGTGCCTTTATTGCCCAACCATAAATGCTTTCCCCCATAATTTCGTTCTGTCCTAGAATCATAGAGTCATGAGAGTTGGAAGAGGCATTTAAGATCTCCCAGTCCGACCGTACCCGGCACTGCCACTGTAACCACTAAACCGCAGTACCCAGCACCAGGCCCGGACGCCTCTTGAACAGCTCCTGGAGTGGTGACTCCACCACCTCCCTGGGCAGCCCTCTCTAAAGCCTGACCACACCAACAGGGAAAATCTTTAATTTGAACCTCCCCTGTCTCAGCTTAAGGCCGTTTCCCCTGGGCCTCTGGAGGCACAGCAGAAGAGCCCCATCCCCACCTCACTGCAACATTTCAGGTGGTTGTAGAGAGCACGGAGGTCACCCCTGAGTTGAGCCTTTGTGCCTGTATTTGTCCTCCCCATGGCTGTGCTTTATTGCCCAACCATAAATGCTTTCCCCTCATAATTTCATTCTGTCATTACATGTTCGAGTGTTCCCCCCGGAGCAGTTCTAAAAATAGTGGCTGCCATTAGAACCTACAGGTTTTTGCACTTTCAAAATGGTATTGTGAGCAATGATGTAAATCCATACAGCATATACAAAACTGATTGCATTCTAGGGTCTTGATATCTTAAAAAAAACATGGAAAAATGCACATACTCCACAGCTGGGCAACACTCAGGTTTCCAAGGAAATTCCTCACTTCCCTTGTGTAAGAGCCAATGGTGACCTCTGACCACCTATTTTACATGTTGTAGTTGAAGGGACACGTTTCATCCCCTACAAATCGGTGATGCTGGTACCATGTGTCCAGCCTGGCACTGCCCAGAAGAGCTCTGGACAGTCACATTTCTCAAGGCCAAAACGACCTGTTTGCATTGACATCTGCTAACCTACATCCTTACTTAACACTAAGCTTACTAGTAAGGCCATTTATAATCCTGTTTTCTGCTAACTTGTCCTGAAAGGAGAAGAATTATGTGGGTTTGGGTTTACATTTGTATGGTTCTATTAATTCGATGGAAAACTCTGCTGTGTTTCTCAGCAGTCATAATTTGGCTTTGCTAGAGTTAAGCCCCGTTGGTAAGTACTTCTCTGCTGGGGCAAAGTTAGAGGCAATCTTTGAAAAAGGGGCCCCATTGCAGCTGCCTCTGAGATTAACAATACTGGGCAATTGTTTCTTTTAAAAAGCAATAGTTTACCTTGGGCACCAAGAACCTTTGCTTGCCATGCTAAATGTAAGAGGATAGGCTTTATTTTCACAAGTTTAAAATACCCAGTGTAACTCTGAAGCCTGAGGTGGAAAAAAGGCCTTCTATTTTCTTTCCCTCAGGGACAGAGTTATGCTGAGAATGTGTGAGCAGATAATAGGCGAATTCAGACCTTCAGAATCACACTATCACACAAATTAAATCATAAACAAACATTTGTGACTGACGTAGCTCCTTCAAATAGGCCAATGCCTCAGTCAGGGTTGCTCATTTTGGAACAGACTGAGAGAAAGCAGAATCAAAATGAAGAAGTTTCTTGTGTTTGTCTCCTTTTTAGTCCTGATGGCCACTGTTACAGGTAGGAATTTATATCAACAAACCTGCATATGTGTGTAGAGCTGCAGAGCATATAAGTAGTATTAGTTTTTCAACCTTCTATTTTAGTACTCATTATTCATATATTTTCATATATTTAATTTTTAACACTCAACTATTTTTATATTGCAGGCTTCCCATGATTTGATTTTTAACCATCATGCTGTTGTACTTGGTATTTAACTCTCTGCATTACCACACTGTATTCATTTGTTGTAAACCCCAAAAGTTTACAACTCTTCCTTGCTTACTATTTTAATATTATTTTATCAAGGTCCTGCAAGTGGAATGTTCAATGCAATCTCTTCTTTGCAATGTATCTAACTCATTACTTTGAAAAAAATCCTATAAAGCAACACAGAAAAAACCCAAAGAATTGGAAGAGCAACTAATACCAGTGGTTTGATGGTGCTGTTATATTTGCTCATTTTATAGTAACATGAATATGTGGGCTTTGCTTCATACTAGTAGAACAAGAGAAAACACAAGCATAAAAATGGTTTAAAATTCCACTCCTATCTCTTGGAATGCAATATCCCCTGGGAAGGGGCTGTAATGAAAGAACACTTTGTATATAGAAAAAAAATCAGGTTTGGAGACATTTCATTTCACAACTGATAGATAAAATACTAACTTTTTCATAATTTCAGAACTAATTTCTGCTGTTCTCTCTTTAGACACTTCACCAATTTTGTCTGAAAAAGATGCCAAACAGATTCTGAGGACTCGTCGTGAAGACAGACCAAGAAAAGCTGGTTTCCCTGATGAGCCAATGAGGGTAATTTATGACATTTACTATTAAATTTCATTAATGAAAAAACCCCAACACCAAATCTCCCAAAACATTTGTGCTTAATATTAAATTTCTATTGCTTCCAGGCAATATGGTATGAATATCACCCTTTAAAGCAGCTGAGTTCTTCCATGAAAATATTAAAAAACCCCTTTAAATTCTTTCAATTAACAGTTAAGAGCATTCTGTAAGTGCTGCGTATTGCTCAGGAAGTGTTCATTTGCAGAATGAGGAGATTATTTATCATGGTTCAAAAATATTGATCAAATTATTGAGAAGAAAGTGGCTTTTGATTTATAGCGATGTGGATTTCATCAGCCTGTCCCTGAAAAACTAAGTAACAGGAAATGTCTTCTGCTTACAGTACATTCTGCACTGCAGACAGAGAGGAGATGGAGGTGTTAGTGTGGAGACTGAGGTAGTTCTCAACTGGCTTTTAAAAATCACTTACTTTCATTGATTTATTTATGGATGCTACAGACAGGATGCTTTTTTATGATATTGTAAGAGCTACTAAAAACTAAAAAAACCTAAAAAGTTGCTGGCTTAATGCAACAGCTTTGGGTTTGCATGCAATATCTACATTTATTTCTTTCTGAACCCTATTACAACAAAAGAAAAAGTAAAAGAATTAAAGAGTCTTCTGTTTTCCTTGCTTTGACAAGACCTAACACGAAATCCTGCACTTCTCAAGGGTACTTCAAGGTATTTTAAAACTACTGCCTATTTCTTTCCAAAGTAAATAAACAGAGCTAAAATTACATGGTTCTGAAGAGGCAAAGCCCACAGAAGTTTGGAGCACACAAGGGATTGTGCATCTGACAAGCACAAGGGGCTCAGTTTAGCAAGGTGCTGAACACTTCTGGACTCCATAGGACATGAAGAGCACTAAGTGCCTTGCAAGATTGTAGAAACAGCTCCTGGTCTTCCCTTTCCAGTGGGTAATGTACACCAGCCAAAAAAAATCCACCTGCCCAACACTGGGTGAACACACTGTTTGTCAAAGGGGACACCACGACAAACCAAAGCTGTCACAAGGATATTGCTCCGTGCTTGCTGACAACCTTGTACACTGAAAAGTGCACAAGAGAGCCAAAAACCAGAAGGCTGCACTGCAGCCCACAACACTCAGGACTGGGTTGGTTTCTAAGTTGTTAAATGAGCCTTGTAGATTTTGCAAATTAGCAGGAATACAGCTCCCATTTGTGCTTATGCTTAATATACCACCACAATTAAGGTCATAAGGTAAATATAACAAATATTGAATACAGAATAAATGAAGCCTCAGAAGAGTTGGATTGAGGTAATTCCTGTATGGCAAGAAGTTACATGCATGCATGCAACCTTTAGTCTATGGTTTAGTTTTAGGTGGTCCTGTGAGGAGCAGGGCGTTGGACTTGGTGATCCTAATGAATTCTATGACTCTGTGTGGGGAGAGGAGGGATTCAGGGCTAAAGAAATGTTGGATTTCTGACTCTGCTGCTCTGTCCTTTCCACTTTCTGTCCTACTACGATTAGGAGCAAACACTTGTTCAGAAATTCCAACCTTCTTTTATTTATTTTCTTTTATTTTTTATCTAGACAGCAAAGCTGACCCTCTGTAAGAAAACCCAAACATAAGAGTATTTGTTTTGCTCCCTAAATGTCAAGGTTTTCAGTGGAAAAGGAAACATCTTCTGAAAAAAACCCCAACCCTCACTGCCATGTGGAACGTGGAGATTTTCCATGTGAATGAAGGGGCATGGCTGCTGCATCCCTGTGCACAGCTTGTGCACATGGACTCAAGGAGAAAAACTGATTTTGTATGGAAGCTTTGTAGCAAAATGAAATGAATGCTGGGATGAACCCACCTCTGTTCATCTATTTTACGCAAAAGCTGTTTGTACTGGGCCAAATCATGCTGAGCTGGGGAATGTAATTTGCAATTCTTTGTGACACTCTTTGACTTCCACAGGGCTGTTTGAGTCAAAAACCTGTTCAGTTACAGACAGCAAGATCAACCCCCTTTGATTATTAACAAAATGTAATTTATGTTATCAGCATGTTTTAATCTTGCTTTGACTGAGATCCTGCTTTTGATAATATGGCATCTTCTCAGTCACATAGTTCTGTTTCTTGCCAGTTCCTAATGCAGTCTCTCCCCAGGGATTTGAGCCAAGTCTCCCCGTGCTGTGAGGAGAGAAAGCCCAGTGAAAGGCAGGACCCTGATGCTGCCTCCTGGCACCCAGTGTCCCCACCCTCTGCTCGGCACAAAGAGCAGGGAGCTGGGTGACAGCAGGAGTACTTGGCCAGTGCAAAGGGTTTGGGCTCCAGCTTCCATTTCAACAGTGCCCACTGTGCACAGCAATGGGGCATTATTTTGAATAAATGTATCTGGTGTTCACAAAGCTTATGAGCCCACTGGGACTGTGACTTTTTAAAAGTAAATTTTGTCCCTGATGGAGGTCAGGTTTTTGGTACACAGCCCACTTTACTTTGGTAATTTGTTGCTGAGACCAAAACCTCTCTCTATAAATTGATATGGGAAATTCACATTATTTTATTTATCACCAGTCAGCACTGATGTGCGCTAGCTACTAGAACCCTTCAGAGTCCTGCCACATGATCCTGCAAGGGGTTAATGTTCTTTAAGCAGCAGGAACCAGTTTTCAGAAGGGGCTATAACAGACCCATTTGTGAGAATCCTTTGTACCCTCAGGCCCAACAAAGGCTTCTGTGTCGTTATGCAAATAAGAATTGTGTATCCAGAATTCCTAATTTATGAATATTGTTGTATAATTCTTGCTCAACACCTTTACTAATCTAGAGATTATGTCATCCATTAAATATTGCTAGGTTGGGGCAAGCTGACTAGCATCACCATTTCACTACATTTGACTATTTTAAGGGATAAATTAATGGCTCTTATATCAGCTGTAAAATTGTACTGGGCCCCTGGCCTGACATTAAAATTGAGTGATTACACAATTAAATTACTTTTTCTTTTCTTTAAATAGGAGTATATGCTTTACCTCCAGCGCTTGGAGCAGAGATCAGAAGAACAATTCCTTGAACACTGGTTGAATCCTCATTGCCTCCCACACTGCAACAGGGATCTAGTGCATCCAATCTAACAGGTTTGCCTACCCTGCAACTGGTACATATATATATATATATGTATATGTGCCTTCTACAGTGCATTTTTTTTCTCCATAATAAAAAGCAGAGCCACACACCGGGAGTGAAGGGAATAACCAAAGGCTGGGGGAAGCACCTTGTGCTGAAAGGTGTTGGGCAGCTGAGCAGGGGCAGGGAACAGAAGTGTCCCAGGCATCAACTCTGTCACTCTATTCTGTCCACGTTAATGAAACTCTGGTTATGCATTTCTCTGCTGTGTGGGTGTAAGCTGGTGACTGCACAAGATTCTTATTAATCTGGCTTCAGATTGCTCCTGTTTCTTTCCTGTCTGCTTGTGCTCTTTTTCCAACTCTTCTGTTTAAGTCTTGTACTTGTTCACTTAGCTCTCAGTGGGACTGGGGCAGGATTAAACTCAGTTGTCATCCTGGAGATATTAAGGATGCAGTCTGACCTGCAAGGAGGTTTTTTAAATAGACATGACATTTGTCAACTGAGATAAGTTGGAATCATCACCATAATAGCAAAGCTATATCACTCCCAGTTAACTGTTTAATATAAAAGTTGCAGATTTAGCTCCGTATTTTCAAAAGCTTTTAAGCAGCAGAATACAGAGACAGTATCTGTCGGGGCTGATCTGTTTCAAAAGATAGAAAGTTCATCTGCTTAAAATTCCTTTATCTATTTGTACATCTCTAAATACCTTTGAAAATTGGGACATTGTGGTAGACTTCAGTGGGGCTCTGTTAATCCACAATAAGCCAAAGGTCTGAAACTCATTTAAAAACAAAAACATAAAATTCCCAAACCTCAGCCTTAGGAGGTAAGTTGGCAGTTTTCAAAAAAATCTTCCAGCTGAGACACAGTTGAAAGCTGGCTCACTTAGCTACAGGAATTCTTCCCAACAGCTGCTTCCAGGCCACTGTGAAGAATTAATGTTAGAAAAGTGCTTAAATGATTTGAAGCCCTTAAGATGTTACTAGTGTGACCATGTCAGCATGGATTTTGATATTTTGGGGTTTTTTTCTGCAGATCTCCACATGGCTACATGGATTTATACATGATTGTGTTAAGGAGGACAAGATTATTCCTGCATTGGCTACGTGCTCAATTATAGAGCAGAATCTCTTTGCAGTACAGTGCAATCCTCATGATGCAGCAGAACTTCCAACTCTTAAGTGGCTTGATATATTATAGACCACCATGTATTTTCTACCAGTAATGATTGCATGCATGAATAACTGAATTGAGGGTTTCCACAGTTTCTGAGGTATGGGCAACTGATTAATCCTAGAATATCCTTTTAAGGGCACAGCTTTAGACTGTCTGAAGCAAAAGGAACTTGGAGGGAGAGGTCAACAGAAAATTGCAGAATACCAACATGAAGAGAAGGCCAGCCTTCTGGGCTTTGGAAGAATCCTTAATTACAGTTTTCTAGGTTAAATAACAATATTGCATGAAGACATAACATTTATGTAACACTATGTCTTATTGCCTGATGAGTATTTCATGTATTGTTTAGTAATAAAAGCTTGACTCAATTCCTTTTGCAGATGATTTTGTTCCCTTACTCTCCCATACTATATGCTGACAAAACTCACTGGAAGCGAGGCTCAGTTTTGGGAAGTATTAAGGAAACATCAGAGGACTTTCTAGGACCAGAGCTGGGAAGCACTATGGTGCAGACTAATAATTGTGTCGTTTCTCTGCACAACTATGCCTTTCCCTTGTAATTCTGCCAGGAGGGGCACATGAATCCAGCCAACCCTTTCCTGCCTGTGTGCCTTTATAACTTATGCCTTGGAAAAGAATATCTTGTACAGTCAGATGGGAAACACGTGATACCTGCAAAACAACATAAAAAATTGCTTGATGGCTCTTAAACGACTGCTGTGATCTGTAATGGCAACAGAATTAGTTATGAATGGAGCAAAGTAACTTTCAGAGCTCCTCACTGCAGTCACACTTGAAGCCTGAGGACTGCGAGCAAAATAAAACACCATTTTATGAATATCTATAAGGTAATTACTGCTACAGAGCTGTTGACAGGCTGGAATAGATCAACAGTTTTTCTGGTATACTTTCCTCCCAGTAAAAAAGCTCTCCTAGATGACTCCACGGAAATAATTTAAATCTCAAAGCATCAAAGGCTTGTTTTCCCCTACTGCCAAGATAAATCATAGATTAAATCTGGGAGTGTGAAAAAGTACAATCAGGCTGCTATTGTGTGCGTCATTCACAACTCTCTCAATACAGAGACCTAAATTTGCCTATCTCTTTGAGTTAAAGTCATTAGGTGAAATCCTGGCTCTGTTTTTATTTGCACAGTGAAAAATTCATTCGATAACAATTATGTCAACTTTCACCCTGTGAAAGCCGATTTTCAAGTACTTTTTTGAAATAAAAGAACTCCCACCTAGTTATACTCAGTCATTTGTAAGATAATGGGGAAGGTTAAGTAGAAGGTTCTAGGCCTACCTCAGTAACACTGAGCTAATCCTAAGGCAAATGTGGAATAAAGATTGTTCATTGCTTTGAAGTTTGCTTTTCCACATGAGGGCTAAAGGATCTCATGTAGGCATCGCCAACGAAAAGTTAAGTATTATTAAATCTAATTAACAAGGAGAAAACCAGAAACATAGAAAGGTGAAGTACTTCCAGATCATTGATCCACATTCCCCCCACTTCACAAGGGAAGGAATTATGGTATAGTGTTAATAGCCTTTAGCCCACATTGGTGTCAGGCCGATGGGCAAAGGAGCCAACTCATATTTGCACCCCGGTTCAAACCAAACCCATCTCTCTTAAAAGTATCTACGCCTCTGTTCTGGGCTAGAACTGACCATTGAAGAACCTCCTGGTCCCTCAAGGCAAGAAAAGCAGCAGACACCATACAGGAAAGTTTGAAATATAGTGAATAAAGGGAGAAGCAAAAAAAGTGTGAAGAAAAGGAGAATGAACTAAAAATGTTGAAGTTAAAAATAATAAAAGAAACCTAGACTGAAACCTGTGAGTGCCTCTGGAATCCTGTGATCATGAAGAACATAGCCCAGTTATTGCTTTTTAAGACACCCAGCTCTTCTGTCAGATTTAAGAAGCCAAGTTGTCCCTTCATACAAATTAATTTGGGTCCTGCAAGTAAACACAGAAACACCCTCCAACCTATGGGAGAGGCAGCCAGAGAAGAGGAGGCCAGCACAGCACAGCAGACTTTCATAAGTTTGCTCATCACTGACAAACACTAAAAGCTAAAGAGAGAGCGAAGGCGTGTGACTGCTTTAGACTATTGCCATGGATGCAGCAACCCCTCATCCTGCTTATTCTATATTTCTGTATGGACATAAAATACACACAGTGTTTTACACATAATCCAGTGGACTAACAACAGAACAGGATCTTAGGATCAAGTATAAATAATTAGCTCAAGCATTTACTGTGACTCAGCAGTGAAGGAACTCATAGATAATTACCATTAAAAGTAAACACTGCATAAATATACTGAGTTATAGCTACAGAATGATGTAATTAAGCTTTTTTCAGGGTCCTTCAGTGTGGTTTTATTCTCCTCCTCTACACAGATCTTTCCTTCAAAGCTGTGCTGTGCTTGAATTCATCTATAGTTGAACTAGATGCAGTGTGTTCAAGGATTAGTTGCAGGTTTGTTTTTGTCCACGTCTAAAATCTTGGGGAAAAATGCTGGACTTTCCTACATGCCTACAAACCAGAAGAACAAGCATTCTGAAAGTTGTATACTGAAGGTGGGAAAATTGGAAAAATAGTTGTTTTCCAAATGCTTTTAAAGAGAAGAATTAAAACAGACCTGGGAACCTTTCATCCATGATAAGCATAATCATAAGCTCCAATCATTGACCTGTTTTACAGCCAGTGCCTTTCCCGAGCTGAGGAGCTGCCCACTAGATGCCACTGTTTCTGCACACAACCAGGATCATAGCCCACAAGGACTGAAAGCACCACATCCCTCCTCCTCCCCCTTGGTTTTTCACTCCTTTTCTTAAAATGTTCAGCTCAATTGATCAAAATAAAAAGTCACCTCTAACCCATAAAAAAAAGACCTTCAGGAAACGGCTGATATTTTCCCCCCACTGGGTTGCAGACTGCTCTGAGTGTGGGTGTAGGTGTGGTTGTGCTTCATTGTGCCACAGAAAGAAAAGGTTGGAAGTTCCTACAAGCACATTGTAGTGGTTTGTGGCTTTTTACTGTCTGCCATCCACACAAAGGTGCTAAGAGAAGATTTTGTGTGTTTGCAGAAGCTGTTCCCTCTCAGAGTAGGTCCCATTTGATCCATGTTCAGTTACCCCAAATTAAGCTGAAGACTGATCAACTGTTAAAGCATCACTCTTCAAGGCATGACACTATCTTCCTACATTTATTGTCTTTAGCAGCATAGGGAACTATGTGCTGGGTGCTGTACAAACTGTACTGAAAAGGCAGACTGTGCCCAGGGCCAGAAATGTAGTGTCTCTCTATAAAGAGCAAATAAATAATATCTGCTCTAATTTAAATGCACAACAATTCATTGAGAAAAGACAAAGGCTGGAATTTTTGAAAGCATCAATTTCTTCAGCAAGGCCAAAAGATTTTATCGCAGACATAAATAGGACATGAAGTAGTTACACTAATGCCACTAAGCAATTTGGCAGTTCAACTAATTGGCTCTTTCTACCAGACTTACCTTGCAGGAAAACATGCACCAGAAGTACTTATTTACTAAGACTGGAATTTCCAGAAAGCTCCCTGAAAGCAAGTCAGTCACTTGCTTTACTTGAAATTCACTTTCCCAGTGATGAAGGTAATGGAAAATGCAATGCTAAACTTACCAGTTTGTAGTTTAGATGATTCAGTATTTGTCTGCTTCTCAGGGAGGCTGAGCAGGTGAGCACATTCTTCCACTCACAATGACAGGACTGCTGCTCTGGAGCATTTCTGAAACATGACCATGGAAAAGTGTTACAAAGAAAATGCCTATAACCATCTGAAATGATGATATAATGTGTATGGAAATACTTCCCTGCAGTACTCCAGGGCTTTTTTTTTTCCCTTTTGCAATAGCTCCAGCCCTGTTTCAATTGTCAGAATATTGTTTTGAATGAAGACTTCTGTTACTCTCAGTGAATGAATGCATGAATAACTTCTGAAGCAGTGGAGTGAAATTTGATTGATTGAATTTGATCACTGCAGTAGGAGCCTAGTTTAGATTCTCAGTGAGAACTTATTTTTTAATGACTAAAGAGATCAGAGTGGATTTTAGAAGGTTATCTGAGCCTTTTATGGTCTACAAAGATTAGAAAATCTTGTGAGAACTATGTGTCTTGAGATTTCTGGTGAGTGATTAGAAATGCTGAGTGATCTGTCTCCTATCTGGCATTTTAATCCTTTTTCAGGTCTGGGGGTAGAGATGTGCACTAAAATGAAAAACAGTAAAAAGCACAAAAGGTTCAATGATTCTGCATTAATAAAACTCTCCTTATGGTATCAAAGCAGCATGGCCAGCCCAGTGTAGGCTCAATATGAAACCAAAATTTTGTAGCACTAGTGTTATTCCAAATCTCAAGCTCATCTTCATATTTTGGTTTTTTCAGTAAGAGATGATCCATTGAAGTGTATTTCTTTTTTCCACATTTGGGGAGATTTGGATCTAAAGATCCATTTGGGCATCTTTCTATATAACACAAGCATCATGCACATACATCTATTAAATTGAGTGAGCCAACCTTAAATACAGGAGATTTTAGACCAAAGTGAGGCAGAACATTGCTTCATTTTGTATTTTTCAGAATAAACAGCAACTCTTGAATGACTTCAAGAAATGAATTCAGCAGAATGCTTTAGATGTTCAGAATGTACCTGGCTTAGAAATTTGCTAAGAACCTTTGGTGTGACTCTGAATATGTGCCTGTAGTGTACATAAAACTGAGACCAGTCCTCAAAATGCCTGGATTGTCAGATCCACAGCATTTTTCCTGTCCAGACATCAACAGAGCTCAATATTCCATCAGTACAGGATATACTTCTATCTACTTCCCAAACCCTGTATAGGATTAGTTCCAGCATCAGTAATAAACTCCTATGCTTCTATTACCAAAACACAGCTTATAAGCACACAAATAATTAGCAGAGCACTTTTTTTTTTTTTCCTGGCAAATACTTTGATTAAGGTTCTGGGAAAAAAACCCCAAAAACCAGTGAAAAAGAAAGAGCAACACTAAGTGGCAGCCCCAGGAAAAGCCACAAAAAGGGTTTTGTACTCAATTTATTGGTGCCATGGTCCACACAGGAGCTGCACTGGGCTCTCATCTGTAGGGAATGGAACACTCCAGCAAAACAGGGTCAGGCTGTTTCTGCAATCATGGAATAATACTGGTACAATAAATTTAAAGGTTCAGTGGAAGACTCTTTAATTTACTGGGAAATGACAAGGCATCTGAGGCCAACCTGTATAAAACTTACTCCTTTATTTCTTAGTTGCCTGCCACTGAATATCTACTCAGAGGCTGCAGATGTAGTTACCATTCATGGACCATTCCAGCTCATCAGAGAGTCCTACTCAGAGTAGGGTGTGTTGATTCCTCACCTTGCTAAAAATGAAACTACAATGACTTAAAAGAGACACAATACATCTTTTCCAAATGTTATGTTCACAAAGCAAATTCTTCCTGGAAGCAACTGACAAGGATGGATCAAGGCTGAACTGCTACTGGCCGTCTCCTAGAGTCCCATGAAGGAACCAGAATTTCATTTTTCACTTAGAAAACGTGGTTCTAGCTCCACTGGGTACAAAGAAAAGCTTGAAATACGAATCGTGTACAGCAGATTCTATGCCTTTAGGGAGGGAGCAGTTCCAAAGCATGGACACATCTTGTTCTTCCCAATTTTGACATTTACTGGCCATTCTGAGGTGGGCCAGATTAAAGTCTGAGCAGGGGCCTCATGGAAGGGCCATAACTCTGCCTTCATTCAGCCCTGCCAACTTAAAAATTTCCCAATTGTGAAAACCATGATTTTAGGCTCATTTATACACAAAAGCAAAACAAATAAATGGATTTGTGTCTGTATTTACTTTTACATGTGTATACATTTATGAATATTTTAATGTGCTCTAAATTATAGAAGTTTAACTTAGGTTTCAACAGTGGGTGGATCTGAATTGCATTTCAGCATTCCAGCTGCAGAAATTAAGCTTTTCAGGAATGTTTTCTGCCCAGAGTAATTTATTTTTAAGTCCTCAATATTTGAGTGCATTTCAGTGACACGTAAAGTTTTGCTAAGATCAAATCTATAGCACCAGAGGAGGGTTGGGGGGTGAGTTGTTAGTATTTGGTATTTTATATAAGAGTCATAGAAGAAAAAAAAGTCCCCTTCTTCTCCATTTACGATTTGATCCTTTAGAGCAGCTCAGGGAAAGACAGAAAAACGTCTTTATTTCACCTCACACAGCTGTTGCACTGCGAGAGAATAACAGTTTAAATATTAATATGGCTCTGGGGCTTAAAGCATTTCTTAAGAGACACTTTGATGCAATGAGTTTCAGTGAAGTGAACAATCACAAAAATAGAGTCAAAGACCAAAATCCCTCCAGCTGATAAGAAGCAAATTTATTGATTTATTGATGTGGGCCTACAGAACTCGTTCTGTGTGATTGCACCAGTTACAGCTTTCCAGCACAGACCCAGTAAAGAACTGCTCATGGATGTGAGAGATCATGACCTCTGGCATCAGACAAGTCCTCCTTTACTCACCCCAAGCTTTCAGTGTGAATTGGATCTGCTCAGGTCTCCTCCACATCAGCTTTAGTGAACTGAGGATAATTCTGTGCAGTTTAGGCTGCTTTTATCAGGTGCACAGCCTCCTGAGCAGCTGTGCCCAAAGTGCCCAGGGAGGTTAAAGCCTTCTTACCTACTGCTCCTGTAGCGTCTGAGGATGAATATTGTGGTTGTCTCATTTAGCTCTGCCCCTGACCAGCCCCTGAATCCATCATTCCAGCAGGACCTAGGGCTGACTCACCCCGGAGGAACTCATGGTGGCATTTCATCCCACCCAAGAGACAAAGAGGAATTTCTCTCAAACCAACTGGTCTGACAGTGGAGTTCAGAGTGCCCTGAACAGAGGGCATTGCTGTAACTCTAGCAGGGATCCATCCCAAGGAACATGGATGATGAACTGACTGGGCTAACTAAGGGCTGCAGCATTACTTACACCCTGAGACTGATGAAGCATCTTCAGTTCTGCTTAGGAAATGAATCATCCTGCACCGTCTGAAATTCATGGCTGCCAAGGGCTAGGAGGATGCTACTTTCATCAATTCACTTGCCCATCTATGTTCTATTTACCAGGGATGACAAATGTTCAAGCCACCTAGCTAATTTATTCCCAAACTTTAAATTCCGCTCCATGTGCATCAACATCTTTGCTGCTGAAGCCACAAGCCATGCTCCCTCAAGAGCAGGTCTGATAGACACATGTGTGCCCAAAAGGATCTGCCTGAGCAGAGGGAGAAATAGATTCCAGCTCTGGGCTGCACACAGTAAATCACCAGCACAGAGAGAGAAGCTCAGGGACAACAGAAACACCAAAATGGGCTTTTTTAGAACATGACTCCTTAAATTAAACAAGACAAGAAAATATATGAAATGACAGCAACGTCACTTTTTCCTTAACTGTTGCTCCAATTTATTCCCACACATGTGTCTCATTTATTTTCAACTGTGCTCATCTGCTATCTCTATCCTGCAGGAGATGGATACAGGGCATTATCAGTGGAGAAGGACCACAAAAGATGCTAAGTTTTTATTAGCCTATGCACTTTTTCAGCTTCCTTTTATTTTTGGAATTCAGCTACAGAAGTGCCTAATGTTCCCTCTCAAAACTCAACTCCTCTGGCACACAGAGTGCAAACACCTCCCCATACAATGTTGCTGTATATTATGCAGACAAACTCACTGAAGTTGGGCTGCAATGGCTGTGTCCACCCCGTGGTGACAGGGCTGACTGGGTGTTAAAAGGAGTTGGAGTGGTTACAGAAAATCAGGGAGATCAGCAATTAGCATAACGTGATCACTCAGGCATTGTTCGCTTCATTTGCCTCATGAGCAGAGTTTACTGCCAACAAACCTCACCTCCTGGTCTCTATCACATGGACAATGCAGCCATTGCCCAAATTGATTGGTATTACGCTGGGGTACTTAGGAACAATAAATACATTACCTTGACCATCCTAAAACTTTTAGGGTGGAATAATGGTCTGCGAGCTATGAGGAAATCTGTAAATAAAGTAGCTTAATTCTGCTTAAGAGTTTGCATTTAACTCTGTAACTGTGTATTATTATTTATTAAGAGCCACGCTTTCAATAGAAGCTCACTCTAAAATTGAAGATTTAATGCTTACAAAAATGCAAGTTTACCTTAAGAAACCGTGCATTGCTCAGTTAATGGAGACCCAGCCTCCCCAAACCCAGGAATAAGACAGCCTGCATGGATGTGGGCATGGAAAATTGCTCCAAATTTTATATAAGGAAAAAAAAATCCACTGTTTTAGAGGGAGTATCATAAAGTTTGATGTGCCTATTTTAAAAGCATTTGGAACAGATATTCCCTCTCTCTGACCAGACAGAAATGTCTTTCCTTCCAGCTTTAATGCCAACTCCAGGGAAAAAAAAAAAAAAAGAATTAAACTTCCTGGCATTTTGGAGTGTATTGGGCAAAGTTGGAAGAAGTCCGAGTGGGAAGAAAGCTGACGGGGTGTGATGGGAGGGCGCTGGGGCTGGAACAGCAGACCTTGGGCTGTGTTTTGATTGAATCAGGTGAGGCCAGCAGGGACAAACACAGGGCTGGTTTCCAAGAGCAGAGAGCCCTGGTCTGTCCTCTGTGTGGAAACTGTCCCAGCTTTGCTCTTTGATCCTTCAGCTTAATGCAATCCAGGGGCAAATCAGAGCAGAATGGGGTGTGTGGAGGGGCAGGTGTGCACGTGCGTTTGGGGGGATGGAGGGATGGAGACAAAGGGCGATTGGTGCTGCCCTTCTTCCCAGCACGTACCATCCCTGCAGTGCCTAGATGAGCTCCCATTCCTGTCACAACTTTCCAGGGCCCAGGTCTGACACTCAGAGAGTCTTTTCCCCCCCCCCTAAACCCAAGAGTTTATAGAAGCAGAAATTTCAGTTACAAGAGCTGATCTTTGGGCTGCTGGATTGACTTGTGACGTTGCAGACTCACAAGGTGTTTACAAGGGGCTGCACACTCCAGTCCCTCATGAAGCTGCTTGCTCTGGGGCTGTCCAGCATCCCTGTCTGCTGGGCTGTCAGCCAGGCAGCCTATCCCTCAGGCTGTCAGTCAGGCTGTCAGTCAGTCAGTCAGGCTGTCAGTCAGTCAGTCAGACCCCCAGCATTGCCTGCTTTGCCCCAGAAATGTGTCAGCTCATCTCATCCAGCAATGGCTGCAGCCCTACCTAGCTTGTGCCACTGCAGAAGTCTGAAACACCGAGCAGGTCTGAGCAAAGATCTGTTCAAACTTATAGATGAACCCCTAGAAAGTTGCTGCTGCTGCTAACAGGCAAACCAAGCCTGCTTATGGGACAAACACTTTCTGCAGTGAGACTGCCAGACCCAGAGAAGCCCAAGGCAGCATAAAGTGCTTCTTTCTCCTGTGCTCTGAGGATCTCCTGGCCTGTAGTGGCGATGCCTCAGGGATTATTGTTGGCTCAGTCCTTTCACACTGATCCAGAGCTATTGTCCTGTGCTGACCAAGAAAGATTCTCCCATCTCCTAAGAGGAGAGCAGATGAACTGACAGAGAAGGGACAGTGGATGCCAATCTGAAGGTACCTCCACTGCCTTTGTCATCTACAGGACATTATCCCTCTGCTGAAGTCCCAGGTTCAAAGGTCCCTGAGAAATGACCTACAAATAACAGGTAACTGTTTTAGTCCATATAATGAAAAATGAGACACCAGCGCAAGTTCTGTCTAAACAGAAATTTCTTTTTTCTGTCCCTAAATGAGTCTCTCAGGATTACACACAAATGCCACAAGGCTGTTGCAAAGAAAACTGAGAACACTGAGTTTCTTGGCCTATTTTGCCTCATGGAGAAGTTTACACTGTGTTGCAGTTCTTAAGTTTGGTACTTGCTCTACTGCACAAACTGGGAACTGTGCTTAAAAGAGAAGTGGCTGTTTTAAACTAATTGAGTTTTTAGTTGTGTTTCATGTACTGTGTCCACTTAGCTCCACTGTCTGTGTGTCCTTCTTTGTGCTTTGATATATAGCAATGATACAGAAATACTGCATCGTGGGATGGGAAGTGGCTCAGGGGAGGAGGATATAAACCAGATGTGCAACATACCCAGTGTGCATTCAGTGTACCTCCTGTGACCTGTCTGAAGATGATACAAATGCAATCAGTTTTTGAGACAAAGAAAGAGAAATTATCTCCAAGAGCAGGGAGAGAAAAGAGCAGACCAGAGCAATTCAAAAAATAAGAGATCATTTTGAGCTACCAAATAAAATAAAAAGAAAAAAAAAGGAAAAAAAAGGAAAAAAAAGAAAAAGGCAAGAAAGAGCACATTTCTAAAAAATTGTAAAATAAAAAAGAAGCTAAGAACCTTTCCCTTGTGTTTGGACTAAAACTACAAAGACAATTCTCTGCAGAAAACTCCAGTTTGTTTCATAGAACCTCTTGTTAAATTATGTGTACAATTCATCTCAGAGCATAATCACATAAAGCTTTAAGCCTTACTGTCATCTTCAGTTTTATCCTCATGGTGCAAATATTTCAGAGTAGTAGCAGAATGGCAGAACTCCTCATGGCAAGTCCTACCAAGCTGACTTTGGAGGTTCCACCTAAAAATAAAACCTTGTTTCAGCACAGTTTTTTTTCCTCCAACAAGGGATTTTAATGGCCAGACCCTCATTTGTTGTAAGCTGGACAGATCACTGACTCCATGGACATCACCACATATCACTCTCCACTGTGCAGGGGAAAAACTGAGATGCACCAGTGTAACAACTCACACCCAAATTCTGCTATTCTTTGGAATGGGCAGATTTTGGGGGATGCAAGTCCCAGACTCTCCGCAGTACAATTGGAACAGTGGCACTGGATGGAGTTTAGTCTGTTTCGCACCAGACAACTGGATTCAGAATATGCAACCAGCAGTAATCACTACCAGCTTTGTGATAAAACTGAAACGAGGATGGACAAATGCAAAACACTGACCTGGAAGATTTCTGTCTTTCCAGGATGATCCTACATTTTTTCTTGTTCTGTTACTGGTTTTTATGCTTCCCTTTTCCAGCACATTCTGGTGTCAAGTCCTCTGCAAACGTGCCACACACAGGGGCTTTTTCTGTCACAGCAAAGAAAAAGCCACAGACGCTACAAAAGTTTCCATTGCTGTGGGTTTGGACCTGCTCAGCCCCAGCAGTGGATATGGGAATTTCTCTCTTGTGGCAGTTTGGCAGTGGGAGTTTTCCCTTTCTTCTCTTACCTTGGCTGCTGGTGTGGCAGGTCCCAGCAGTGGCCTCCCTGTTCCCACACAGATGGGTGGGGAAGGGGTGGGCTGGGAAGGGGAGCTGAGGAATTTTGGTTTGGCACCCCTCAGACAGCGAGGCAGCCAGGAGGGGAACGTGGCTGGAGCCAAGCACAATGCGAACACGCATTGCTTCTTTTGGAAAGGAGGAAACCCAGGAGCCACAACTGAAGCACTGCTTTGCTCTTGGGACAACTCAACTGTGTGCTGCCCCTAAGCCCAACAGAACTAGGAGGATATTTCACTGAACTGGGAAACGGTCCTTGGGATGTGTCTCAGAAATGAAATGCTCATTGTTTGGATAATTTGGAAAAATACCTTGTTTTTCTTTGGTTGACTGCCCTCTGGAAAAGTTTAGGATGGCATGCACATTGTGGTAAAAGGAAAATAAAAAAAAGAACAACAAGAAATTTGAATTAATTTGACATGCAGGGAGTAGTGCTGCTGGGGGATAGTAGACATTACAAATGGAAAAAGAAGGCAACACAGATAACTGTGTTTACTGCTAAAGAGATTCCTAGGAAAAAACTGCTTGCAAACCTCAGTGCCCAGTGGCTACTGAGAAATGGGAAGGTGCGTATGAGAAAGGAGAAGAGGAGTTGCCAAGGAATGTGAGAAGTTCACAGCCTTGCCTGGATAGTTTCATTTTTGTGGGTTGGATGCCGCTGGTCTAATCAGGCCATCATTCAATGGCCCTTTGGGCTGCCACTGGAGAAGCAGTTCTTCCATTCCCTGTTCCCCCAGGCACCCATTCCTGCACACACACACCCCAGCAAAAGCATTCATGTGCCTCTACTACCCCAAGAAACTGATTTTTTAAAAAAAGCATTCAAGTAATTGAGTTGATACTTAGCTGGATCCTGTGGTCAAACACGTTGCACAGCCAGGTAGACACTGGTGCCAGACAAGAGTGGGTGAAAGAAGTGACTGGGTGCAGAGGAAGGGGTGGAGAGGAGCGGAACAGCCCCTTTCAGCAGCAGCCAGATTTATGCCAGATTAAAGTGACCGCGCAACCATGGCCTCTTTGAGTAGCCCCCTTAATTTCATTTTGGGCATGTGAAGAATCAGCTATTACCCCTACTGAGTTAAGAGCAGCACAAACAGGCTTTTATCATCCAATCGTCTCACATTTGCTGAACTTGTGATGTGCTCTGCCAGAATTTCTGGGAGGATCTGTAGCAATTATAGGGAAACCCACCAAGGGACAATATCATTCCAGTGTAAGAAGGCTGGTATGTGTGCAGCTACTTTAGCAGCTCTGTCTGCTGTGAAAGCAAATGAACTCAAGAGCAGACAAGAACTGATATGTGAAGTCAGAGTATAAATCTGACTGCATAAATTAAAAGGACGGGAATGCAATGGATTTTGAATAGGTTCTTTCACATGACAGTGTTCTCCTGGAATCAGAGAGCAGACACTGCAGGAAAAAAAGCTTTACAGTGCTCTGAAATAAATATTAGTGTTTCTCTTAGCACAGAGGAGTTAAATGAAGTGGCAAATCAAAACACGCATGTGTATGCACGTACATTAGTTACAGGTAGAAAATGGGGACTGCAGTGGAAGGGGGTTGATGTGGAATATTGACTGATACAGAATATGGACAAAATATTGACTGTGTGTTGCATGTTTTGTACTTTCCCTAAGGTATCTTCTCTCTGGGTTACAGCTGGCAGATACAGGAAGGTCTGAGCTTCCAACTTGGAATTTCATCTTCTCTTAGCAATTGCCTGCACACAGCTATGGAAAGAGTCACGAAATTGTGGCTCAGTGCTACCCTGAATCAGCTGAGAGCCTGTGGATGCTGAAACCTGGGTTGCAGAAAGATTTTCCAGCTTTCTGCCACCGTCTGTGAGAAAGTCTTTGCTTTCTCACAGACACTGGCTGAAAACAGAAGCTTCTGTAAACTAATCCCTTTATCTTGCAGGTTGCTTTGCAGTATTGTTATGGTTCTAACTAAAAAATATTTAGAAATGGGTGTCTTAGAATTTGGCCAATCCCTTCAAGGGGTGGATTGCCAAAGGACCAATTACCTTATGCCATTTAACACTTTTGAGAACTAACACATAAAAGCCTTTGGAAAATTATTAAAGCGCTTCCTTTTATCCCTGAGCCTTGGACTTCGCGTGGTTCTTCTCTCGCCGTCCCCGGCACAACAGCGACAAGAGCCTGCAGTTCAATGCCCAAGGGAAGAATTGAACTCTTCAGCCAATATCATTGCAGAAATCATAGAAGTAGAATAGATCAGGATATGTTGAGATCCAAGGTCTCTTACAGGGTGTCCAAGAGCAGCATAATGTTATTTTAGGTCACTGCAATAACAACATCAATTCCAATGCTGGTGATAGGAGTTCCCTGTCTGGTCCCCAAGTGATATATAGCTATTTATAAAATTCCTCTTCATACACTACTGTGAAAGTAACCATGTCCCAGAGTTTTTATAGTGAACATTATTTTTTGCCATTTTCTTAAATATTTTATTAGCATTTGTATAGTTTATCTGCAGGTTCAGTTAAATGATTTAGCTTTTCTAATAATCCGTTATAATTCCTGGGTTTAATTTTGTAGGTGTTAATTTGATATTGAACAACTGAATACTTTAGGCTTCAGTTGTCTTACATCAGTATAATTTCAGTGGTAACTTCTTGGGTTTGTTTTTTCACATTTACTGATTTCAATGCATTCATGAAAATTCTGAGCTGTTTTTCTTTGAAAAATTGCATAGACCAAAACCACTGAAAAAACCAGAAAAATTTGGTTTTCTTGTTAAAACTGAATTAATGAAGCACGTTTTCACTGAAGCAGTACCTCTAATTCCCTATAAGCTCAATGTTTATTACACTGGCAAAAAGGACATTTCTGGTACTAATAGGGTTTGATTACAGCTGTTTTTTGTGCAAGCAATTACACGTGAAGCATTACAATGTCCTCTCCCAGCTGGCCAGCTCTTCTCTTACTTGCCTGATCCAGAGCCTGCTGAGGTTGATTTCCAGTCCTTTGACTCAGACCCACTATCCATGTCTCCTGATCTTCTGTATACTAGGAATTATTCACCCTCCAACTCTCTTACGAAATTTCAGCTGCCCTTGGCTGCTCCAATGGTTGCCTTGTCAGGATGCTTATTTACCCTTCACCAAAACACCACAAGTTGTTTAAAACTGAAAACATTCCAGTGCAAAACATTCAGACATTATAAGTGAAAAGAATGATTGAAAAGAAAAATACAAAACTCTGCTGCAGTTCGTGTGTCTCTGCCACCAGAAAAGGCTACAGCTCAGCCATTTCATTCAAAACAAAACAAGCAGTTTTCCTAAATACCCTCCCTGATCAGACCACCAAAGCACTAAGCATCTCTCTTTTGTTCACGAAATATTTTTATGATTTTTATGATTTTCTTTTATTTTTTGATTTTCTCCAAGAAATAGCTGGGCTAGATGCTAATAACCACTCTGAGAGGATGTGAGTGCATCATGTCTCCAGACACCATGAAAATAAAATAAATCACTAGAGGAACAAAATTTTATATGGCTTTTTAAAAAAATTATGTTTTGCTACAAGGAAATGATGAATAGAAGCATGCACCAGAGTAAGGAGAAAAAAGCCATCCTTGCCTAGGCCTTGGAGCACTGCTATTATCAGAAAAAATCATCAGTCTTTGGAAGAGCAGCGAAGAGGTTTAAGAGCACCAGCCACAGTCTTTAGAAACCCTTTCCCTTTAAGATGAGAATGTCAACATTAGGAACTGTGTCTATACCAAGAAATAACATGCACAAATTTGACAATGAGGGCAGTTCATCACTGTGGTATCTTATCTAGGGATGAACAAGATTCCTGTTCCTTACAGTCTTTAAATCAAGACCTGGTGCATGTCTGGGTGTCGCACTGAGATGTAAAGCAGAGACAGGAGCCCCTTTGGAAATCACTGAGCTCACAGAGCAACAGGAGACCAGCAGAAAAAAGGCAGAGTAGTGCTGGTAGGGCAAATGATCCCGAGCTGGACTGCTCTCTGTCCCCACCAGCTATTTAAAATTACCCTGTATATCTTTACTCTTCCCTGTGTAGATACTCAGATGTGTCTATGTACACTTCAGTGTAGATATAGCATGGTTAACTTTCCATACAAAGTATTAAAGCTCAGACAGAATTTATGGAGAGATCCCTGGATTGACGCTCACGGCCTGCCAGACAGCCCCTCTTGAAAGTGTATGCAGGTAAAATAAACCCATTTTCAGAGATAAGCCCTTTAACAGATCATGGGTAAAAAATTTCTTCCTCTGGGATTGGCTGGCTCTGGCCCTCTCTGACCCCCTGTTCTTGTTTGTGAGGTTCAGGCTACATGGGGAGTCAAATACTGGGACCTGCGGGTTTGCAACGCTGTCAGCATTCACCCAGAAGCAGCTTAGAAACCAGTGAGCTGCACTAACACCAGTGTTTGATGCTTTATTGCACTGCCACTCAAACCAGAGCATCAACCACTGCCTGAGAAGATTTTTTTCTACCCGTGTTCCCATCCCATACGTCAAAACAAACTCCTATATCAGTATCTATTAATAAACTCTGGATATTCCCCCCAGCATTCTCAGTCTCCTAATGCCTGTCCTTGGCTCCCCTTAGAGACCTGCCTGGCAAACATTTCTGCCTCTGCTGTGAGGGGCTGAGCCCAAAATCGTGCCTTGCTGGCACAGCAGCCATGACTGAGTGGCAACATTTCAATCCCACTTTGTGCCTGGCCACCAGAAAGCCAGGCGCACACACACACTGAAAGGCTGCCCGTGCATTACCACAGTGTCTTCTATAAGAAAACATGGATTTCTGCCACCAGACAGACACAGAAACTAGTAAGCTATTCCCTGCATTCTTCTATCCCCCTGGGCACCCTGTGTAAGGGAAGCCATTGATGCTTGCCATCAGATAGACACACAGACTAGTAATAAAATACCCATGATTCACTGCATTTTTATTCCTTAGGGTGCTTCTGAAGAGGGAGCTACTGATTTCTTACTTATGTTTAAATGATTTGTGAAGGGGGAAAAAAATTCTATTTTATAGCTTGTGCCTTTAGCCATAGGGGAGACTGTTTTCTGTGAGTACAGGTTTTGGTTTTTTTTTTGATAGATAGCCTTCCTCTAATTACTTATCTTTACTCTGGTTGTTTTATAGGAAGCGAAAGTTTTCCCTAATCTTGTAATTTTAATCAGTTAAAAGTTATCTATTGGGTGAAACATCAAACTGTCCCAGTTTCTGGATTTACTCATTTCAGTGTGAGATTTTCCAGCTTGAAGAACATGACCTTTAATGCCTCATCATTCCTAACACTGTAGCCCCTCTACTACAAGCAATTATATCCCTAAGGACTGTGTAAAAGGCAAAAAAGATGAAGAGAAGTGGACACGCCAAGGAGTTTTCCCAAATTCATACAGAAAATCAGGCAGAACCCAAAGTTCTCTGTATTTGGGGTCACTGGACATGCTGCCTCTGAGCCCCTGCCCTGCACCTGGACAGAGCAAGCCCCAGTATATGTGCATTGTCAGGGGAAGAACAGCCAGGATCTCCTCGACCTCCCAGCCCTAGGGAAGGCCACAGTGGTCCTCCTTGTTCTTTGGGATGGGTTTGGACACTGTGGAGCACAGCACAACAACTGAAATAAAGACACAGGTCCCCATGTTCAGCCAGCAAAGGGAATCCTTATCCCCAAGACAGGCTGGAGCCACATAATTTCCTAACACTCTAGAAAGCAGAACATCCCCTGGAACTCCCAGGCAGGATCCTTGCCACAAGGTGTATTTTGGTGAGTGGTGTGAACACGACCCTTCTTCCCCATTTCCTTTCCCTATTAGTCACACTTAGCCTTGCTCCACTTTCTGCCTCTGGAAGCCCAGTGGGAAGCACTGCCTCGGGTCGGGGAGAAGGCAAGCACAGCATTTTCTGCAGGCAGGGATCCACAGCTCCAAACCACCTAATAACACGTCTCAGTTCCTCCTGACTTGGAGGAGTCTGCCTTGGAGAGGCCAAGGGTTGGAAGAGAAGGCATCAGCCAGGACAGAAGTGCACTGGCAAAGCTCTGTGGAGGCACTCATGTAAATCCTGCCCACACTGCAGCTGGACCCATCCAGTGCTTTCAGGAGGACTGAGTCTGAGAATCTTTTTTTATATTTTAAAAAGCAAAGAATCAATAAAGGGATAAAAAAAAATTAAGTAACTGCTTGGCCTCAAGCTTGTTGCTGCTCAAGGACTTCCCACACTGTGCTAAGTGAGAAGCTTCTCTTTTGGAGTCCAATTCACATGCAAGCTCAGCCTCAGCCACATCTGCTTTTCAAGGGATGCTCCAATGCTTACCTGTGACTGGTGAGCTCTAAAAGTTGGTTGGGCCAAACAAGCAGAGTTTAGGGCTGAGCTGGCTGGGAGATATGCTGATCCTGTGCATTTCTCAGGGAAAGGTTGCTAAGAGAGTCCTTCAGGAACCCAGGCTGGGAAATAAAGCTGTTGCTTGCAAAGCGAAGTCCTTCTGAACATCAGCAGTGTGTGGCAGCTTGCAGTCTAGCAAGGGGAATGTCTCCACTTGGACCCACACATGTGGAACTCATTTTCCACTTCCTAATATCCACTGATGCCAGTGCCACTGCAAAGGTAAGGAGCAGCCCTAAAATCAGCATGCACAGCCTAACGTGTGAGGAAGGAGCTTATGGGAACTTGAGGCTTTGTGCATTTTCCCATCACCTGCACAGGCAACAAACATCCAGTCTCCAGTTCTGCTAGTCTGTCTTAAATCCTCTTATTTGACTGAATTAATCCAGAGACTAATTTATAAACCACTTGTGTTGTCCTAACCTTTTCCAGTTGTCTAGAAAGCAGGATTCTGGGTTTATTCCTCTGTCTCAGGAGGATGACTTGAACCTCCATCTGAGTTACTTGCACACAGAAAGATCTCAGAGGTCCTGCTTTAGGACTCAGACATACAAGCAGACACAATAACTTGCCTACTAGGTTGCCTGGTGAAGGTGAAGATACAACCTTGTGGAAGAAGAAATTCACCAGATTAGATAGAAAATACCTAATATTCACCAGAAATATTTCTTCCATAACAAAATACTGCTTGCCCTTGAGCATTACTGCCAACTGTTTACTATAATTTAGTGGCAACAGCCTTACTTGCAGGAGGTGTAATCCATTTGTCCTTATGGAAACTGGACATTACAATAAACAAACTGCTGAAGATGACCTGCAAATTATTAACTCAAGGTAAAGATATAGAATCATCCAAGAGACACAGAGACTGCCTGAAGCAGAGGTACAGAAGGAGCTGCTCTGGAAGGAGCAGCTAAACACCTCATTAACTGAGCTTCACGCCGTTCAGTCTGAGTGACTGAATATTTCCAACACAATTGAAACTGTGGTTCTCTGAATTAATGTTATTTTTAATAAAAGGAGGCGTTAAGTTGCCTTCTTTGGTGAGCAGTGAGGAATGTTTCTAACTTTCCTACCAGACATGGCTGCGTTTGGGTGATATTTGTGAGGCACTTGGAGAAGAAATGTGCTATATAAAATTAAAGATTATGCCAAACCTCAGTGTTGGATTAATATGTCTGTGTGAATTTAGAGGATGAAAAGTCACCTTCCATTTGATGGCAATGTGTCAAATTCCATGTTAGTGTAAACTGATGCAGACAGTTATAAAGAAGCTATTCCAGCTGTACTGACAGAGAATCTGACCTTGGTCCATTTGCTTGAAATGAAGAAATCAAAATCCTGGTCCTGCCAGAAGTTTGTATTGAAACTGATGTCTAGATCCTGGCTTTGCTTTTTGGGCCTTTTTAAAAAGCATAGCGATGATCTATTGCTATACAAGCAGCAAATGCTAGCAAAGAAGTTTCAAATCAGCAGAAAGATGCTTTATAAATTACAGAATTTTAAGAGAGTTGTTTTTTCAGACATTTTGTGGATTCACCTGAAATTGCAGAACAAGAGTAAGTTTCTGTTCAAAACTAAGGAATGAATTTTGTGCCCTCCAAAACTCTGTATAAGCCTGTGATGTGGTAAATGGTATTTTGTGAAAACTCTGTGCTGGTGCATGAAATTAGGGAGCTGCAGCCCCATCCAACAGCATCGACTCCTTTGACTCAAAGCACTGCAGCAGCAGCAGCAGCAGCAGCAGCAGCAGCAGCAGTATCCCAGCCAGATCCCCACTGCTCCAGAGGATACAGCCACAGACTACAGCAAACAGATCTGCAGGACCACTTTCAAAGCAGTTTCAGTGTCTCACTGGGAGATTTTTGCTGGCTAAATTAGCAAAATTTAGAGTATACATTAGGTCTGTGACTCCAGTTAATGAGTCCTTTGTTTTATTAGCTGAATTGGTAAGGAGGGTCATTTTCTAATACATCTTTCCCAGCAGAGTAAAATATCCACCAGTGAAAACAGCCATAGGCAATACATTATTTTTATATTACCCATGTAAGCTGCTCCTTACAAATAATGAACACTCATAACTAAACGCTGCTCAGAAGAATAAATGACTAACCAGATTTTATCAGTACACACGCTAAATTCAATGATTTATGAAGAAATCTTGGTCCCGTCTAATGGAATTTTCCCAAAATAAATTCATGTAAACAACTTGCCACAAAGAGGCAGTCAGTGCTGGTTGGTATGTGTAAACAGCTTTAACAGTTGAGAATATAATCTCCTTGACTGCTGGGCAGTCTGGGGAGATTCATGCAGAGTCTCCGTTCAGAAAACCACCTTTGGCTCTGCTCCTCCTGACATCATAATGCCACCCGTTTCATTAGTTTTTAGTAGATGTTAATATCATCACAGATGGGTAAAGTAATTCTGCTTTTCAAGGCCAACACGTGAATTTTTACAGTGCTCATCAGAATGCCAGGATGAGAGTCACAGGTAGAATGAGTGGGAGGAGGTAAAAGAGACCGAAATGAACAAAATCCAACTCCTGAATAAATGTATCACAGCGTACTCAGTTCCAGCAGTGGATTTTCCAGCACGTTTTTACATGCTCCTAGAATCCATCTGAAAGTACAGTGGGGTCGTATTATCGTGCCACAGTCATTCTTAACATGTTTCCAGGGTAACTCTTATTTACATGGTCTGTAACTGCAAAGTGAAGTCAAATATCTAATAAATTATCTCTCTGATGTTAATTAGTCCTGTTAGGAGGTGCCACTGAGAGCAATGTGTGTAAACTGATCTGTGTGAGTGGCTCAAGCCCATTTGGGCTGGTTCCCAAACAACCTAGAGCAGAGTTCTAAAGCAAACCAAGCCCTTTTCCGTTTGCATCATTATCAGAAATATTTCCTTCTCTGCCTTAATTCATCCTCAAGAGCAACACAGCACAGTCAGCAGCAGTTCTAGGAGAATAAGGGCAAGTGGGCAGGCTGGCTGAGTACCAAAACTGCAAAGACAGTTCACTTTTTCTAATGGCTATTCATAAATACAGCATATGAACAGTTTCATGGGGATGGGAGCTAAGGACATCATGTTCTACTGCTCAGTGGAAGAAGAAATCCTGCACTATACACACAGATTTTACAGGCACTAATAAGTACCTTTTTTAGATTCGTAGAACTTTCAAGGCTTTTCACAGTTAATATTTCTACATTAGCCTGATTTTCCAATCTGCCTGCTAGGCAGATGAAGACTGATGGTTTTTAAAAGGGACTAGTGATTTTGCATGCCTGTTCTGGGGTGCCTAACTTCTGCCAGCCCTGAGAACAGCCTGATAGTTTGAGGATTTCAAAAAATCAGTTCCTTCGAGGTGTCTCAGCCTAACACCTCATCAGTCTCCCCTCAACTTTATTCAGTGACAAAAAACAATCCCCAAATACTCCTTGCTGCTGAAGTCCCTGCTGCAGTTGGACAGGGTGCTTTCTTACAGAGACGTGAGATTTAATTTGCAGCCAAATGCTGCTGTTCCATAGCTGGTGATTATGAGCTCAGCCTGGAGCTGATCGAAGGAGTTCCTAGGACTTTTATCATGTAGCTCTCAGTTCAGAGCAGTGTGAACGAGATCAGTATTTACTTCCACTGTCTCAGACATCTGCCTGATTAGCTCTCTGTAACTTGTGAGCTATTTTGGACTATACTTTCTTGACTGTCAAAACTTCCGTTTCAATTTTAGGTTAATTTGTTTAAAACAAAAGAAGTGTCTTTGGCCAGCTGAATTAGAGGATATTACCCATCCAGGGCTTTTACATTAGAATGGTTTCATTTTGAAATAAGAACAGAATAGTTTAATTCAATCATTGGCACAAAAATAATACCAATATCAGATAACAGGACTTCCTAGGAAAGATATACCTGATGTCAGACAGCCTCCTAAGCAGGCTGGCAGCCAGTTCTAATGGAAAAACAGTTTGTGAAGAATTCCCAGCATATTATATTCCCAGGCTTTTTGGAAGCTATTTTCTGTCTAATCAAAAACCAGAAGCTATGTCTTCAGCAGATATAGAGTAACATCCTTGCTGAAATACAGCAGCTCAAGATCTGGCCCCAGCATGAATTTAAGATGTTTAGCTACACTTGAAGCCCAATCTTTTTTTACCCACCTAGCTTTAATTAGGTGTGACAGCACTCCAAGTCAGGATGTTCAGGGCAGCAGGAATGAAACGGGAAATCAAACCAGAACAGAATGATGGTGATTTGCAATGACTTTGCAGAAATGGATCTCTCATCAATAAGGCAACAAGAAAGCCACATGTCTGTGCCTTTTCCACATCAATGTGTGTGTACCTGCTGGCCAGCTCCCATCCTATGGCTCCCAGAACTGCTGATGGGGTGGGATCATCCAGCCCTCAGCTGCATGGCGTGTGGGGAATACACAGGATCAGCGCAGAGAGGTTTAAAGCATTCCATGCAAACATGGATTAATCTACAAAAGAAGGTAATGAAGCATGAGATGTGAGTGGTATTTATGCAGCATCTGGGCTACGGAGCTAAAACTGTGATAGCTTGGCCCCCTTCTCAGAATGCTCTTTTCCTACTCTCCTCTTCAGAAAACATGAGTTGAGGTCACCCAGCTGGAGGCACTGAGTGCTGTTGAGAACTGCTGGGGATGTGCAATGGCTGAGTGCACCAGTACAAGCATTTCAGGCCTCTGATGGCCTATTTGCCAATCTTAATATAATCCTGGAAGATGAAATTTATAACTAATTTAATGCATAAGATATACACAGAAATAGCATCAGTCTGTCAATCACATGGGATGCTGCTTCAACAAGTAATGGATTTTCAGTGTTGGGCAGCACTTTGGTCACTGCATTCCTGCAAAGGAAAGCAGGATGTTTTCCTGCTTTTCCTTCCGCTTTCACTCACTCTGTCAATCTAGACAAATTGTTTAATCTCCTTGCACCTTATTCTGGTAATCTGTAAAGTAGCTATTCTGAAGCTTAATTACTATTTGTGAGCACACAAGAACTTCAAATAAAGAGTGGCGTGGAAACACAAAGTATTGTTCCCTGCTCCTTTGAAACTTTGGGGCTCTTCTTTATCCATCAAGCAGGTCCAATTCTCCTTTTAATTAATTCCACCTTATCTCACTATAAGTCTCCAAAGTAATTATTTACATTGTTGTAATAGAACAGGTTCAGGTTGAGGTACACTCATTTCAGAACCAAGTAAAGACCTTTGAGGATAGTTCATTTTTAGCTCAAACACACAGGGTGTTTCCTCAGCTGGTTATTCCACACACCCAACTCGTTTCCCTTCCTCCCCAGATATTTGCTCTGCTCTCTCTTTCATCCAGCAGCAGATTGTTGCAGCACTTCACCTTCCTACAGTATATGTCACATAGTCTGAGTGTATACCACTTTCAAAAGATCAGTAACATTTCTGACATCTGGAAGTGGTCAGTAACAGGGATACAATTCTCAGCAAAGTATAAACTTAATTTTTGCATAGTATAGTTTATATCAGATAGTCTAAAAGTTTCAAGTACAGTTCCAATATTCATCTGTAAATTGGATCCTTGCAATCTATATTCCATGGTGGGAGAGATCTTCATGATGATTAACACCTCTCTGGGGCAAGTTGAGATTTTCGTATTTTCTACTCAATCACCATTCACATTTGTCTGGCATTTAGGTCCCCAGCTGCCCAAGATCTTTTGATCTCTCCAGTGGAAGCATGAGTGGCATCTCCACATCCTTCACTGCAGTCAGGTTGAAAAGCTGACAGTCCTTGGCCACTGGTGTCCCTTGCCACAGTGCATGAATAACTTTCACAGTGAAACTACTTCTCTCTAGACACAAATGCCTTTATTCTTGCTCTTTCCATCACAACTTAGCCTGCAGCTATGAGCAGACTCATGAGCAGCAATACAGAACTCTTTTTGGAGAAATCCTCCTGTGCATCCTCCCTAGCAGCCACTCCTGTCTCAGGAGCCCCACTGGCTGCTGAACAGGCTGCAGAACTCACCCTGTGGCTGTTAGTTTGGAACAAGCTGACAGCTCTGTGCAGCTCACTGCTTGGTGTGTTAGCCTGATTATGTTTGACATCTAAAGTCAACAAAATCATTGGAAATGTCCCATTGCTGATCTTCTGAGGATCCTCAGAGTTCTCTCTGACAGCTGCTAAACTGCCTGCCACAGATGCCATAACCAGACAGGAAAGAAATACCTTCCTGAAAATGTGGTCCCTGTGACTGCTGCTTTGTGGTGCTCCTTACACATGCACATGAAGTGTCTTGTTTGTCTAATTATTGGGATGCATGAAAAACTATCAGTAGCTACAAGTTTACAAACCTTGACTCTTTCTGAGCTTGTGAGATCAAAGCTGCTGTGTTTTAGTTGGAAATACAGTAACATCACTGAAAAGGGGGAAAAGGAGTCTAAAAGGGGATGATTAATAGGAAATGGGATATGCAGAAAGTAGAATTTATTGCCATACCCATGCTATTGTATTAAGGAAATTTAGGTCAAATCCTAAGACACTGAAGATGCTTAAATTTCATTTCAACTAATAGAGAAGCCACCAGGGCCTCCAGAATAATGAGGCTATTTTGAAAGTTTGAAAGTGTAGCAGAGAACTCATGTGGATTTCTTCCCCTTTTTATTTTCTTTTTTTTTGTTCCATCTGCCTCCAGATAGTTAAGTCCTCAGAGAGTGCTTGGGTCACATTATCAAGCTTTTCCCTAGAAGTACAAGGCTTTTTGGAAAGGAAAGCTGAGATTTTTATGCATTCACGTGAGATAGGACTTGGGGCTCTAAGCAATGAACGAAATATTGCCAGACTTCCAATAACACCACAAGACATCCCAACACTGTATTGATTTCAGCTGAGTGATGGTGATTTACACCAGGCCAGACAGTGGTCCCTGCTTTGTCCATGAAGCCGTAAATTTGATTCTGCTCTGCAGCTCTGTAGGCCAGACACTGCTCCCAGCTGGACTGTGTAAATGTGCTCACAGATGTTGTGGCACAGTGGAATGAGACTCACACTCCTGATGTCCTCAGGCCCTCACTGCCCACCTGAGCCTTGGGCATCCCACCTGTGCCAGCTCTGTGCTTCCACACACCACACCCTGTGCTCCTGGGGCAAGGCTGCAGCATAACGGAGACACCCCAGCACTTGGGAATTACTTGGGAATCCTCCATCCCCAGCCACAGCCGGAGCTCTTGGGGATGCCACGAAGCAGAGGCCCGCACACAGAACCACGCCGGCGCTCCTCGGAGCGCACCCTGGCACATCTCCGCAGGTCAGAGAGGCACGAGCCAGAGAATCGGCACCTGCGGAGCACAACAGCCTCAGGGCCCGGGGCAGCCCGGCGGCTCCGGCTGACCACGGAGCGTCGCTCTCACCCAAACTTTGGAGCTGGACACTCACCTTCCGTCACAGCGCGGTGCGGATGAGAACGCAAGAAACCTGTCTCTTTAAACAGGAAAGAAAAAACAAACAAAAAAACCCTGGTATCATCTCTCTCTCTCTCTCCTTTAAAATGCACAACTTCTCCCCTGTCCTCCCCTCCTCTTTTCTCCTGGGAACCAGGATTCCTAAGCCCCGCTTGGAACCAAAGTTCAGATTTTTTGGCAGCGCAAAGGGACTCAAATGAGAGCTAAATTAAACCTTTTCAAAACCTCCCAAGCCAGCCGGGTAGCAGACAAGAGGCACATTCCAGGACCGTGTGAGAGATCTGAGTGAGGAGGCAGACAGCAAAGGCAAAGGTGATGCTTTTGCAGGGATGCCAGCCCGTCTGTGCTGGCTGCGGCGCCGCCGAACCAGGGCCAGTGCTACTCTCCCCACAGAAAGAAAAACCCCTCCCAGATATTCTCCTGGCCAGGCTAAACATTTGTTGTTAATTCCAAAGAGGACAGTCAGCAGTGGAGCACCACGCTGGGATGATGGTGTGGATTTACAGAAGTTTAGCACAGAGGAGGGTGAGTGGAGGCAGGAGTGCCTCTGGGTAAGGCTTCAGTCTGGCTCTGGGGATAACAAGGCCACAAAGGAGAACTCAGGAGAATGATGCACCCCTAATCCTACTTAGATTTTCTGTTCATGTCTGCTACAGAGTGAACAGAAGGCAATGGGAAGGTTTCCTGTTGGCTTTATCAACAGTGACATTTACTCATCATTTCTTTCCTTATCCTTCTGAAGCAGCTTTGAAGCACATCCAGCAGAACAAGGATGGGCAGAGGAAACTGTATAAAATTCCCCTTCTAGCACCATGCTGACCTTCTGCTAGGAATGCTTGGAAAACTTCAGTTTTGAGGAATGCTGCATTTTGTCACAATTTCATAACAGTAGGACATTTCTTTGGAAAAACTAGAAAGTACTGATTTTTCTAAGCTTTAAACCAAGATTTTCCCCAAGATAAGGGAAATGAACTTATTGAAACCATTTTTTACCCCCATCATTTTCTATAAACTGTTTCATTTAAGTTTTTTTGAACAGCAAAATGGAAACATTTAATCCAAGAAAGATCTGGTTTCATTGTGCATGGGCCACAGACACATAACATGAGGTACATCTGGGCATACCAAAGGAGCTGGTCTGAGTAGTTTCCATTTTCTAGGTGTTTTTCTACGAACATTGAGGGAGAATCACCATTACTGGTCTCTAAAACAGGCCAGACAAGCATCTTATTAGAAGGGATTTAGGTGGAGTTCATTTTGCTCCAAGCAGGCAGAGGGACTGAACCAGACTCTTTAGGTCTATGATTCTATGGCAACACCACAATCTCTGCAAAACTGTATGGTTTGTTCCCAGAACCATAAATCTAGCCTGGCATCACTGGAAACTCAGTGTTGGAAAGCTCAGTTTAATTTCAGATTTATTGCAGTAATCAAAACTGAACAAAATCAGCCCAGGACCAAGCCTCCTACCTGAACCTGTGACTTGCGGAATGAAAGTTGCTTGAATTTTCTGGTACTTACAAATTCCTACTGGATCAGAAATGTCACAATCATTTTATGTCTTGGCTTTCAGTAGAATTGCAGTCAGAGTGGTTGCCCCAGACAAACAAAGTAAACCCCTGTGTCTCAGTCTGTTGGTGGCTGATGAAGGCATAGTGGACTGTACTAATTTTTTTTGAATTACATAATGTCCTCATGCAAATGAAAAAGCAATGTCAGGCAGTGACTGAGCCATCCCCTCTGCCTACATTAATTCCTACCCTATGGTTCCGTGTTTTCCTGGATGGTCCCAACCAAAGTCAGGGAGGGAAAACCAGATGGAATTTAATGACTGACTCCCAGTCCAATGGAACTGCTGTCCATCGTTTGTAAGGACTGACATTCTGTTGAGTAGCAGGGCCTTGAATGAATAAAAATGGATTTACTTATTTTACCCAAATTCACTGATCTATCTGCAACTGACATCATAATCAAGTCCACAAACCATCACTGAAATTTTTACTTTTGGGGCACCCAAACACTAAAAAGACACTGGATCCCCAATCAGTAGGTCCCAACAAAAGAGCACCAGAACTGGCTAGTCAAAACTGACACATCACTGTTTTGTCATAAGGCCACTTAATTTTTTAAATTACATTTTAAAATCTAGATGTTTGAATTTTACTGCACTTAAGAGTAGATGACTGAACCATTCGCTGTAAAATATATCCAAAGAGTTTATACCTTTCATTGAAAAACTACTGGCCAACCTCTTAACAAGATAATAATCTAATTATATACTTTTAAAGTGACATTTAGAGGCCTCAGTACTTTTCATATTTGATCTCAGGTTTTAGAACTGGCATCTGTTTCTCCTTTTAGTTAAGAAATGGAAAGACTATTTACATATTCTTAGGAGTATATCTCCAATTAAATCTTTTTCAGAACTGCACTCTCAACATTTCATATTAGGTTTCTTGGCAGACAACTATCTTTTTCTTTAAGAGATTTATTTATTCAGTTGGTTAGTTTTTTTCATCCTTTGCCTGGGCACTGGAGTCTTCAGCCTCACCATCCTATAATTAGAAAAATGACCCTACTTAGAAGTTTTACAGCTCTGCTCCAAAACATCGTCTTCCCTGTCCATTTATTTATCCACCTTTTTACTGATGTGGCTTCATCTAGTAACTGCCTTTCTCCTGCAATCTGCAGCAGAGTAAATTTAAGCAGGCATTTAGGAACTTGTTATCAAAGACCAACATCCAAACCAAGAAATCAGCTCTTTGAATGGTAACAAAATATTTCTGCATTCAATGAGAAGAGGTGGGTGGGGAAGACAAGAGAAACACAGGGAAAATACAGACTCTGATGTGTTTCATAAACAATTCCTTCTGTGCCAAGTGTAAAAATTGTTCCTATCCCAAACCATAGGTAGAAGTCCCTATTGCCTAGTTTCCCTAATCGGTCTACATACATTTACTATTTAGTTTTCAGGTAGTGAAGTTGTCTGCCCAGGAGTCTCAGCACAGACTAAATAACCAGAAATCAGCTCCTCAGCATTTCAACCCTGCTCTCAAAGCAGAGGAGCAGAGCCACATCCTCGCCTTCTCCGGGTATCTGACAATGGATGTCTTTTGCAACGTGCCTGGAATGTCACCAAATCTGGGCTCCTTTGGACTGGGGTGGGAAGCAGATTCCAGAATATTTCCAACGCCTCATAAAAGATACCCTGTCAGCACCCTCTGAGTCATGGAGCAGGGCGAGTCCTCCCCCCAGCACTGCTGTGACACCAGCAGGGCTCACTGGACACGTCCTTAATGGCACCACTGTGAATCTCATTGACCTCCCAGTTATTCTTCTGCTCCCCGCTGGAATTCAGTTTACCAGAAATAGAGATTCAGGATTTAGTATCCAAATACAAGAATAGTAAATAGAACGAGCTTTGGCCTGTTAGATCTAAATGGTGTTTCCTTACTTGTTATAGTAAAAGATTAAATCTAAGCCTAGGATGAGTAAACCTTAACTGGTATCTAGCCCAGTTATCCAAGGAACACACAAGTGATACCATCTGCACTTTCTGATAGAGAAATAGGTGGGCTGCAAGATTCTTCAGAAGCATTTTGTGGGCCCAGGCTCAGGTGCGCATCCTACACAGCTGTAACCCCACTGGGGCTACCTGAGCTGCAGAGAAACCTCTCCAAGGCTGCACCAGGGGCACAGGAGTCAGTTGTGTAGCCTGTTCCTGGTATGCAGCTCATAGCTTGAACATCTCATCTGCATTTTACTCAGCTTTTGCTCTGTATCGTTCTCTTTAGGAACCTCTCTCTGCTCAGAGTGCAGTAAAACAACCGTTTTAGTCCTAAGTTAGACAAAGTGGCTACTTCCAGCCACTCCCCAGCAAGCAAGGCAATCTTTGGGGTGATCAAGGACAATCCAGACCAACAAAATCAACTTAAGCAAGACATTTTTCTGTAAAAATCAGATGAAGGCCTTATAAACAAAATAATAATTTGCTCCAGTTTGTAATTTGTTTTAAATAATCTGTGATCCATGTGAAGGACTTGGAAACTCTTGTGTGATAAAGCACATCGATGGGCTGCCTAGAAGCAGGAGGCCTGGAAATTGAGAACTACGAGCCACCAGTGCTGTAACTCCTCTTCCTTCCACCAGTGTCAGCCCAGAACAACTCCACAGCCTTCAGGGCGATTTCTTCTGCACAAAGAGCCAGATGAGACTCCAGTCTCCAGCATAAGATGGAAAGATGGAGGCTGTAATTCCATCCAGGGGATGGGGTGTGGTTTGCAGACATCAATAAACCACAGCACATCCCCTCTTGTGGTTCCTGATGTCATTGGAATGACTCAATAGAATTACAGCCTTATGTCGAGCTGGGTGTATATTATTCTACTGAAATTAAAGCTTTTGAAATAGGAGCTTATTGTTTTTAATAACTTCAGTTATATAATTCCTTTCTCATGTTAGTGCTTCAATAAACATTTCTTACGTTAAATTTTACTCCAGATCCATCCTTGCCAGTTTTAGGCTCAGAACTGATATATTGGAATAATCCTCTTCATTTTAAGTCCCACAGACACTGTGCTGTTCACATGATGTCATTCTGTGTATATTCCTTCATTTACTACTGGTGAGTCATTATTATCGTAGCTAATAGAAAGAGGATTATCTCTTTATTAAATCAAAGGCATGGCATTTTGTTGGTTGTGCTTTGCCTCCTTGATTTTTAACCCTTTAAATTACATGTGTCAGGATTTTTCAGCACTGGCTGTTGTGGGCGAGAGGCACAGAGCTTCTCCTAGAAAGTCACCACAAAGTGCTCAGGGAAATTAGAACTGTTAATTCCTCACCAGAGATCATACAAGAAGACCATGGTGGAGCAAGTCAGAGCCAAAGCAGTGTAAGAGTCTTTGAGAGTCTGGATATTGGCTTCTCATGTTTCTAATTCATAAATTAAAATGTCACCTTTTTTAATTCGTAAAAGAAAATTGATCTCTACCCCAAGTCAGTGCTTATAATCACAGCTGTGATTATAATGTATTGCAAAGACAGTAGCAGCAGTTATGAGGTATTTATATAAATTAAATGATCAGTATTGTGAGAACAGGCCTGTAGGAAACAGGGCTACCTTCCTGGTAAGATGAAGAAATGTGACTCTATAGTTTAGAAAGGCAAATATTTATCATAATATTTTCTGAGGAACTGCTGTCATGCAATACAAGTTTTTTCAGAGGCTGCAGAGCTATGAAGAATTAAAAGATCAGCTAGAGAAATTAATGTCTACATTTACTACATGAACTATTCAGAAACCAGCATTTCTTCTAACAGGAAATTTCAGCATTTAGAATTTGTTTTCATTCTCAATTGAAATTTCAGTTTTCCCCCACAACCCAACATTTCTAAGACTTTCCAAGTTTCAGAATTAGCTACACCTTTTTATTACAATCATGAAGAAACAATGAAATCTACCATTGTATGTTTATGGTATTAAATACCTATCTTTGTAACCTTAGTATAAAAACGAAAATCTAGATGTCAATTAAAATTATGGAGTCAAACCAAAATAGTTCAACTTCATAAGATTCCTCTCAAAAAAGCCAAGATGCTTCTTTTTAACTTTCCCATGGAGAATTTTTCCAAACTTGACGCTCTCCCTGGAGAAACATTTCAATTTTAGCAAAACTGCATTTATCAACCGAAAACTTCTCTGTCAAAAAGAATTTCACAGAGCTCTATTTAATATAAACAGTGATCATTGCTGCGATAGAAACAAAAGGTGCTCATTTGCATTATGGCAAGAAGAATGATTCCAGAAACAGCTCCTAGACCTGTGATATCTCTTTGCAGCAAAGTCTCCACAAGGGGCTGGCAAGAAAGGCATTAAAGAGCCTGTCATCAATCCTGGCTTTCTCTGCTTTAAAGCAGAAGCTGCCAAGCCAGCCACCACCTCAGAGGAAACAGCAGCTGCAGGTAGAGTGTACAAGACTGAATGAAATCTTCCTGGCACGTTTCCTCCTCTTATCTCCCCTGTCACCCATTATCAGACAGCAGATTATAGTAAAGAACACAAGGCTGAAACACAATTATCCATGGACATGTTGGAGGACTCACAAATCTGCTACTGTTACTAACAAGCCAAGTCCCCCATTGCAGAACACATCAGCACTCCAGACGAAGGCTTAACTGTTAATGAAACCTAAATCTCAGCGCCAGAGATAAATTTCAAGCTTCTTGTGGCTTAACCCTGGAAGCCAATACATCACAGAAACTTTTAAGAATTATCTAAAGAACAAGCAGTGTTGGTAAGTCACCATAATTAAATCTTAGCTGATTTCACATCTGAGGGCTCTAAGCAGCAAGACATTGTCATTGAAATTACATCTTACATTTTTGTTGCTGCTTGTCACAATCCACCATTAAAATACTACAACAATGGGATCAGGACTAGGGTATCAATGCCTTTAACAAGAAGGAATATGCTTCTGGATTCACAATCCTAACACAGCAACCAGGGTTAATCTGGTGCAGAGAAAGTCAACAGCTTTACAGACATGGGTCCTTCATACAGCACCATTTATGTAACCAGAAGCAAAGAAATCCATTGCAAAGTTATGCTATTATAGTATTCTTTACTGTTAATGACACTATTTGGAAAAAGATGCTTATCTTGGATTAAGAATGCTCTTTTCCTTCAAAAAAGTATGTACCATTTTCAGAGGAGCATAAGCTAAATGGGGAAAGAGTCGGGGAAATAAGGCATTCTCATTCCAAAATAATTATCCAGACATAGATCTGAAATGGGATAACTACAGTGGTACAGACAAGCTTTAAGACAAGCACAGACAAGATTTTTGAAACACCTTGGGCACAGGCCACAAAATACCTTGAGGATTAGGGTCCAGACCTTGAACTTGACTCAATATTCTTGGAAAGGACAATTTGGAATTCTCATTGTAGCAGCTACAGAGGAAGTATATTAGAGACAATGCAGTCAACAACAAAATCTCTGTCCTTCAGCACTCCAGATGTACAGCAGGGATACTCAGTGGGGATAATACACATTGTACATCTCACCACTTGTTATAAAAGTGTTTTGTCAATAGTTTCTATTTAGGTTGGAAATATATAAAGATTAATAAGAAACTGTGTATTACAGAACCACTTACGAAGAGAGCTTGATAGAAATATAACACTAGATTAAAGATGCTTTGTTTTCATTGACAAATCAACTGCACTGCACTGAAAGAACACCACACAATCACCACACTTGTGTTTACCAATCATGAGGAGCTATTTTCCCCAATCTCTTTATTTTATATATAAATGTAAAGATTTGTATGGATGACTATGAAATGTACTACTTAAACACAAGCTTCCACTGACCCAAGCTGCTCCCCACTAGAGGGGAGAGAAGAGCAGTTGCTTTGGCTAAATGCATGAAACATAACAAAATCAAAACCACAGTCAGGAGAGTAACATACAATTCTAAATGGAACTTGAAAACTTGAGAAGTCATTTAAGGGAACCACATTAAATGCTAAATGTTTAATGGGACCCATGTGTCTCAGGCAGAGAAAGAGAGTGAGAGAAATGTAACAGAGGAAATCAAGGAGACAATATGTCTGTGCAACTTGTTCTAATTAGGGGCACAGTGCTGGTGAGGATCATTCATTATAATTTAGTTAAATCTTTAGCATGGCAAAGGCACCTCTGTAGAGTGGTATAAAACCAAAGACCCCCAGTCATAAAGCGAGTTAAGGCCCATAGAAGAGAGGTTAATTTCAGTCATTTGTGGCTGCTAAAGGCAGTACATCCCAGGAATACCAGCACTTCTTTCCTGCCGCAGCGCCGTGCTCCAGCTCGCAGATGTCTGCAAATTTGGCATGTGGGGGGTGGTACTGGGGAGGGCAGTGGCGCGTTGTCTCCGACTTGTCTGTCGCTGAACTGAGTGGATCTGTTTCTTTTAGCAGGGGTGGGAAAGGAGTTCAAAGAAAGAATCAAAACAATCCATCCATCCAAGCTTTGGAATATCTGAACTGAGCCCAAATATCACCAAGCACTTCCCAATCTCTGCTTTGAAACAGGAGAACGGACGATGATTTGCAGCAGTTTGGGATGATTTACACACACACAGCATGTGTAACACTGCAGTGTTATTTTAAAACTTACAAAGCATCACAAGAGCGAGTGGGGGTCAGGTTCAGGTTTGTGACACCAGCTTGGCTTGTTGCACACCAGAGCTGCAGAACCAGCTGCAGCTGTGCTTCCCCACAGCAAATCAGGGGCACAGGGGACCTAATTCACATTGCATTTGCTATTGTGTATTTTAGGAGTAATTCTATTTAAATGTGGGTCAGATTCTTAGCTGGTGTAATGCAGCTGAGCTGCCTGCATTCCAGTGCAGATAAACTAATTCACACCAGCTGAAGGCTGGGCCAGCGGAATTACATTGCTGTAAATCCAGCGCCAGATCAGAACGGTGTTAACCTGTGTTAGCACTGGTGGAACTGAGAACAGAATTTAACCCACAACATTTTGACACCATTCCAAATATTCGTAAAACCCATAATAATTTTAAGTGTAAATGTGCCAAATTCACCCTGGTGTCATTCAGAGTCCAAAAAAACTACACCCTAGGGATAAATTTGGCTCTGCATATTTAATCTGAGTAGACGGCATCATCCCAGCAAGGAAAGCAAATGAGCAATAAACCTAAGTTTGCTGTTAAATGTTGTCTCCTTGCTCCTCAGCTTCCTAGTACATTTTGTTTTTGGAGCTTATTTAAACGAGCAGTTTATGGTTTGATCAAGCCCTAAACAGGAAACCTAAAGGGTTTGTAAAACACTGAGTGCTCTAATTACAACTGACCTAAAAAAACCCCTGCATCGTGGCAATCTTAATTTCTATTATACCTGCTGTTCCTGTGATGAGAGTGTTTTCTAGTGGTTAATGCAGACATCAGGGAGTCGGGATTCTTGAGGTCTAACTCTCAGCTTTGCCACGGACTTGTTGTGTGGGCTTGGGGGAATTATTTAAGTTCTCTGTGCTTGAGTTCACTTATATGGTGTGGGACAATTAATGATCACCAAAGGGCTCTGGGTTCCTCAGATGGAAACAGAAGGGGTAGTGTTCAGAAGTATGACAGGAATGCCCTCCCCTTTTCTATGTGATATTACAGTAACACACTAATCAAATTACACCATAAAATAGCCATAATAAACATTAAAGTACCATAAAAATAACAATACTAGTACTGAGACATAAAGATAATAATGCAGAGTTATTTATAAAGCTGCTCATTACCACGTTGCCAGGCACCTCATACACAAATCAGAGTGCATCTCCAACCAAAATTGCTTTGGATACGAGTGGAAGTCCACTGAATTCCACAGAGACCATGCCCAGGCCATGCCAATCAATGTGGCACTGCTCAAATTACAGGGAATTTTAGCAGTTTTCACCAGAAAAAGTCCTGGCCACTTACACAACTTCTTTTTAGACCTCAGCAATGATAAATTATGACAAAGCATGCTGGGGAAAAAAAAGGGGGGGGGCGGCGGAATTGAAAGCCTAGATGAATTGCCTTTTCCTGACTCCAGAGCTTGAACTCCCACAAAACTTCTGAAGTAGTATTTTGGGGCAGTGATCCTCATTGCCCTTTCCCTCAAATACACTGAACATCATTTTCCTTCCATTTGTGTTGGTGTGAGATGGCATTTTATCAGGGATTGAAGAAATCATTTGTCAAAGAATGGGAAAAATCCAGGTCACCAATTCTCGATTTAGGATTTTTTCCCAGTTCCTCCCAGTATGGAGGTTTCCAGCTCAAGCTGGCAGCACCTGCCCAGGACAAGGAGCACAGGACAGGGTCACCATGCCAGAGGGGGAACTGGGTGCACAGTAATAGGACTGAAGAGCCTGGCCTCATGTTGCATCTGCCAGTGACTTAATACAGGCTCTTGGACAAGGCACAGCACAGGCTATTTTAAACTAGCTCTGTCTCTGTGTGCCTTTGAAAGAGGGATTATGAGGACTAATGTTCATGGAGTATTTCAGTGAAGGACACCAGTATACGATGTGTGACTTTCCGCTAACAGCCACCAACTCATCACTTCACACTGCTGTGGCTCCAGGTGCCTGTGTTTCCCCAGTTTCAGGCAGAAACCCTATGTTTCTTGGCTGATGATGTTAATTTTTAACAATTAATGAAAGAATTGACATGGGCTTTTCCAGGAATTGTTACATAATATACAGGATACTTATTACACTGCCTAAACATCACTAAAGTGGATGGTTAGATACCAGCCTCAGGTTCATCTACAGGTGTATCTAGACCAAGATATTCACCTGCTGTCTGAGTTGCAAAATAGAAAAATTCAAACTGGAAATTACTGAATTTGAACTGACTTCAGAATAGAAGTGATTTCAGTACAATAAAATCTCACAAACCTTTCACATGAGCAGCAAAGTAGGTGGCACCAACATGAGCTGTGTGATTCAAAACAGCATAAGCACCAGGGACTAGGAGGAGTCAATTTATGTGGCTACTCCTTAACAGAGTAGAGGAAGGACACAACTGAATTACTAAAAGCTCGCTTTTCCAAATGAAGGGAATACACATTTAAAAAGTTTTAAAGTTGGTTCACTGGGTAGCAGATCACTGTTTCAAGAAGTGAGTTGAATTTTTAGGTTTCCTATCAGGCTACTGCATAAGTAGCTTCTGTCTGTATGTCTCCAAATCTCCTACTGATACAGATTTAATTCTGAACAATCAAACTGCCTATGTTTCAGAGGAGGAAAAGAACAAGATTAGCATTAGCTGATCACTCTTTCTATCTCCCCACTATGAAGAAAAAAAAATTGTGCAGTAAAAGAGTCAGATGAACACTTGCCCAGCTTCCATGTGTTTGAAACAACTGGGCTGGCTGCTCCACAGGGACTACAGGGCTTTGACCTCACCAGCCACTGCCCTTGTCCTGCCTGAGCAAGGAGAGCAGGGCAGGCCCCAGGCAGCACCAGCTTCAGCCAAGCATCCACATCAGGGAAGTCCCTGGTGACAAGGCTGAGAAGTCACATCAGGATCAGCTCTGGTGACAGTAACCAGGGTCACATGCTGTCCATGGCAATAAGTCCAAGACCAAGCAGAGAAAACAGTCTGCAAGGCCACAGTGTGGGAGCCACAACCAAAGAGAGCCACAACCAAAGAGAGCCACAACAGAGCTCCAAAGAAACACTGCAGCAGCCCTGACCAAACAAGAGCTATGAGCCAAGAGCTGAGCTTAAATAGAGCTCCTGGACCCATGGGCGGAGTGTGGGGAGGCCACAGGTGAGGGGCAGTTAAGGCCATTAGCGCCCACAGGGCCCTAAAACAAGGAACATCTGTTATTTTTTTGATGGAGGAGAAACAGAAATTAGCGATCAAAGAAAAACAAGATTAGAAGTTTTATGTTGGGAAAAAATGTATGGGGTTTTTTTCCCCCTAGAATTTAGAATATTCAGTGATACTTATCAACTCCCCAAGTGGCTAAGGAACAGCAAAAAAATATCTCAAGCTGCTCATAAAAAACTCCTGGTACTAAAATTGTAAGGACTCCATAACCAATTATTCAGAATTAAAAGTACATTGCTAACATCCCTGGAACTGTATTTTTAAAACAATCTCTTTCTGAAGTGCGAAAGGAGAATTGTACTGGCTCCTGTGATAAAAGGCATACTTTGGTCAGTGGCCTCTGAACTGGGTGTGGGGCTTCTTGTGTAGCTCCTGCAAGATGGTGAATTGTCCTGAACTTACAGCTGAGTTCCTCAACCTGGTTCACCAAGTAACCAGTTCAGAATAAGAGAAGAACATCAAGGGAAGTAGTAATAAGTCCTAAAAGAGAGAAACTGTGAATGAAGATAATAAAGCTTCAATGTAAAAACATCAACACACACAGAGTAGCCTGAGTGAGAAGATCTGAACCACCCTGCAACAAATGTTTTCCAGTGTGCAAAAGAATCCAAGTAACATTTTCCATCTTGGCTGCTCTCAGTGAGATACTCAGTCAGTATACAAAATGATTCGGTTTCTTAAACATCTGAGAAGTGACATGTTAGTGGAAATCAGAGTCACTCCAGACTCCAATGCCTCACCACAGTGGGAATCTCACTTTAGGTGTGGCCCCTGGCGTTACCTGTACTTAGAGCACAGGTGGGAGGTTATCTTGCCTCTTGCAACTATGGAGAATACACGACCCCCCCCAGCATGGCTGATCTAAGCTTCTGCCTAGCTAAATACCATTCCTTTTAGTAAGTAAGACCTTGCTCCCTCACAAGGCTTGGAAACACTTTATAAGCATATATGAAAACGGAGGTAGGAGGAAAACATAAAATCGTAGAATGGCTTGAGTTGGAATGCTATGATTTGACCATTTTTAGACATTATGAAAGTACCCAAACTGGAAATACTTCAGCTCATGGGCTCTAACCAAAGAACAACTGAGATGACCCCCCCAGTCCCCTTGTCAGCTACTTAATCTTTTATTTCTGACCATCATCTTTTGGGGCTGATGGTGTAACGCTGTGCTATCACCACTCAGGAAGATTCAATGGTTATAGTTTTCAATTCTGGGTCTCAACTAGATTTCAAACCCAGGACAAACACCACTGTCCATGGAACAGCCACTACTGTTCCATGTTAAGACACAAGGTTTGCCTGGGCAGGCCAGAAGAAAGTGCCTGTTCTCTGATAAGCCATGGTGTGTGGTGTGTCATGCAAAGGACTGAGAGTCCACAGGCCTCGCTCCAGCCCTGTGGAGGATGTACTGTGTGAGCCGAGGCTGCACCATCCCTCTTTTTGTTCTCCGTAGACTGGCTGATCCTCCCGCTGAAATCCAAGGGAGTCTGAAAAGCATTTAACTGCCTCACAAAGATATGTCATGCGATCTAACATTCTGAGCACAGAACTGGGAGCCAGGAGCTTTTAATGGTGTCTGTAGGAATTGGAGCCAAATCACTTAACCTCTTTGCTTCTCGGCTTCTCATCCATAAAAAGAAAACTATGCTCGTGCTGCTGGCTGGGGTTTTATGAGAGTTAATTCATAGACCTGTATGGAAAATGACTCCTCCTCTGCTGCAGAAATGCAAACTTTGTATTAAAAAAAAAAAAATTAAATATGAGTAATTTCAACAGAAACTAAGAGCAAACAGAAGTTTAAAATTTTAGCTGAATTGTTCTCGAGGGAAACACATTTTTTCTGCAAAAGCAGAACTCCATTGTGAAAAAGACGGTTTTGGGTTGGGTTTGTTTGTTTGTTTGTTTGGTTTGGTTTGATTTGGGGTTTTTTTTGGGGGGGGGAGGGTTTGGAAATTCAATTTTCCACTGAAAAACAGTTTTGGGAAAATATTGGTGGCCAGTCCTTCCAACAGTGAGACATACTGCCTTTCCAAGGTGCTGCGCTCGCCCACGCCCAGCGATGCCCACGGACAGCCCTGGAGCGAAACCCCCGAACACGCGGGGCCGGGGCCGGGAGCAGCGGGCGGCCCCGGGCGGGAGCGGCTGCGCGGGGCCCCGCTGCCGCTGCTCTCGCGGTGGCGATGCGGTCCCAGCGCCTCCTTCCCACCCCGCCAGCTCCGCTGATGAAAGCACAGTGCTTCGGTCACTACTGACCTCACTGAAGGAATCGCTACGCCCAGGCTGGCTCCTGGCTGCTCACGCACGCCTATCCCCATCGAAGTTAAGAGGGAGAGAATTAGCCCGGCACCAGCGTAAGTGCCGGGATGACTGATGTAATGAGCCGCTGATGTGATAAGGCATTCACGATCCAGCGTCGAATTATACCATGCTTGGCTACTTGGGAAGAAAAGGAACAAGATTTGTCTGGTCAGGAGAGAAAGTCTGGTTAGTTCCAGGATGTTTTCTGCCATTCTTCACAGAGTAGCAAAGAAGACAGAAAGATTTTGCCAAAGTCTTCTGTAAGCATGGACAGTGACTTTTAGCTGATAGTCAAAAGAAAAGAAATATAAACCCCAAACTACCTGATACTAAATGCAGTATTTTAGATCCATGTATTCACAAATATGTATTCAAGTCCAGTGAAGCCAATCAGAGCATGGTGAGCTGTTACAAACTTGACTGCACAGGTAAAGGGCAAACTGGAGCCTGGGCTGTGCACTTCAGGCAAGCAGAGCCTGAGCCCAAGCACAAGGGCCACAGCCTTTACCTGATGGCCATTCCAGTGCCAGAGTCTCCCAGGCACTACCTGGGGAGCTGTAGCAGTGACTGGACTGTGTCTCTGCTGTGGCCCATGTTCTTTCCTGGTGCTGATCCACCAAATTCAATTAATGAGCAGCACTGATTTGTATGCTCCAGCATGGAGCAAGTGACTGACCTTCCTCTGCCTGCTCAGGTGGCTCAACGTTATCCCGCCAAACTAAAGCCAGCAACAACATCCATTCCCTCCCTCCCAAAGACAGGGCACTGTGAAGCACTGAGATCCTGGAACAGACATGGCCAGACACATGCAAAATACACTTGACATGAAACAGGTGGAGTCATGTCCCACCAGGCCTGCTGGCCACCACTGGCAAACCCAGCCAGAAGATGACTGCAATGTGGATGTGGTGCACAAGACTGTGGCATGTACACAGTGTGGTGGCTGTCACTCCTCTTTGCCACTTCAGGAGCCTGGCAACTACCACTAAGGCTCAGTTGAATAATTCCCACATACATTCCAGATGTTGACCACATGGCTTGTCTTTGTAAGGCTTCAGAATAAGGAGGGGCGGGGGGGAAGGAAAAGGGTGATGTGGTTTTTTTTTCCTTCAGTATCCATATTTGTTTTCTACACAGATGTTTGTAGTTGTACAGAGTAAATAAGCATAAATCAGCCCCCCCCCCCTTTTTTTTTTTTTAGTTTAGTATATGATTCATATTTGTGGAATGTGCATGGAACTCAGTGGAGCAGACAGACCTATGGTGTGGACTGTTGACCTTTTATTGTCCTATAATAAAGGACTATATACTGGTTTTAGGGACATGAAAATCTTAAAATAACCCCACTGATCAAAAGCACAAACATCAATTTTGCTGCTCTACTCACCCCTTTTCACACAGTGGGCCTGACCCCAGCAGCTTCTCTTCCCGCACTCTGAGCAAGGTGTCTCTCCTTCCTGAGGTGGGATTGTGTCAGGTGTTAGGGCACCAGGAGCAGCCCTGCAGGGACAGGAGGCAGAGGTGTGAGCCCTGGACCCCCTCCCTGTGCACAGCTTCTGCTTCAGGAGGTGAGTCCAGGCTGGACGTGTTGCTGCAGGATTGCGCGGCGAGTGCTCGAGATGAGGTGGGTTTGGGTGGGTGGGTGAATTCCTGTTCTCCCAGGAGCTGGGACAGGTCTTTACTGCTGCTGCCAAAGACTGGCTGTTAACAGAGTAAGCTCAGCTCAAATAAAGACAAGCTATGGGCTCCCTTGTTTCAGAGTTTTCTCTTTTCCTGCCGAATTCAAGATTTTTATAAGTCAAATATGCAAGCTCAGATGAAAAGTTTAAGACTGTGGAGGGGAAATAATTTCCTTCCAGACTGCAATTCTGCATCTTAACCTGGAGAGGGTGGAGTGGAATATGACAAGATCACGGAACGTCACCTCCCCAGAAGTTCTGTCTCTTCAACATTTACAGTACAGGAACCCCCAAATGGTCTCCTCAGTAATGCACAAATACTATTTGCTGTGTATCAGTCTTTCACAGTCCAGCAGTGTCACAAAAATGCTTTGGCCTCAGGAGAAGCAGCTTTCAGGGGAAATCCTTTTTCTCCACAGCAGTGACTGAACCAGCGGCAGCTGACAGAAACAGGGGCAGGGACCTATCTAAGCACAACACTGGAGCCATTCTCTGGACTCCTCCTGAAGCTGGTAATGTGACTTTTATGCTGAGCTGTAGCTGCTGAGGGCAGAAAATGGATTAGGTAACTGTGCCATGAAGGTGAAGGCTGGAGGCACTGCATCATGTCAACCCCTCCACCATGGGCAAGTCAGTGCCCACAGGGCTCACAGTCAAGGCCAGATTGCCACTCTCATTCTTTTAGGGATCCATGAGGTTCCAACATTAACAGCAAGCAGACAACGCTATGAGAAAGAGCACAGTATTTTTACTAAAAAAAAAAAAATCTCTGTTTTGTTAAAAGTACAACGTGTTGTTGACCAAAGTATAACACACTGTTGAACAGCTAGAGAAGACTTTAAGCTCTCACCCCTTTTCTCTCTGCTACTTAATTAGTTTGCTTTGAAAGCAGAAAAGGTTAAGGAGATGCTACTGAGACTTGGATTGTGTGTCCTGTGCAGGCTTAGAAAAGCCAATGCCTGTGCTGCTAATGCAGCCCTTCAGTCCTGTTGAGCCCAGCAAATAAGCTACACCTCGTCATCCTAACTGTGAGAGTCCTCTTTTGCGTAACAACATCAACCACAACTTCTCTCAAGATGTTTTATTAGGGGGAAACTACAAAATACAACCAAGACCACAACTACTGTCAGCACATTGGAAATAAAGGTCATAACACTGGTGATTTTTAAAATACATGAATCATAGACTTAAGGTCTTTCCATGAATCAAAACAGAAACGTGAAGAGTGGGATAGCATATTAAAAACAAACAAAAAAGAAGAGCTATATAAAAGAAGAGGTATATTTTTAGTTAATGCTGGTTTATATGATGAATAAACTTTAGAAGGTCCCAATGTCTCAATCCAGAACTAACACCTAAAGGCAAAAGGGGTCAGAAAGATTTCCTGAGGTGCTCAGTGTGGTGTATGGAGCAGTAGAACCAAGGGAAGGGGTTGTCAGACAGGCCTTTCTCTAGACTGAGAGCTGTTGTCTCCCATTTGCCATAGATAGAGCCTTGAGGGATGCAGTCAGGCCTGGAAAATACATACATACAGTGTCAACATCAGGCTGATACACAGGAACAAAACTCTGCTGATAAATGGATGGCACTAAACATAGTTCTTCATTCACTCATTGTGGGTTTTTGCTATAACTAACACTCAGCTGTACCTGAATTAACCCAACCAAGCTCCTTAGCCTGGGTTTGAAGCATGTCTGACAAGGGCTTTAGAAAAAAAATGAATTAAGTATCTTCCACCGAAAGTTTCAGGTATCATTATTTCTCCAAAGTGTCCTCTGCTAAAGGCTGACTTGTACTTCTCACATTCACCCCCCAGACTCTGAGATCAGCATTCATGTTACTCAATCAGCACCAATCCCAGCTCAGATCCATGTTCATCATGTAGGGGATACTGTATCTTTAGGCACAGCCTCCAACAGGGGGTTGAGTGTTAATCACACTGTCTTGAAGATAAACTCCAGGGTGTTCGTGACTCACAGACACACCTCTGAGTCACTACTCTCATTACTTGCTCTTGCGGGTAGAAAGTTACTGCTGATTTACGCCAGCAGCAAATTACAACATCTCCCTGCTATGCTGACCTTGCTGTTTTGGCTACTGACTCTTAAAATAGAGCCAACATTCCTTCCTCGCTCTACCTACTGGAATAAGGAAGTCACTTGATGAGTGAATCCTCTTCATCCCATCACACCCAGATCTGAAGCTGAAGGGTAAATTTTCTGAGTAGCCCAATTCACTGCAATGGAATTATCTGTTGAGTGATGCAATACCCAGTCTGAGGCAGGATGGCAAAACACAGTTTATAGCTTGAGATCATGGAATGAGATGACAGAAAAATCACTTTAGTGTTGCCAGATAGAATGAAGGCCTATCATAGAAATAGTCCTAGGAAAAGTTGGGTAAAAAAACCATTGAATCCTTTGGTTTGAAGCTCACATTGGCTATAGGAAGAACTATCAATCATTACATCAATTGAAAATAAATTTCTGGCTGTCATTCTCTCCTGAAACAGCTGAAATCCAGAGTAGCTCAAAATGACAGGAATCCTCACTAGATGTGAGATCAGATCTCCATCAGGTACCATTCTCTTGGTATCCACAGTTTAGTCTTACTTAGCCAGGACTGAGAGCAAAAAGACATCTTTCTATGTCACAGAATATCACCACTTTAGCAGATGCCACTGAATCTATTTCCTTCAAAGTAATGAAGTGAGATTGTTTATGTGAATGTTTTCAAAGAGCTGAACCTGCAAGGTCCTGCTCACAGTTCAGGAAATGGCAGAATATAAATCTGTCCAAATTAGCCAAGCTCCTACAAAATTCAATACTGCAATGCAGCGACAGCAGCAACATCTTGTTCTTTTGGTGTAATGACTGTTGATGCTGGGATTTAGAAGGATTATGTCGTTCTAGGAAAAAGTGGGGAATATTAATATACAAAATTGTTAAATGTCAAATCAAATCCTTTAATAACCTGTGTGTCTGGCCGAGGATGGGAGTGCTTTCAAAACTAGCTACAAATATTCAAGAAATCCATTTGGCAAGTTCAAACAAATAGCCCAAATCAATTACACACGCAGTATTCTTTAGGGGGCACATTTTCAGCATAGTCTGTGGAGAATTAAGCCCTCTGCTCCCATTATTGTTAATGGGATTGGCACACCCAATTCCTCATACACGTGGTTGTGAGTTTAAAGCCAACAGATAAAATAAGACTTTGAAAGAATAAGAACATTTGTATATTGTCTAGTCTTTCCTGTACGGTGTAACGTCTGTGTTTGCTACGAAATCTCAGTCCATACAAGTAGAGCTCCTTGGCCTTACACATACTCAAAGCTGAGACTGGGATGGAAGAGTGCAGAAACCCTTCTTGACAGCTATGTGAGAGCTTCAGAGAGAAATCCAGGTTAGGAAATAAGAAGTGTACTTTGTAGGAATTGCTAAATATTAGCACTTAACTCTCAAGCCTTTCCTGAAGAACAAAAATAACTCTGTCTGAATTCTCATGCCCAAAAATCGGAGAAGAAGCCAAAAAGGTAACAATTCCAGAGTAATAATTAGTGTACATCTGCTGTATAAGCTTTAAATCTCCGAACCAGAGAGACTGGAAGCCAGTCAAGTCATGTTCCAAGTGACTGTCTCAGTTACCACCTTCCTCTCTATTTTGAAATGGGTGGAAGTAACAGTTCCTTTCACTCTTTCTTTTTCTCTGATTTTGATCCAAATTTCTTCCTAAATATCAGAACGTTGAATTAAAATTCAAAATCTGCTTTGATAAGCTGTTATTTTTCCGTGGAAAAATAATAGGACAGTTGCAGTTAGTGCTTGTCATTCCCTATTTTTCAAAGCACCAGTGTCACACACTGAGTCAGGAACCCCTGAAATCTTTGCACTGCCTGTAGCTCACTCTGTGGTGTGCCCCTTTCTATGGGCTAAAAACACCCTAAGTATAGCTGGAGATCCTTATCACAGCAATGCTTGGGCAAAATTAAGACTTGAACTCTTGAAATTTAGTTTTAAAAGAAACAGATTTGGAATGCTCTCATCTGCCCCACTGCAATTACTCGTAAGAAGATGGATTAAATTCTCCTGACCAGAATCTGGTGACGTTCAGCAACAAAGTCACCACAACTCCCTAATACTTCCAGTTGCTGTGTGTTGGACAGCTGCAGTTCTTTGCACTAATAGCCATGTATTTGTCTAGAGTTTTTCACTGTAGGTGCACAATTGCTCAAGGGATAAAAAGGAATTGTCTGTTTGTATCTAGAGGCTAGAGCCAGTTAACTTCAGAGTTAAGTGCTCTACATGCAAAGGACTCCAGAAGTGCTCTGTGAACTTGGTGAAAGAGCCCTCCAAATTCCAACAACAAAGTTTTGCTCTTGATATTCTGGCTAGCTCTCCTATGCTGAGTTTCCATGGATTTAGTTTACAACTGAATTCAGCCTCTGAATTACACCCGTGTAGTCCAGGGCACTAAGAGAACACTGGAAAACCTAAGTGCTATTTCTGGCTCTAGAGTTTCCTTGCTCTGTGCTGCTGTATTCCTTACTCCCTTCTCTTTCTTCCTTAGGTGTGGTCGTCAACAAAGATTCTCATTTTTTTGTAGCTGGGTGGGTGACATTGCTCCTGATTTTCCCTGGTGTTAACCAGCAGCAGACTGGGCCTTGACAAAAAATGCTCTATGTAGACAAGAGTTACCGAAACAGGAATGACTCATTTCTGATGCACGAATTATCATATTGAACACATCTTCTGGAGCTCATAATGATGGAAGGGAAGGCTAAAACAAGGGTATCTTGGATGTGGATCTAGAACCACATCCACAAATTACTTAAATTCCATGAACCCTTGTACTTTGGTTCTGACTCAGAATGTTTAAGAACAGGGTGTAAAACTAAGGACTGGTTCCACAGCTGGAGTAAATTGGCATAAATCCATTTACTTCAATCTGAAATGTGCTTCTTAAAGGTCACAGTACCTGGAGAGTGTAAATAATTAGGTCTGTGGGTCAACAAAACCTGCCGGCTTGAATTAGGTGTTGGGCCACTTGAGTTTAAGCCAAACATTGACTATTCATTGGAAAATGCTCTTCACAGTTACTGAGACATCAGTGCAGGTAAATATTTTCTCTGCAAAGTCCTATCTGATGCTCACTCTTTACACTTTCCCAAGGAGCAAGTGTTACATTCTTTTGTGAAGATCCTTCTTCCTTTACCAGGTTTTAGATTGGATTTACAGCAGTGAAAGCCAGGAGGAGGAGCGATGGAAAGTTCTTTATGGAGCTCTGCAACAAGTGTACTTACAATTCCGTGCAGACAGCGTGGTTTTAACCAGGAAAAACCCCATTATATGATCAATCAAGCTTTTTTTTTTTTTTTACTTTCTCATACTTTTACATAATATATTCAACTGGCATTTCATTTGCCTAGCAGAACATTCTTCATAAGCAATTTCCATAATGACAACCTCGCAGAACATGGTGTGAATAAATTAAAGACAATGTGTAATAAAGTTTCATCATTATGAGATAGATTATTTCAAGCAGTATATGAAAGTCATTTATATAAGGTCTTAGAAATAAACATCCTGTTTGGTATCCTGGGTTTATAAGGCTAAATTTTTGAAAGGGGAAAGAAAATGTGGGTGCAATGTACACATATTTATTTATTTATAAAACACGCATTTATGGTAGCCACTTTGCTACTTACTGTAGATACCTACTTGGCCTAACATTAACTGTGGTCAGGAAGACATTGCTGTATTTTCCACATCTAAGTAGCCACTTCCTTATGAAGTGGCCTAAAATCTGTGCTGAAAATAATGCAGGAAGCACATCCCAGAGTGCACCAGGGGTCCAATGGAGTCTTCCACTCCAAGAGCCTCTATTCAGTTTTAGGAGTGTAGGTGTAGTCCATACTTCAAACTCCATTATCACCCTGCAGAAGTTGATTCCATGAGCAACCTCCAGCTGCACCAGCATTGATTCTGGTGTCCAGGGAATACCTATCAATTATTCCAATGTTATTGGATCAACTGCTGTTTTCTAAAAACTTCTCAGCAAACCATCCTTGATCTCACCACACAGCATTAACCAGCATTACTTTAAATCTCCGCTGACTCTCATTAGTCTTACATTAGACTTTTCATTAGACTCTTCTGGACTGCCAGAACTCTCTCTGGGAGAAAAATTAAAACCACAAATAGCATTACCAGATGAGTTGTGTGAGGCTTGACTAATTCTGGTCAAGCAGCACAGGCATTATTTACACACCGCAGTTAATTACTCTTCATATAACTGTAGCATCATTTCATTCTGTCCAGAGCCCTTTTTGCCTCCTGATGGTAATTCATATCTATTACAACATTACGAAGTGTTTGAAGAAATGATGTAGCAGACTCAGAATTATAATGGGGTTTTTTTGAAAACAAATAAACTCTTATGACAGTTTGTAAATATTTATTTGCCTCTGTTTGCCTTCTTGTCCTAAAAAAAGTGTCCAAACTTCATAACCACAGTAGTGAGAGATATATTTTTAAGTATAAAACTTGAAAAATATTATTCTAATGTCTTCATGCAAATCCCAAAGCCAAGTCCTTATAAACACTAAGTATTAAGTGGACTGGGAACACTGTTAATAGAAAGTATGTGGTGAAGAGAGGGCCTATTCTATAAAAATGTAACAGGCATGTAAAGAGAATATGATAAAGACTGTCAGAGTTAAAGTGTATTTGAAAGAAACGTTTAAAGCTTTTGGACTAAACTCTTGCTACTGAAAATTTACATTTAACTAACAGTGCTTCTTGAGAGTGTATCAGCTGAGGGATGTGCCCACTGTCTAAAAATAGGAAAAGAAAGACTGGAGCAGCTGTCACAGGGAATTCTGCTTTCTAGAAGTGCTCTATTGTGACAGTCATTGTAAAGATAAGATTCCTTTCCAGAGGAATAAAAGGGCTTCTGTGACACAGCAAGTGACAAAGAACACATGGTACTCAAGACTATGTTCTCAAAAATCCTGCTGAGTAAAGCTCAGACCTGTACCTTTCAGAGCTGGTATAACTTCATGTTTTCAGTATTAACAAGATCTGTGAAGATGCCAAAGTGTGAGTTCAGAATTGTATTACAGCCATAAAAATCAATGTGCATTTCAGGACTGGGAATGATTCTCTGGGAAACCCACTGGCCATTATGAGCTTTTGGAAATGGAGCTATTCCTATAGTTACTTCAGGTCATGTTGCCATAAATGCCTAGTACTTGCTTGAGTTGCTCTGAATATACAAAAAATATGGGATTCTCAAGGAATAGCGGGTAAGGACTAGCAAGGGAATCTTGTTTATTAACTGCCTTTCTTAAGTTATGCTTTAACATAGACAGATTAGTGATATGCTGATTTCTAGTTTGTAAGGAGTTGATCTCAAGCCTTTGTCATTCTTACCTGCCCCGTCTTACTGTTTCTGCTGCTTTTAGACCTTCACAGGAAAGAAATGACTTCAGCATGTGCTTGACTTCAAAAAGATGACTCTCCTCTTAAAGACGGTAAGTATTTACGTCCTTGAAATTATTCAGGTCCTGAAGTTTCAGCCCCTCTCCAAGGGACAGGAATGTCCCCTGAGGTCTCCTCTGTGCTTCCATGGGAGCCAAGCACAAAGCTCCCAGCTGGGTTCTCCTGTTGTTACCAGTGCCAGCACCATGGATGTCAGCAGCAGAAACTACAGGACCATGCCAGCCACTGATACTCCAGAGGGAAATTCTTCCTTGGTGGCACATGATGAAAAAGCCACGCCATGTGCCCTAACTATCACACAACTGGCCAGCCCCACTCTCCAGGGTAAAAGCGGTCCAGACCGAGATGCTCTGGCAGAGCCATGAAGGGAAGTTTGCACAATGCCTACCCCACTATGTCTGGCCCGAGCCACTATTATTAATCATTTGCTTTCATGAGCAGTAAATTCATCTATAAAATTTAATTAGAAAGAAATCTGTAAATGCATTTTTAAAATACGGCATGAAATAGAAATGCCCATTAAAGGAGTGACATGAACACCCACTCGGTGCTTTACTGGGGAGCCACGGAGGACGGTTTCTTTGTTGTTATTGTTCTGTAGCAAGTTTTCAAATACAATAAAAAAGTAAGCATCAAGAAGCATTGTCCTGAAGGGGTGCATTATACACCCTCTGAAAGAGATCTCTGTCAGCTCAGTACCGAAAATTGCACATGCTGTTAGCAGATAAAACAGTAGCACAACATAACTTCGTATCACTGGAGACCTCCCGTATATTTTGCCTAGAAGGGAATACTCTGCGTTGACTAAGCCTTTTTCCTTCTGTGCTAAACAATAATTATGTTTCTAGAAGAATTCAGCCCCAAATATTAAGCATTCCTGCCAGTCTTTCCAAAAGCAGAGGGAGCAGTTGTTAATCTATAAATACTGCTGCACTCAGCAGAGGTGAGCACTGCAAGAGTCGCTCTCCATTGGTGCCAACCCTCTGCAAATCACTGCTGGCAGGAAGGGAATAATTTGGGATTGTGTCAGAGTGCTGTAACGGAGTGCTGCTGTGACAAGGATGAAGCATGTCAAGAGACCTTTTTGGCCAACTTGCCGCCCACCCCCAAATCACTGAACTTTGTATTGCTTGTTTGTACTGCTCAAGACGTTTCCAAAATAAACTTTTTCATAGATGATTTATATGCAGAGAAGCTAAAAACAAACTGACCTTTCTCGCCCATCAAATAGTCCAAGCTTGTTCTTGTATCCGATTGCCTACTTAAACCATTTGAGATTGCTCTTTGTAACGCATAGATCTGCTTTTGTGTGTGTCCCCTTGCACGAGTCCTGGGAGGGAAAGCAGTGAGGGGGTTTTGCAAGATGTTAGTCCATTTACCAGATGGAACTGCTGAGAAAAATCACCACCTATTTTTTCTGGAAAAACAATGTTACATAAGCACTTCTGTAACTTTTTCTGTTTCATAAGTAACCTGGCAAGTGGAGTAATTCACATTCTGGGTATCATTCTAAAGAAATATTTCTAATAATCCTCTCTGTGTACAAAGCGGTATTGCCTCATCCTGGTTTGGCATTTAATCTACAAGTTACTATTTTCAGAAAGGCTATTTCCCAATCCAAGTAAAAACAACAATCTCACACTTATACAGCGCCTTTCATCCTAGAAGATTCCGAAGAGCTCTGCAGAATTAAAACAAAACAGACATGTTGGACACAGGGTGGCTTCATTCATCACAGAAATGCAGCGAGCCCTGGGGTGAAGCGCGTTCAGCAGCTGCAGCAGCCCGGAGCAACACTATAGAGCAGCTTCCAACAGGGAGCATGCAGAGCCTGATTCTCTTCTTCCCTATCTTAATGCAGTTACTGGGAATTCTGTGCTGTTATTTGTGATTCACACATGATGTTAAGCATTCTAGGCTGTAGCTCAATAGGGAACAGAAGGAAAACTCAGCCACCTGCTCCCTTTGCCATCCCAAGAGCCAGGGATGTGACTGTGTTAAAAAACTGCAAGAGGTGGTAGAGGGGGAGAGCAGCAGTGACCCAACAGGCTACCGAAAAAAGGGATGAAATGTAGGTATCAGTGCCATGAAAGTCCCATACAAAATAAAAATTCACCCTGCCTGCATCCTCTTTTCCAAACATCTGAAGGCCAGAACTGGGAAAGGTCTACTGAGCCCAGAGCCAATACAACAACTGTACGGCCGCATCGTCAGCTGCATCCGAAATCTCTGGGATAGTCCTTGAAAGCTCCTTGTTATGGGAGCAGCGTGGGAGTGTTTGGGAGGCAGCCACCCTTGATGGTCACCACAGGTTTTGTGCAACGTGCAGAGCCAGCTGGAGCACCAGGAATCCCAGCTCTGGAACAGCCCTTTGTAACCTGGAGGTGAAGGCCCATTTTCTCCCCTGCCCTGCCCTGCCCTGCACACACACACACACACACACACATACACACACACACACTTTTACCAACTTGATATGAAATATTTTGTGAAGTTTTTTTCCCAGGCTGTTTTTCTGCTGCCTCCAAGTGTCACAGCATAACTCAGTCAGGCTGTACCAGGATCCAGAGCTGGCCATATTATAATCTCATTTAAAGATATGAAGCGATAATTAGTGAACTCTGAATAACCATTCTGTATTATGATGTCTAATACTTGTCTTGGCTAATGCAAATACAGGGGAAAGGGTATAATCTTATTTATATGTATCAATGTACTGAATATATGTCTTTACAAAACCCCTGCAGTACTTTTGCCTGCACAATTTAATCTGTGGCACCAAAGTTGCACAGTAACTGCTTATACTAAGTTGTGCCTTGATTAAAAAAAACCAAAGGGAAGGGAAGCAAAGCACCAACCTTGTTAACCCTCTTACCAGGCTAATACTTCACTGAAAATCCTCTTGGTTGTAATGGATTTTTCTTTTTATACGCACTTTATACAGCACTGTATTAAAGTGGCTTTTTATAAACACAACACATGAGGTTAATAGCTGTAGCCTGGGTTAGGGGTTTTTTGTACCCTAAATCTCTACCAAGTCTGTTATATAAATGCTACTATTCTAAAAATAACCCCCCAAATAATCAGGGAAATGTTACATTATCACTCCCCGTATCAGGCTACTAATGATGGCAAACTAGGGCAGGCTATTCATGAGTGAAATAAAACTCTTTTACAAAAAGAATCCATCCTCACCTGTTCAGAACTACCTGAGTATAGGAAATCTTTGAAGGGCATCTTTAAATACATGCTGGCTGCATCAACAGGTCTTAAAGGTTATACACGTACAAAAATTGACTGACTAAATGGAATATCCGCTATTTTACAATGTCTGCGTTATACTGTCTCCAACAAAGGAAGCAAAGAGAGATCAGTATTTTTCTTTTTGCAGATTTTTAGGCCAGAAGATTTTTAAAAATCTCATCTACTTTAAATCACAGTCCAAGTGACTGAAATGGCATTAGCAGTGTTTGTAGAAGCCTCTAGGATATTTTACTGTTTCTGATGTAGACCTCCTGGTGCATCCTTCACGAGAAGCTGCTTCCCCCCCCCCCCCCCTCCCC
>VWZW01001414.1:1803877-1821128 GCA_013397115.1 Edolisoma coerulescens
TCCCCCCCCAGTTTTATGGAAATTTTCTCTGGCACTGTTTTGTCAGGTACTTAGAGTAATTGTGATGGGAAAAAAGGTGTAATTTAGAGCCATAAAGTAAAACATCATAAATTAGTGCACCTTGATCTGCATTTCATCACTTAAAACGAGTGTGTGCCCTGAGACTCTGACTTCAGGAAGTGCAAAGGAGCAGCCAGAGGCTCCTTTTCTCCTCTCCTGTGCAGTCACTGTTGATCCAGAGGATCCCTCCCATGGCGGAGTAGATGCTCTGGGCCAGGATGCTTTGCTGTCCTCTGACCTGGCACTGCTTTGCAATCCAGGGACTGACAGCAGGGTCTGTGCAACTCCTGTTTTCACTCTGAAAATGTTGCACTGCACTGCATCCTACAGGGCAAAGCCAAGGGTTTCTATGCCCTTGGTAAAGCTTTTCTGAGGTGTGTACCCAGACCAGGATTTACCCAGAAAATTTACAGCTCACTGTGCTGGTTTTGTTTGGGTCACACATTAGATTTTACTGGCTTGCAGCAAACTTTTGTGTGGATACATAGGAACACATATTGTAACATGTACCCCAAACTTTCGGGTATAAATTGTGTCCTAGTTGCTTTTTAATAAATGAAGGATATGATTTCAATCCTTACATATGATGTAGTCTTCAGCACTTCTGGACTGGCACCTCACTCAGAGCACTTGTAAATAAAGACTATTGCAGTACACAAGCTCGTCTGAGTTTCTGAGACTCTGAAGACTTCTGGTTTGTGTGGTTGATATCTGTCACAAGCAGCTTCATAATCTCTCTTCAGCATGGTGAAGTGGATATATTCACTCCAGAGTGGGATGTGGCTCAATGGGAAGAGCTTCTATTCTGGCCTTTCCTTGCTCTGTGACCTCTGACTATCAACAGGTATCTTACTGAATCCTCTGCAAATGTCTAGAATTATGTCTGCTTTATAATAGTAACATGATCAGGAATCTGAAAAGTACTTCAAAACCTCCATACAACTTCAACCAAAGATTTTCAGAGCTTTTCCCTACTACTTGATTTTGAAGCTTTACCACTCAACATGCCACAAGTATTGAGAACCCTGCATTCCATGGAGATAATTTAATTGTATCAGTTAGTGATCAATAGGCTCTGTGTTCAGTCCCACCAAAGACTCAAATTCCCATCTGACTGGGCACTTTATGAAAACACAGCACCAGGCCTGACCATTTCAGATGAAAGAAGAGCTGCGCAAGGAAGCTTGTGAAAGCCCATGATCCTATTTCTGACGGAAAACCATGTCCCTTCCCGTCAGTGCCGAGTCTGATGGCACAGGCCCATCTGCAGTGGGACCTGAGTGTCAGTTCCTAACTGCTCGGGGAACTGATAGACCACAGCTGGTGGTTTTCTCATTTTATGGGAAATATTTTCAGTGCTTGTGGATCTTTCCAGAGGCTGAGGTATTCTATCTAGACAGCTTTTATTCTAGCAGAAAATACTCTAGGCATTTTCTTAATAATTTTAGCATTGCTCACTCATTTTTCTTTTTTCTCTCTTCAATTCCTGTCTGTCATGAGAATAAAAAAGAAAACTTCCATTTGAAATGGAACATTTTCCTTAATCCTATAAAGAAAGAGTATAATTGATTCAACTATAAAATTTATAGGCATGGAATCAATGCTTAGTATAGTCAAAACATGCCAGGTCCCTTCTTTGTGGCTGGTTTAAAGCTGTTCCGTTAAGTGTAATGTTAAATGAAAGTGCTTTAGTCTAAACATGAAAAGGTTAGATTGTGTTACATCTGCACAGCTCTGTGTGCCTGTTAGGATCTGATTTCAGGGTTTCATGCAGAAGATCTTCCATTGTTTCCTTTGTACCTTCTCTCTGGGGTAAAACTAATTTTTGACAGTCACAGTAGTAGCTGCTATAATGTAGATATTAATTTAATCTGGAGCTGCATCAGTCCTTAAATAGTTCAGACTTTGCCTTTATGTTTTTGGGGTCTGGAAAACACAGAGAAAGTTACTATGAATGGGGCTTAATCACAGCATTGATGGCAAATCTTTTCAGTCTCTTAATTTTTCTGTTCTCAGACATCTACCTTCAGGGCTAACTGAAAAGACGCAAGTGCTATGCAGGCACAGTCACTCCCACAGCTCTACTCTTATGGCTATTAAACATTTCTACACACTTTGCAATTCAGCTACTAAACTTTTCAGCAGATGTTTTTTCTAAGCAGCAAAGCATTTCTAACTTTTCTGTTGGCGCAGAGCGATGCCATCACAGAGATCTAATGGTGGAACATTTAGGGAGTGTATTTATTAGGGCTGGATCCAGTCAAGCTGACTGGAGAACCTCAGATTGAGGAGATTTCCCATTTTTTTACTACTTTGTGATTTCATCTTCGTGGTGTGCGTGGTGTTGGTGCAGTACTTCTGAGACAAGACAGTGTTGAGGCTGTGATTGCTCAGGGTGGCTGTTCCTTGATACAGCAGCATCCTTCAACTGCCAATTCCTGGGCCAAAGTTTGCCTTTGGCTGAACAGGTGTAATTCCTGTTGAACCAAGCAGGAATTCCACAGTTTTAAATAAAAACAGCTCTTGGCCCATTATCCACTTACATGCACTGTGCCCAGGGGCCAAGATACACAGCACTGACAAGTGATTGCGGGTTCCTCAAGAGCTTGAAGCTTTACTACACAGGGCTCAAACAAAGCAATGTTTCAGACAGCAGGGAGCACATGCCAGTTTCATTTGTCTGAATTTCGTCACTCAGAATAAAGGCCTTTAAAATCACCAGTCACTTTCCAAAAATCCAGCCCCCTCCCCCCCCCCACCCCGTTATAAATCCTGGCAGTGTAAAAGCCTAAATAAATACATACATCAGCTGCCAGGATCCTGGATGTCAATTTTCAAAGCATATATTGCCTCAGACTAGCCTGTAAATAATTTTTATTTTTATTCATGACTTTAAAACCACATCACTAGTGGGCTGGACTTGTGGCTCTTTATTTGCATAGTGTATGTTTTGACCTAAACTGAGATAAATGCAGAGGGAGAAGAAATGAAGGTCAAATTTCATTAACAAAATAAAGCAGATCATGTGAAATCAACATCTAGTGATGGAAAAATATGCAACTGAACTAAGCCCTTCACCAGTTATTTAACCAAAACAAGGTCTCTAATGACAAACACTCCCATCTCCCACTGCATCACAGACACTAACAGAAAAACTTGGCATCTCCCATTGTACGGGAACAGGAGGCAGAAATGGTGAGGACTTTTTCCTGCCATCCCCTTGCCAACTGTACATTCCATCTGACTGAGGATTACTGATAATTTTTGGCACCTTTGTGGCTACAGAGGACTCTTCTGTACCGTATTTATTTATCCAGGACTTCAGGAATTTATTTTTAACAGAGCTTTTAAAAATGCTGTAAACACAAAATAGGCTAATTGTATTAACAAAAGGATTCCCACACCAAAAGTTTACTTTTTTCCCCCCAAGCACACTTTGGGGCCAAGCTCCTCAGTTGGTGTAAGCTGGTAGAGCTGCTGTCACTTTGGTGGACACCTTCCAAATTTAAAGTAGTTGAGGTTCTTTCCCAGTAAAGCAAAATGCTTATAAAAATATGAATAAAAGGGAGTATTTAGACATATATTCTTTCCTTAGCAGTACTACCAGGAGCCTTTAGCAGCCATGTCTCTGCAGCTACACATAGGACCTCATTTGCCGAGAGACACAGACCCCGTCAGAGACACCAACACACTGAGGAGAGAACAGAGGTCAAGGATATTATTCCCATTTTACAGAAGAAAAACTGAGACAGTAAAACATTAAGTCACTATTTTCTACCAAACTAGACATAACTGACTCCAGCAGAGCCCTGGGTCACCTCTATCAGGGCATGTGGACATACCCAAAGAGATTGTTTGAAACCTCTGACAAAGCTGAGAACTGGCCTTCTGTGTCCCCATCCAGAGCACTATTCCCTAAATGTCCTGGAAAATCTCAGAACTAGATTAGAAACTATTACTTTCACCACAAAAAATTCAATGACAACTTTTTGGTTTTCAGTGACAGAAAGCTGAAATGTTTTAGTTTTGAACAAAGTTCTTCCCCTCCACTTTTGGGAACTGAAATCCAAAGAATTTTTACAAGCAAACCTGATTTTTTCCTGGTTTTAACAGAAAGTTTTCTACCCAATCAAAGTCTCACATTTTTTTCAGAACCTGAACTTGAACATTTCGAGATGCATTAGCAAAAGCAAAAAATAACCCAATTTTTTGACAAGACTGACTTTCCATTAAAAATCATGGTACAAGAGGCAATTTTCTACATTTTCTTCCTCTTCTTCTTCCTTATCTTTCACAGATTCCTGAGCTGCTTTTGCTGTTATTATAATGCCTGTGTGAAAATTCTGACCATGCTTTAGAGCAAATAAAGCAGTAAATAGGCTGAGAACTGTGCTCTGCCTCTCTGAATGCTCCACTGGAACCCGGGACACAAACTGCTAACTTAGGAACCTAACTCATGTACCTGGCACAACTAAAGCTGGGCAGTGTAGCTGGCTTTGGATTAAACCTCCTGGGCTTGGTTTTCTGGCTAAGTCAGCATTACCCTGCCTTGAATTAAGAGTACCTGCACAGACCCTGGCCAAAGCCAGGCACAGTAACTCACTGAGCTCCAGCTCAAGCCTCAGGGCTGAGCAGCACTGAGGATAGCTCAGAAGAAGCTGGGGAGCTCTGAAGCAGGGACAGCATTATTTGACAAAAAAAAAAAAAAAAGGAAAGAAAAAATTTCTGCTTTAAAAGATTTAATTATTTTTAAATGGAAAATAAAATATCCATAAAGTAACGCAAAGAAGTTAAACGTTCCCTTCAAGAGAAATTTTCTCTTTTTAAAATTATCCTTTTTTCTAATAAACTAGTAATTTATGTAATCCATATAAAACCACTAACACTCCTTCTTCTATTTTTAAGTAAGACTGGAGAGCTTTCCCAAGGCTTATTTTATTTTTATGAGAAGGATTAAAAATCGTGATGGTCCAGATCCTTCCACACTTCCATCTGCTGACAAGCACCACACTCCTGCCATAACCCCAGTGAGCAGCAGCTGGGGATGTGTCATGTGGAATTTGCAGCACTCCACTGGCTGCAGTGGAGCAATGCCAGGCTGACAGATTCACTGCTCTGAATGCAACACCATCTGATTTGGAGCTTGTTGAACAAGTCATAAATCAAGCAATCTTTATGTTTCTAGACAAACATTTCAAGGAAAACAAGGATAAAGGGTCTCTATATGGAGCTATTTGTTCTATCCAGCCTCTTATCCAGCTTAATATTTTTGTTGCTTCACAACGAGCATATTGTGACTTGCCTAGGCTGCACAGGAGGATGCTTTATCCTTTCAAAGTAACTCCAGGCTGTATCCCTGTTTTTCACCCAGAAGAGGACCACGGGAAAAAACTGCAGCTGAGCCACCATCCTTCCTTGGGCTCGCTCTGCTGGGGATGCTGCTCCAACCCAGACCTAAAAGATGCAGAAAGAATATTTTACTCTTAAGTAAGTCATGGTGCTTTAGTTTTGGATCCAGTTTCATGCTAGACATGGCACAGTACCTCAGATGGCATTGCAGACACAGCCTGACGGGACACACACTCCCCTCACCACTCAAAGGAGCATGGGGTGAAGTCTACTCAAAGAAAATCCTGCCTGCTCTCTCATACGTCCCCTCTACCCCCTATTTCTCTCTCAAATAATTCAGATGTTTTAGCCCTTCCAGACAAAAACTGGAGCTTTAAATTAAAATGTCATCTGTTAGTAAAGAAACTAAGCTATGTTCTTCATTCCTGAGAAAGGACTCACTTATGCTTATAAGTTGCTAGTGATTAAGCAACTGGTATATTTTCACACTCATTAAAAGAAACATGGTGTGTTCACCTTTCTAAGAAAAGGCATCTTGTTTGTAATACTGTAATACATTGGGAACACCTTCTAATTGGCTTCTAGTGCCCCTTGCCAAAATTCAGACACAAGTTTGTTTATTTACAGAAGGAAAAAAATAAAACATTGTATAATTAGTCGAGTAATAGACTCCTAAATTCAGAAACTCAGAGGTATGCAAAACTGACAAACTTTTTAAGATTCCATTTTGGTTTATGAAATATCTCAATAGGTAGCTCAGACTGCATCATGGCTATTGTAGCAATGTGCTGCTCAATGTGGTGTTTGTGTTGAGATGGAAAACTTTGACATGTTTGATTTTTATGCAAGTCAATTAACCTGTTTTTTAAAACTGTAAGGGCATGCTTTGCAAATAAGATTACTTACTATAAATTATGAGAACATAGGGCTCCATTCAGACAAAAATGTTACACACCCCTTACACATGCATAAGTCTGCAGAATATAGTTCTGCACCCTGACAACTTATTCAGCTAGGGGTAGGAGCTTATTTTGGCCTATTCCATGGAGGCTTTCCTAAAAAGATATGAACAAAAGGGGATAGAGACTTAATTAGAATGTCTCTCTACACCCCACCTTCCTTTGCACCACCCAGGCAATTCCAACAGGCCAAAACCTCTCCTTATGTGGTGAGGGAAGAATTCCTTTTTTCAGTTAAGTCAGCTCAGAGCAGAATTAGCAATGGTATGTCCCCCTAACCACAGTACAGACAGACATTTGGCCATTCCCACCTGTGAGTTCTGCTCTCAGCACTCACACTCAGGCACGCTCTACTGACTCCTGGCCTGTCCATCTGTTAACACAACGTTCATTGTGCTTGGCCCGAGCTCAGGTGGGACCCTCACTCCAGGACTTCAGAGCGAAGCTGTCCTGGAAAAAATGACACTGAACACTAGAAATGACACACCACCAACACAAATGAAGATGGCAGGGGCACTGCAGTCAGCACAGATCATTTTCCTTTCATGTAACAGACATTTGGTCAAGACTTCTTGCTTCCAAAAGGCAGATCCCTCAATGGGTGCATGAGAAATGCAGGATGTCTGTTTGGCACTCAAAATCCAACCTAAAGAACTGCAGATATGTACTTGGGGCTTGGATGCAACGACAGTGCCAATAAACACACAAATCCAGAGACAAGTATGAGTCAGAGAAAGAAAAACTGTGGAATTTTGTCCAGGTCCTTTCCACTTTTACACATGCAGAGAAACTTTACCTAAGCAAACCAACCCATTGATAACATATGTGAGCAGGAATTGCTTGCGTGAAGGAAGGTCACTGGATCCGGTCCCTGCTTTATGCACATTGTGAGACAAAGCCAATTCCTACTAAGTCCACGACTTGTTAGTTTAAGGCAGAGCATTTTGTCTTCCCTGCCAGCTTCAGTCTAGGTAATGAAGTCATTCTTATTTGATGTTAGATTGTTGGTTCTGATCTGAAGACTGCAGCAGAGATAGTCTGTATCGCAGATTACTCATTTCTTGAGATGTCTTTTACTTAGACAAAAAGGTTAAAACAGGCAGAGATAACTGAGAAGATTAAGGGACAAACTGCTTTCCTTGTCCCCGGGACAATCTCTTCCACAGACTATTTGCTACCAGCACTAACTTTCAGCTTGGAGCAGCAAACTCATACTCGTGGAAATAGTTACAGACGTGCAGAGAAACATGTGTTTCATGCACTGACACATTCAGAAAAGGCATTTCAGGTAAAAGACCCTCCAGAGTAAGATTCCCATCACTGTGTTCAGAATAGGGGAAGATGTCAGTGTGACCAAAACTCAGCCACACCATTTACCAGAACTGACCTGCCACGTTTGGAAAGACACCTCCCATTCCTCAGGAGAACCAGTGTGGTTTCGTGTCCCCCAGCAGCCTCACAATGCCGGGTCAGCTGTTGTTCCTGGCAAGACACCGGTGTGGAAAGCCTGCAACAGAATCAGGGACTCATCACTACCAGTATGGGTTGCTATGGACACCACTAAAGAAAAGCAAAATCATTTCAGAAGGAAATAGAAGACTCTTTTACACCAATCGTGACAGACACTCCAATAGGTTAGTGATCCTGGTGGAATACTAATCAACAGCACATAGAAAGACTTGGAAATTACGCAACTTTTAATATTCCTAGTGAAGGAGTGTGGAAGGGAATTAATGTAATACTGGCCCTGCGCACAGAATGTATACCAACACTTCCTGCTGAAACACTGGCATCACACATTAATGCCACAGATAAGTCAGATAATACTTTTGTCTTGCAAGTCTTCCTGTCAAGATCTCAGCTCCAAGCCATAGCCACCTGAAGAGTCCATCTACACATTCCTACTGAGCCAAATATTTAAATGGAGATGGATTCCTTCCTGGCATAAAACCACCCAGCTCACCCGACATCAGCACAGCTACGCTGATTTACTGCAGCCATGGATCTGGCATCAGATTTGAGCTCTGAGACAATCTAATTTTTCCATTCCTCACAGCTCTGGTGAATAATTTAAATATATGCTCTGAGCTCACCAAAAATAATACATTTTCAGAATTTTTGGTGAGATGAAAGTAAGAAATACTGGCTCAGAACCACACAAAATGCTCTTTTCCATCTTACAGAGTATAATTTTGATTGAAATGGGATTTCAGTTTACACAGGCCAAAAAGGAATGGATTTTTGTGACAGAATTGAATGAGGAGTTCTAAAATGAAAAAAATATTGAGGTAAAAATCAACAGGTATTACCCTGAAAAGATCAGAATAAAGTATTTTATTAAAAAAGAATAGTTTATTGATTTCAAAGCTCAAAGTGGCAACATTTTTCAGCTGATGGGAATCTATAAAATGTTACACTGCCACTGAGTCACCATTTTTGCCCCAGAAAAACTGCTAAAATATTTTCCTCAGCTGTACCAGTAGACAAATTTACTGACCTTAGTAAGACAATTTGCACAGGTAGGGCCAGGAGCATTTACTGTTTTAACAGAACCTAAACGATTCTGAGCAATTTACAGCAGAAACACTCATATGAATCTAAAATACTAAGAAGAGGGACAAGGGTTACAGAATAAACTATAGAATTGCTCAGTAAGGTTGGAAGGCATACTTTGAAATAAATAACATATTTGACTCACACATTTCAAATGTCATTGCAGAAATTATGCTCAAGAGCATCTGAGGAAGGAGGAGAATTGGGTATGGTTTGTAATACAGCTATTTAATACTCACAGTAGAGCTACTCATGATTCAGATCTATCAATCAGTGCTACAGAAATTTTTTTAATTGTATTTTGTTTTCAATTGAAATTAGGAGGGTTGGACCATGCTGTCTGTATGGTGGACTGCATGAATCTATATGGTCTCCCAGTTATGAACATTAAAGTCCATGTTTTGCTCTGTTTTTACAGAAAGTGAAAGAAATTCCACAAAGCTAAACTTGTAAGACGAAATGTGCAATTTCACAGAACACCTACTATTTGGTAAAAAAAGATTTTAATCACAATATTAGGACAACCTTCAGGGAAAATATAACAGGCAAAGAGAAAATTCAGTGGCAAGTAATTATTGTACCAAAGACAGAAAGATTCTAGGCAATAAGAAACAGAAAAAGAAATCACTGACAATACTTCACATTTTTAAAAGCAGATGAAGATCTTTAATTAGCATAAAATAACTGTATTGAAGTCAGTATGTTTGTCCATCACATCTGCAGGGGCTACGTAGAGGTGAAATGAAGGAGGGAGGGGACTCAACCACTCCTTCAGCATGTGACAACACCACCCACGCTGGTGGAAGGCAGGAGGAGGGAAAAAAGACAAGAGAGGGTAATGCTGCCTTAGCTCTTCCTCCCCCATCCTCCCTTTGCCCCTACAAATCCACCCCGGCAGAAGGTATGGCTTAGAATCCAATTATTTTGCTTTAGGATTTCTCTTGTCTGTGAGAAACTCTAAGTCCCCCTCTTTTTCTCATCACTTTAGAGTGAGAAGATTTGGAAATGGGGTTTTCTGCAGCTCCTGGGAACGTTATATACCTAAATGCCCATTTTAAAAAATGTGCATCTATTAGCTCTTTTGAAAAAAAGAAAACCAAAAACCCTTACTATAACCAACTACAAAATTCACCATATCAGATAGAATCTTGCATGTAGCAGTAAAGCTACATCTGCTGTTTTTCACTGTGTGGTATTATTATCGTGGTCTCCTACTGAGAGTGGTGAATTTCTACATCCAAAACCTCAAACCAAAGGTTTTTCCCCCCATGGATGTCATCTTATTGAACAAGATGCCTAATCTCACGCACCCAGGACTGAAAATGTTAACCTTAAAGTCTGTTGGCATCTCTCAGAAGCTTAGGAGTAAGAGGAACCTAGTCTGGCTGTCTGAAAAGTTTCATTCAGATTGCTTTAAATATTTTGTGGATGATTACAGTCTGAACATTTGACTACATGCCACTTCATTAGACTTACTCATTTTTTTTGTTCGTACCATAGATGGGAAATTAAAAGTGATCTCTGATATTTGATTTCCCATAAGATATGAGAGATTTTCAGGGCAGTGTCTGGAAAAAAATTAGGATAATAAGGTGTATAAATCTCTGCTTCATTTGAAACAACGCATAAAAGCCAACCCCACATTAATTTTTTTGCTGAAAGAACTTCAATAAGTTTTAAAGTAAGTGTTTCATTTACTGCCACATGCCACACATACATGGCAAACAGTTTATACAAACCACAACACTCAGCTGTTCCTGGTTAGGTAGAACAGCCCTCCCTGAACACCCAAGCTGCTCCCGGTTCCCTCGGGACTCAGGTACAGGGTGCTGACGGTTTCAGCTGGTCCAAGAGAGAACTTAGGGACACGTGGGGTGAGCAGTCAGTCCTTCTGAGGATGTGCTTATGAAGCCTTGGTTGAGTTGTGCTTAAGGTTTTGCTGGCTCAGAGCAGAATGCTCTGCTCTTTTGAAGACAGCTGAAGTGCAGTGTAACTATTCCCGACCTGGTGGTCCAGCCTTAATGCCTTCTTCATGTACTGCTCAGGGAGCTTTTTTAGACTTCCCAGCTCCCGAGAAACTCCACTGTGCACACACACAGCGGTGCTGGCTTTGCGTGGCCAGGTTTGGGCGGGGGGTGGGAACACAGGGGGGCCTTCAGTGAGAAGAGCCCATGGAGCCAATTCCAGCCGGCTCCAAGGTGGACCAAGGCCGAGCCACGCAGCCGTGATGGGAGAGCCTCTGGTATTTACGAATGGAAACAAAAAATCCAGCTACTTCAGCCAGAGAGAGGGGTGAGAATATTGGAGAGAAACAACTCTGCAGACACCCAGGTCAGTGCAGAAGGAGGGGGAGGAGGTGCTTCAGGCACCTCCAGGAGCAGAGATTCCCCTGCAGCCCCTGGGGAAGATGATGGTGAGGAAGGCTGTCCCTATGGGAAGTCTGTGCTGGAGCTGGCAGGACCTGTGGCCCCATGGAGAGAGGAGACCGCCCTGGAGCAGGGAAGAGTGTGAAGAATTCTCTCCCTCAGGAGGGAGGAACAGCAGAGAAAACTGAGCGGGATGAGTGTGATGAACTGACCCCAGCACCCATTTCCAGCCCCTGCTGGTACTGCTGGCGGGGAGGAAGCAGAGAAAATCAGGAGAGCATTTAAGCCTGGAAAGAAGGGAGGGGTGGAGGGGAGGTGTTTTAAGATTTGGTTTTATTTCTCAGTACTGTGATTTGATTGGTAATAAATTTCCCCAAGCTGAGTCTGTTTTGCCTCTTACGGTAGTTGGTGAGTGATTTCTCCCTGCCTTCATTTTGACCCAAGAACCTCTTGTAGTATTTTCTCCCCCCTGTCCAGCTGAGGAGTGATAGAGCAGCTTTGGTGGGCAACTGGAGTCCTGCCAGGGTCAACCCACCACAGACCCAGTAAAGAGCTGGGTGAAGAGGGGCTCTTCACACCCTCATGAAGCCAGGAGCAGATACAATGAGAGAGAGGAGAGATACCTGGGTGTTTCTAACGCCACCACTGAGACTTAATTTAGACATTGGAGCTAACTGAGGCTTATTTACAAGAGCTTCAAGGTTCAGGTCAATGACCTCATTTATTGTGCAAGTATTACCTACAAAACAGAATTTTATCCACTTACTCCAAAAGGACATGATGAACTTGGAAGTCCACTCGATTTTAAAAGATAGTATTTCAGCTCGTCTCACTGGGCAATAAAATCTCTCTACTAATTTATGCACATTTACAATAATATCTATGCATTATTATTCAACATTCTGTTGCTGTGTGAAAGCAATGGAATGCCCTTGGAGGAACAAATCCATGCAAAAGGCAAAATAAACCTGGTTAGATAGGCAGTGTCTAAATGTCCAAAGCAAACTAGGAGAGGGAGTGAGGGAAGATTATTTTCTGTCCATTTTTCACTCCCAGACAATATTATGAAGTTCCTGGAATACCAGAAGGTTCATTTTAAAACAGAGGAGCGATGTTTACACTAGCCCTTATATAAATATGTATGGTTTTATGTACTTATTTTTCCTTATACTTCAAGTTAAACTCAGCTTATTTATTGCTGAGAAAGGTGCTAGATTTTTTTATTGCACAGGTACAACACAGCAGCCTGGCAAGGATATTCTGAATTTGTTCAGAGAAATGGGTGCTCAGAGCTGTGTGATTGGGAATCTTATGGAAGGGGAACCTCTAACCTGAGCCCTGGAAAGTTGCACTTTTGTAAACAAGATATTTGCACTGGTAGGTGTAATATGCACTTATTCTGAAGTTATTTGCACCACTCAGTGCAGGAGGCACTTCAATTTATACAGCAGTGCCTGGCCCTTCTGTTTGCTGCATCTTCCTCTGGATCACGGTTTTGCATCCAAGCCAGGTAGTAAGTTGCCAGGTGCAGGCCAAAAATAAAGATATTACTGTGCCAGAAGGAAAATAGTATTAGGGTTGTGTCAATACAAGGGGCTATACTGGTTATATTCTCCTGTATTAATCCCTCCCCCACAAAACAAAAAATACCCAACAACAATATACTCTTCACAATCACAAACTGCTAAGCTACTAACCACAAACACAGATCAAACATCCTCATTCCTGTTTCATTTTGCACTTTGGATTGAGAATCCCTGCAAGCATGACAGTTCTGGTGGTGGCTTGGTGATCTGGATCCTGCTTGGTAGGATCTATGCAGAGACCAACAACTCATTCTACAGAGCCCACTCTGCAGGCATCAGATGACTGTGGCTTTCAGTTACTACCTCTGGATCAGAGCCAGAAGCCTAGTGGTGAAAAGCTCTTTATACCATTACCAATCCCTCGAGCCACCCAGTCCTTCTCCATTGCATACAGGTTTTTAGTGTTGTGCCTTAAGATCTGTTCTGGTTCTGAGTAACGTTCTTTGTGATGGGAGCCTTGCCACTCTCCCCCTCATGAGGGAAAAAAAACAACGAGGAGGGAGTGTGAAACCTATTTTCAAACTCTGTTACGATTATCTGATGCAGCGACTACTCTGGGACTCTCCACGGGAGAGACCTGAGTGCTGGGCAATGTCTGTCTTAGGTGAAGAGCAGACTCCAGGCTAGTCAGTGCCAGCATCTGTGTGCCTTCAGTCGGTGCTGCTGCCTTCAGCTGGGTGGTAGTTCTCAGACAGGAGCACCCACACACAGCCAGAGGTCCCCACAGGGATGGCTTCAAAGCTTTCCAGGACATCCACAGGCTGACAGGGCCACAGTGCACACACAGGTTGGTCTGGCCTTGAGTGCTGACTCAGAACAATGCTTGATGGCAGCATGAATATAGCCCTGGAGAGGGCAGAACTACAACCAGTGAGCTCCCAGAGCATCTGTTCTCAGCTGGTTTCCATCTAAGCCATCCACCAAAAGAGTCAGAGGCTAAATTGTGGCATCTCTGCACTCCAGTCCCACAGTTCAGCAGGGAAAAGTGACTCCCTGTGACGTTACGCCCATGCAGATTTCTCTGCAGTAGCTTTTCTCCCAGACTCTTCAAAAGCACATCACACAGAGCAGCTGCTTTCCCCACAGGGAACAAGCTGCAGGGGACTTAACAGTAATACACTGGTACCCAGGCTTCACGAAGAGGGCTGTAAGCTGCTGATCCTGCAATAACACCTCCAAGGATTTAGAGTCTTTAATGTTGATTCCTGAATATTTCTGTTCCCGTCTGAACCATTCCAACAGTTGTTTCAAGTGAATGTATTCATTCCCTTCCTTTTAACCATTGGAGCTTCTTGCTTGGTCTGGGAGCAGGGAAGAGGGAATGAAAGGGTCTCTTCAAATTTGCTGGAGCTGCTCTCTTAAAGAGAGCATTGACAGAGATTCTGCAGCTCCCACGTGCAGCAGGGCTCCCACAGGACCTGCAGGCACAGAGAGACTGCAGGATCCTTGTGGGCACTCCAGGAAGAGTGTGGCTGTTCTCCTCCCCACTGGATGAGAGTATCGTATCTATTCCTAGCATGGATCTACCAGGTGGCAACTTTCCCCTGCCAGCATACCTTTGGTTTGGCTCACCTTGAAAGCTATGATGTTATATTATATGATGATGTCATTATATTTATTTCAACTTTCAATGAAGATTCCTGGCAAATCTCCGAGCTGGAATATCTCCTCTTTAATGTGTCCAAGATCCAGCCAATGTGGTGCAGATTACATTTATATAACACAGCCCAGTGAGGTGAACTGCTGGGAATTTTTTTCAAGGTGTTGATGTTACTAAATTATTTCTCTATTAAAACTATGGAAGAGGAAAAACTTGTCCAGTATTTATCCAAATACTACCACTCTAATTTGTAGCTGTGGTTATTTTGGTGATGACCTCATGCAATCTCAAGAACTTATCTTTGTGGTGGTATTTTGAAAATGATAAAAGGAATCAAATATATTTTTCAATTAAGTACATATGTGAGGACACAACATTGCAATGTGTAATGTTTCCTAGTTGGTTCATTTTCTTCACACTATCTGAACTAATTTTGAATGAGCTTATTGCAAATGTTTGGACAAGTTACTCTGGTTTACTTTTTTGTGCTTGTATCGACTGTGTCCCTCAGCACTTTCAAATTAGCCTCCATCATCACGACTTTGGTTAAAAGCCACGTGTTTTTCCTGATAATCAGAAGTATAAAGCATTTGAGAATGATACTTAGAATACTGCTCTGCACTGACAAAATCAATGGCTTGGATACTAACTGCAATATCAGCAAGGAACCTCCCTTGAACACCGGGCCTTCACTTTACTAGATTTTGAACAAACACGTGGTGTGAGAGAACAAATTATTCTGATAAAGACTGACTACAGTGACAAAGAAGATGAAGTCCTGTGCTCCTCACAAGGAACTGCAGCACACAGGTTAAATGACTCAACTGAGCCTATGGTGGACACAGAAATGAATTGAAATTCCCGTATTTTGATGCTTTAAGACACTAAAATTGCAAAAGAAGAAACTGCAGAGTAACTAAAAGCAAACTTTAAACTTTTCCCTTTTTTCTTCCCCACAGTGGTCTTTGTGTGGTCTCATGATGCCACTACAAAGATCAGCAAAGCCGTAACACTGGCTGTGCTATGAATTGATATCTATTTAAAAGAGCTATAATTCAATTTTGCTATAAAAACATATTACAAAATCTAATATTAAATAGATCTGCATAGGAACATTCATCAGAAAGATATTTTATTTGTTTGGCTTGAAACACTTCCACTACAAGCCAAACATTTCAACAGTAGGGCAGGAGGACTAGAAAGTGGACCTAACCAGAAACAACAGTGAAAACTACTAGTTTGTTTTTGCCCTACCAGCTGACAAAATTTAGCTATTTATTAAAAAAAAAAAAAAAAAATCATGGACCTTATGGATGGTGAAACTTGATTTTTTTAAAACCCGAAATATTCTTGTAAATTTATTAACAGGGTGTTATTGGTTGAGAAAACATGTATGTACACATGACTCTCTGACAACAATAACCCTTGGATTAAAATTACGACAGATACGGTGATAGACATTTAGACTACATTAACAGCACACTTCTTTTACACTCACATAACGGTCAGCAATACACTCTCAGCCCTGCACACATAAAAATTTTTAAACCTTGAAGCCAGCAGTCAAAGGTGGTTTCCAGATGAAGTCTCTATTTGCCCCATTGCTGGGATCACAGACAGATAAATCACTGGGTGAGCCCCCTTGCTAAGCAGTGGGAATATTACTTTAGTAAAGTTTGCTAATGGGGCAAAGGACCTTCTATTGTAATCCAGTGACATTTTCAACCTTCGGAGAACTTTTGTTGACATTCCCGAGTCCCTGGCTGCCATCCCAGCATGAAATAGTTTCTGTTCACATAATTCTCGTGTTTACCAGTCATGAAAAACTCTTGCTTTTTTTTTTTAAATAAACTTTTTTTTTTTTCTTGCAAGTGAAACTCTGTCTAAAAAAATATTGGCCCCAGGCATACAAGGTTTTGCATAAATTCATATGTGATGAATGGCTGATTTTAATGTTATTTGGGTATTTGTCAGAACCTAACAAATATACATGGTAATGGTGGTTCATAAACTTAAACATCTCAATATACCCTTTCTTCTGGAAATAAATTACGTTTGTTTGCCCTGCCTGGAGTGCTAAGGTAGCCGACATTAGGAATATTTTAAATGTGATCATCCATCCAGCATGTCTTTCAGGCGCCACGAAGATTAAATGAAAGAATCATAAGATGAAGGTCTTTAACTTTTAATCCTTTTACAATGAACCCTTAGATAGACATGGGGGCAGGGTGCCTTCTATGTGAGTAATAATGCCTCTGTTCCTCTTCACTAGGTTAATGAATACCCTAAATGTCCCAAGATCTGATTTTCTTTCCCCCTCCCAAAACTCTTGAAATTAGAGCAAAGAGACGGGCGGTAAAACGCACCGAGAGACTGAGCGAGGGAATGAATACGCATTCAGAGATACCGAACTTAGCGTTAGAGAAAGCAGGGCTGGCGTGTCTCAGTGAAAGACCCACGGGTTTAAAATGATTAGCATAGATTCCCTCCGAGTTTTGGAAGAGAAACCAAAAAAAAAAAGAGGTTTTTGACTCCGAGATAAATAAGGAAAAGGCTTCCTGCACTGTCACGGAGCCTTTGAAGAACACGTGGAGAGTTTGTTTTCGCAATTCGTATCTATGAGATACGAACCGTCGGCTCTCCGGGCACGTAAAAGTCAAACACGTCGCTAACTGGGCCGGGTCCCGACGAAGCCGCGAGGCAGTTGCGGGTCCCGCGGAGCCCCGCGGGCCGGGCCAAGCCGTTCCGCAGCGCCGCGGGGAGCGGGGAGCGGGGAGC
>VWZW01001414.1:1824104-1839399 GCA_013397115.1 Edolisoma coerulescens
AGGAACTCGGGAAGAGCCTCCCGCGCCGCGCGGGTGAGCGCGGGCAGCGGCAGCGGCGGGCAGAGCCCCGGGGTGCTGCGGATGGGAGGAGGCGGCTCCCGCGGACTCCGCGCGCACCTCGGGGGCTGCGGCCGCGTGGGACCCCGCGGACGGACCTGCGGTCCCCCGAGAGGAGCCCGGGAGCTCGGCTCTCATGGCGGATGCTCCGGGAGACTGCCCGGCCTCGCTGCCCTCCTCGGAGCACGCACTTAGCGATTTTCTAGAGAGTTCGCTAAGACTTCTCAGTCAGAAACGCAATTCCCAGTTACGCCCTCAATCCATACAGGAAAGATGGAAAGTGCCTCAATGGCAAATACATAAAACAATTTAAAATTTGATACTAAATGCTACTTCCATGGCAGAATTACTGTCTCACAAAGAGCACTTACACGGCATGGCAGGCAGCACGGCTGTAAGGGTCTATTACGGTTTGAGTAAAATTTCCTGAAGTGCTTGAATCCCATTCCTGCAGGCTATTTAGGCACTTAGGAGCCTAAGTTTAATGAGACTGAAGCTAAGCCATTTCACCTAAATTATTTATGCATTTGTTTAAATCTTAACCTTCAAATTTAGGTTCATTATGAAAGTAATACATAGACCACATTACCAAGATTGGGTGTTTTTATAAAAATTGTATTTTACCAACTATTTTCACTCCAAATTTTCAGATTAAAACAACTCTTAACTCTGCTTTACTCCAGAACATATAGGGCATTTTATAAATAATACATAACTGAAAAAAATTACATAACTGAAAAAAATTACATGAAAAAGATGGCAAACTGACCTAAGGTCAACACTGTTAAAGAGCCTCACAGTGACACTTACTGCTACAATGTCAGTCAAAGATTTGCTGGAGTTTTATTACAATTTTTTTCCATTTGCAAGTTGAGGTCTCTACCTTCACCCAGCACCTGATAAACTTTCATTACTGAAATTTGGCATAAAAGTTGTCCCTGGATTTAAGTGAGAAGCCACACCTCAGAAACAAAGCAGAAGCAAAAACTCAGAAGTTACATCTAATGGCTTGTATTTATTTTTTAGTAATAAATTCAATTTTACTCAGCTGGTATTTGAAACCAATTCCTTAACTACCAGTCTCTTAAGTCTAAAAAGCAGAGCTGATAAGGCCTACATTCAATCTATTCCACACCAGATGTTTAAGATTCCACATTCAAAATTGTGACCCTAAGCAAGGACTGGAAGACAAAACCTTTTCCTCCTCAACTGAATTACCTGTACAACGAAATGTTTCTGGAATGAGGCTCTTTAAGCCTCTCTGTCCCTCTTTAAGCCCCAGATCTGTTCTGAGCAGAGCAAGCTGGGGCTCAGTAATTCCTCAAGTGTGGGTGTCTGTCTCGCCCCAGGTGCACAGGGCTCCTGGAGAGGCCATGAAAGCTCGAGGGATGCAGAAGTGACAGAAGTCACTTGTGACCCAAGAATTTCTTGGTGGAATGGCTGACAGCAGGACTGGGGAAGAGCTGCCAGTAACTCTGCCAGAGGCCTCTGGGTCAGAGGGAAAAGAAACTGGTTTATTCCAAGGCTTGCTGAAAACAGCAGTAAATGAAACCTGGAGGTAAAGGGCATGATCCAGGGTCTGTGTATGATGCCAGCCCTTCCTGGGATAGGGACAGAGGCCAGCAGCTCATAGAGGCCTTAGCTGGTCATTCTACTGGCAATGGTGCATGAAGCAGAGTAGAACAACTCCCTTTGCCTCAGCTTTATTGGTTCTGGAGTGCTGTCAGTAGTAAAAATGTGTTTTTTCAGTAGACAAAGCAAATACAACCTTCAAGGCACGCAGGAAGCCAATGTGGGCAAGAGTAAGATGCCACTTCTTCGGGGTCACATTGCTGATGAGGAGAGAAGAGGAATGCAGCCTGCACGGCTCTGGAGGCACAGCTCTGAAAACACATTATGTAAGCAGCTGACTTCAGTCCACAGCAGCGAGGATGCACAGAAACAATTCAGAATAGATTAGTTTCCTGTTAAATCTACTAACAGAAAATGGCCTGACCTACTTCACCCAACCCAGGACATCCCTCTGAATTCAGCCCATGGTGTCAAATCAGCCTGGTCTGCAAGCAGTGGTCTCAGACATGATGCATGCACCACTCTAAAACACAGAGGGAATCTCACAGAAAGTAATAAAACACTACAGAACTGGGATGAGGAAGAACTATGCCAGGTGTGCTTGGCAAACCTGTGCCTTCCTTAGGAGTGCAGACTTCCTTACAACTATTCTTGCTTCCCTTACACTTTAAGATTATTTAAATCATGCTCTCATTGCCTTTTGCTTCTCGTTTTAAAAAGTCCAGTGGCATGAAATGATTGTTAAGGAAAGGAAGGGAAAACCAACAACATAACCAAACGAGTCCTCTGCTCAGCTCTCATGCAAATTTCTCATATGGCTTTGGGCAGCACATTTCATAGCTCTGCTTTTCCTTATCTGTAGAACAGGAATGCTAATCCTTGCCTCTTTCATGGAGGTGTTGTAGAGTTTGATTAGATGCTACCAGTACCAGTACCAATGTAACAATGCAGAGGGGAGAGTCTCTTGTTTTACTAAAATTGTAGAGGAAACCTGTGTTTGAAAGAGCAGACAACTGAATTAAAATCACTTCAATTTTAGCTGCTAGAACAGTTTCCTCTCCCTTTATACACCGGTATAAATTTTGTAAGGAACTCCTTTTCTACCCTTTTTTTTAAACTGTGAATCCCTAAAGAAATTCTAAAGGAGATGCACAGCTTGCAGCCATTTTACATAGTCCAAATATATCAGATAACAAATCTACATTATGAGCTATCAAGGGTCATGTATGACCTTCCCAGGAATCCATGTACCACAGGTAGAAAATCACCATTCTACTACTTTGAAACTACATTCTTTAGTGTGGAAAGATTCAGGGAGATCCTGCTGGATCTTTGAAATGTGGTGCTCTGACTCAAGGTACCTCATCCATTTCCCTGCCCCTTTCCTGATAGACAGAATAAGGACTGTGCTAAGGATGACAATGTTAGCAGGTGATCAGCTGCTCTGAAGGAAAACAGTTTTGAATCAAAAACTTTGGAAGGTAAAACATAGTTTGAGAGAGCAAAGTTCTACCTTGAAATCCCAACAGAATGGAGACAGGGAAGGATACATTTGGCCAAGAACCTGTATCTGCAGTGATAAATAAAATATAAATAATATATTTTGAAACTAAGCTCTGGGATGAATGTTTTATAGTGGAGTAAATCCTAAGATGACTAATGCATTAAAGCAATGAAGAAAAAACCAACAAAATAAAAGGAGACCCCACAAATAAAAAAAGTTATTTCTTAGTCTTATAAGTACAGCTATACATACATGTATCCATCGCCTTAAAAAAATGTCCTTCAAGAATTGCTGGTTTTTTCTCATTACATGTCATTCTTCCTCCTAAAGTACTGTGCCTCCTTGATTCTCAGCCCACTTGCTTCTGCATTTTTCCTAAGGTATAGACTTTTGTCTTTAGACCAGAGCTTGTGCATTCATCTGCTGATAAACTGTTTATCTTAGCTTTTATGAGGGCGCCTTGCTGCAAGCCAGCCAGAGACAGGATCCTGGGTGTTTGTCTTTTTTTTAAAAGAGGGTCCAGGAAGTGACGGGTATTTATACCTCCCTTGGCTCCATATATCATGGGAGGTGGAACTCCACTGTCTCTGTTTCTCGCTTTTTCTCTCAGCAGTGTCTTCTGCCGTAAATCTGAATCTCTCAGAACAGAGTTTTCTTGGCTACAACCCCACTTGGAGGAATGAGTTTTATTTATTTATTTCCACAAAAGTTTTGCAACGGAGAAAACCCAAAGTTCTTCTAAATCCTCCCCCTCCTCTACCGCACCTAAATATCCTACTATTTGTGCAAAATCCTAACATCTCAGCAGTCAAGAGAAGAGACCAGCATCTCACAGTGTGCAGACCAATTCATTACAGAGAGGGAGGCCAGTGGGAGAATTGAAAAAGATGAAACAGAAACCAAGGCATTTTTTATGTTAAAAAATGACACTTATATTTACAAGCAATGGCTCCTGATGGGGATCTGAATTTCCACACAGGCGACATTGTTTATCCAAACAAACTCCCTGTGGCAGCATATATATTACATATATACACACATGGCAAGTAGGAATGTATTTATTCTTTTTAGCCAGACTGGTCATTAAGATAAACATCTATTGAGATAAACCAAGCTTTTACTATTCCTTTTTTATAAAACACTAAAGACAACTGAGGGACAAAGATTCAATGAAGCGAAAAATACAGCAACCCCCCCCACCCCCAGTCAAGCCCTGTGTGCATGGGAGTGATTCATTGATGCCAGCTACTGAATAACCCTGATACATAACATTTCTCACCTCTGATATTTTAAAAGACCCCCTTGCCCTTTTAGCACCAATGGAGCCCTTCAAATGTTTTATTGCTAATTGTCTAATGCTACGTGATGAATGACTGCTTGACTGAAAATGACAACCCCTTTTCTCTCAACTACTTCATTTTTCTGGCTCCAGTGGGGGTGAAGAGGAAAAAATAAATCCTATTACATCATATTTAACCTGTTGGTTATGAATGAAGGAAAACTGAAACTAATTTTAAAAGTACTTCTATCAACTCAGTCCTGAGCCCCCAGGTCCCCTTTACTCAGTAAATGTTGCCTCAGATTCTGGTGTAAAATGTTCCAAGAGACTCACGGGTTATGTGGAAGTACAAAGTCCAAGAGGCAGGGTCTAATCCTGATCAGAGAGCTGGGGGAACAGGATCCCAATATATCTGACTCAGAAATCCTGGACTAAATGTAGAATGGTTGCACTTTATGCTCACAAGAAGTATCTTGGCTACAGTGTAATAAAAGAGCAGAATTTAGCCTGTTACATAAAACAACTCCTGACTAGGGTTTTGCCTTGAGAATTAATGCAGCAGCAGAAGGTCCCACAAATTCAGAACCACTGCTTTATTAGAAATTCTCTAAATTTGCTCTGGCTATAAAATGTGCAAAGATGAAGGAGCTTTAATAACTAGAAAAAGATTAAACTGCATGTCATTCCCCAGCATTTTGTATTATCACTCCTTTCCAGCTTCTTATGCTTTATCCCTTCAGGGAATCTGATCTCTTCAAAAAGAAGTAGATCACAATGATCAGCCAGAGTCGTGTGCATAGCATTATCTCTGCAGCCACTACAAAATGTCCTGAGATACAAACTCACAGTGGCTGGGCTGGCTGTGAAAAGCTCTATGTTCAATAGGATACTTTTCAAAGAAACTTGTACCTTTAGTGGCACATGGAATGGTTTCCCCTTTCTCTCACAAATGATGAAACAGGCACACTCATGGGGGTATGGGATTAATTCAGTTACAGAAACAGACACAAAGGAGACTGATTCCAAACCTGCTCATGTTCAGTAGGAATCTCTGGGATGTGTTTCTGTGGCTTGGGAGTTTCAAGTCTTTGCGTGTGAAGGCAAAGGGACCCAGGCGAGTAAAATAATGAATCTAGGCTTCCCAGACACAGATCTGACATTTGCTCTCTGCCTCTGACTCAGGCTTTGACTGGGTTCAGGGATTAATTAGGCCATGCAAATAAGTTAGGTTCTCTCTTCTGGCAACCTGGTCACGTAGGGAACCCCCACCCCTCCCCTTCCCCACACTCTCCTTGCCCATAATGAAGCATGACTGTAGTAAAACAAGTCTTTTGATCGTGCCTCTTCTCATCACTTTCAAGACAAACAATGTCTCAGAAGCCCCCCAGCTGCTTTTATTTTTCTTATATCTACAGTTACATCTTGGGTGTGTTTACTCATCCTCATTAAATATGTTGTTTCCCCCCCCCCCTTTTTTTTTTTTAATATCCTTCCTTTATTGCAGTTTACACAAAACATCAATTACAGGATAGAGTTAAAAGCTTTTGGGTATTGAGCAACATCCCAAAATGCCACAGTCTCTAAAAGAGAATTGACATGGGGTACAGGAGGGTACAGCAGGAATATGACACAAAAAGCCCCTCAGCACACAGAGAAGTCACAAATTACTGCCTTGCTCACAGCACAGCTTTGCTTATGTACAGTCAGATAGAAAATATTAACAAGTGACTATTATCCTCTTCCTTTGAACACAGATACTTGGAAAGACTAGGATGGCACAGGAAGAACATCACAGGACTAACAACCAGCTAGGCTTTCCCGCATAGACATTGGTCAGGATGATTTTCTTTCAAGCAACACTGAAATAATAACACTTCAACTGAGTATCTTTGCTGCCTAGCACGTGTCCTGAAGCTACATCACCTTTTGAAGTACTTGTTCTCATAATAAACACATCAGCAGTTCAATAACATGCCAGACACAATGGCATATATTTTGACTATTATTTGTTTTCTTTACGTGTGTGTCTATGCATGTGCAATTGTTCCCATGCAGGAGCAGCCTTCCCATTTCTCCCATTCTTGACAGAGTAGTGTTCCAAAGACACATGATCCTGTTCTGATTGACAAAAAGATCAAAATCAAACAAAAAAGAGCATTGCACTGACCAGTCTGAAAGTGCCGCAAGAGTTCTCTCTACTTTGAACACGAAGGTTCACTTTGGTCAACAAAATGAGCATTTCAACTCCAATACAAGGTATTGAAACAGGCTCAGACAAGGGATTCAAAGAAGAGAGATGCCTTTGTAACAGAAAAAGAAGCAAAAGGAAGAATGCTACATTTAAAGCATCTCATGGCAGGGATGGCTTTTTATGCCACTTTCACTTAAGATCTCCCCACTTTTCTCATCAAAAAAGAAGGTAGGAATAACCTTGCTCTGCAGACCGTAACCTAAACTGCTCTCCCTAGGGAGACGGATATTGGAGTTTGCCTGTCATCATTCTTGTGTGAGATCTCTTGAATAAATAAATAAATAAATAAATAGCAGGCTTCCCTGACGAGCCGAAGAGGGACCTGGTGTGCTTAGGCTTAGGTCCTGCCTGGTGCTTACCGCTGCAGGACCTGAAGGGAGCAGGGAGGGGGGCGAGGTGGGGGCAATCACCCTCCAACACCGGGAACTGTTTGTAAATTACTCTAAGCTTCCCTTAGTCATTATTCCATTAACTGCCTCTTGGTAGATCTGTCAGTAACTAAGCTGGGACTTATTTGTAGAGAATCAGAGGCTATTTGCTGTACTAAGTGAGCCATGAGAGCGAAAGGGTTTGGGATTTATTTGTAATTACAGTCGGGATTTTTTTCTTCTCCTTCTTGCCTGGACCCCACTGGTACTTTCATTCACATTCCCTAAGCTGAAGCTGGCGCCAGGATCACAGGCTGGCCCTGTGTTTATGTCATTGAGACTAGGACAATATTTCAGTGTGGAGCCAGACCGCAGGGATCCACTCTATAAAACCCTCACTAAAAATAGACAGCCGCCCTGCCCCCAGGCCCGCGGACCGCCGGCTCCCCGCGTGGAGCACAGCCCTGGGCCGGGCCCGGCTCAGCCCTGCCGGCCCCCGGCTCTGCCAGCCTCCGGCCCGCCCTGCCCTTCCCCTGGCCGGGCTCCCTCTCAGGAGCTCCTGGAGCCGGCGGAGCTGCTCGGGCTACAGCCGGCAGCATCCTGAGGGATCCTCTGCTCCGACTGCTCCTTGAGAGTGGATGTGGTACCTCGAGGTGCCCGGCCTCCCCTTGCCCCGAGCCCTGCTCTGCAGCAATCCCTGACCAGCCCTGCAACACCTCTCCTCAGGCTGCAGCACGAGCCATGAGTTATCCTAAAATTCCACCGGCTGTAACTGTGAGTGTAAGAGGTACCTGAAAATATCAGTGCTTAGGACCCTCCCTTTCCCTCCGCAGCTTGTACAGAGAGACCCCAGTAGGACAAAACTGGGTCAAAGACTTCACCTCTGTCTGATAAATCTTTCCTGCAGCAAATTAAAACACGAGCTGAACATTTCCATCTTATAGCTGTCAGTTTTATTCAGAAGCATGAACCGGGGCAAATAATTCAGCCTTTTCAATGCCAGTGGTGCGTGATCTCTCAGCTTGGAAGGATAAATGTAAATAGTAGAATGTTTATTGATTAGTTCAACAGCTATAACAGATAAGATAAAAGGCATTTAATGCACAGATTTTAAAGGTAAGAGCCTGAACCTGCTGCTTAGATCCTGACATTGGAAGGGGTTTAATTCAAGAAGCCTGTGAAGTGACAGAAAAACCTCACATGCATTTTAATGGGCAGCAGAGCCTTCTAAAAGACAGCAACAAAGAGCAATCGAGCCTCTTGATTCCCTGAGATCCCTGTTTGCTTAGCTGATGAAAAAGCAGCAGACGGGAGCGTGCGTGCTTGCAAACACAGGTATCCTGAGCAGGGATGCTGTCAATGAATGTCCAAGAGGAACAAACCCCTCAGAACAGGTTTCTGTCACTGAATCACTGTCCTGGCACAGGTCCTGTTTATCAAGTCAGTAGGACCCTGATGTGCTCAACCAGTGGCAAACCTGTAGTGGGAAGAGATAGATTTGGTTGGTTAGAGGACCCCATCTCACCCTCTCTCCCAAGGCCCAGGACGACCTGACTATTCTCCACCTGGGCTGCATGGCTCATTGCTGACAGAGGTGCAGCCAGTCATGACCTGAACAGAGATGGTTGCACAAATCCATGACAGAACTGAAAACTGAGCTCTGAAACCCCAGTCAGTGCTTTAAAATCTTGCAGTGTCGCATGCCACATGCTGCCCATAATGAAAGTTGACTTTGATTTGATTGGTTTAAATTAAATCATTCACTAGACAAAGAAGTAATTTTGTATAAGGAGGTAAGACTATTGTAATATGGACTGAGAATGATGGAAAAGGCTGCTTTGAAAATTTTCAAAACATCAAGAACATGTATACAGTAGTATACAAGGACAGCTGTACTGTTGTAAAGAGATTTATTATCAGAGCCATCGGTAAAATAATCCAACAGATTTCATACAAATCAGTCTGTTTTCTGTACCATGCTACGGGTACTCAGTGTTTACTTAGTGATTATTCTGTTGAGTTCAGCCAGCTCCTTCAGGTCCTTCTGCCACTGTGCTCTTTCAGTGAAATGTATCAGGTGAATGTCAGTGCAGTGTAACCAGGATCCCTCTGCAGTGGGTGTTGGGCATATGTTCAGGGTGTGAATTCTTGATCATCTCTACAGATACCACAGACAAAACTTGAGAAGATAAAAGCAAGTAGAGTAGCAAATCAGCTTGCCCAAGGTCACAAACCAGCAAAACCAAGAAGAGGACCAGTTCCTATCTTTTGTAGAGTATCATGTGGGCAGAGATAGACCACAGGGCCTCATGGATTTTATCGGATGTTCTGATTTCATTACAATGGAAGTTACTCATCAATTAGAAACATAATTTTGTAATGCTTCTCACTATTTTATCTCTGCTTTGCAAATACCCACCCTGGGGATGGAAAACCTTCAACTACCTTTAGTCAAAAGTGTGATATACAAAGCAATGAAGCTGAACTGTCTTGGTGTGGAGGAAGCACATTTTTGATACTGGACCATGTTCTATCATGTGCCATTATTGTCTGAGAAGCAGCCCTGAATTGTTCTCACACTTCATGCTACAGCTTTCCATTATTTGAGCAAGTGCCATTTGTTCCCCACACTTCTTTCTACAGTCAGTGTGTGGACTTCCTTTTTCACTTCTGCGCTGGTGCTGGTGCACCTGACAATGGATATACAGTGAAAGGAAACTGTTGCAGAAACAGGACTCCCTGATTTGTTACAGTAATTAGATGATCCGGCCCAAGCAGAAGATTGCAGGAAGATAAAGGCAGCACTTGCAGGAAGTGAACATCATCACAGAAAAATGAATTCTCTCCCTGGGTTCTGCCATGAATCCCAGTGCAGTAGCATGAAAGCAATTGAAAACTTTCCACAGGTGGCCACTTAATGTCTATGTCTCATTTTCAACAACCCTTAAGCTATGCAGCCTCACTTGGGCTCCATTCATAGCAGGGCGTGCATTCACAACAGCTGCAATGCAAACCAACTGGAACTGGGCTTTGAACACATAAAGTCCCACTATGAAATACCAGCTCTTAGGTGGTTTGAATAAGCACAGCCGCAATTAGGGGATACTTGATAACTTTGACTGGAGACCATCTATGTCTTGGTTCTCCAGCCATAAAACGACATCACACCCATGATGATCACAGGAGTATAAAAAAAAAATATTTTATTGTAGTACCTAAAAGCTTGGACGTGGACCAGCCATGTTTGGTGTTGTACAAACGTGTAAGAAAAAGGCATCCTTGCTCCCTCAAAAATTTATAGCATAAGTTAAACCTTTGAGGTAACAGATGGCAGGACAGAAGACAGAGAATGAAACAGAACCATCTTCTGGTTTGCTTCAGCACACCTGTACCTCAGCACCCTATGCTCAGGTTTTTTTTCCAGATAAAACAGAAAAAAAGCCTTTTAAAAGAAGGCTTAAAAACATCAGATTCTGTGATATGACCCAGGAGAAACTTCTGCACAGCCTCTGCACAAGGCTATACAGACTGTGCTCTCTACATTTTGATGAACAGTCTCTTTCAAAAAGTTAGTGCTGTGAACTGCCAGAGAATTAAAAAGTTTTAAATAATGCTGAGAGCTAGAGGGGTTGTCTCCACACAGAAATGGTACATACTAAGAGTTTAAAAACCTGCCTACACATATTATAGAAAGACACAGTGATTTGAGTTTTCCACATAACCCCAAGTTACTTGTTTACTCTTTGTCTGCTGCCTGGCCACCCTGGTCAGACGTCAGAGCCCACTATCTCTCTGGCCCTAAGCACAGGGATTGCTCCCATCACAATCTCTTTATTATGTGATGGCATTCCCAGCTAATTTGAAAGGCAATCATTTATCTTAATCTTAAAAGAAAGGTTGTTCTGAATCTGCAGATCTCTGCAAAGGGTACAAGAAGACCAGGGAATTTAGCAATCATCTGGATTTTGTACATATTTTCAAAGTATTGCAGGTATCTTTTGTGGGAGTAATCTGTGGATTCCCTTGGAAAGTTTATGGGAATGTATTCTTTCAAATCATTACCCAGCCTTTCTCCCTGCCCTCTACCATTTCAGGACAGGAGTATGTATACAGTTCTCTCTTTTCCTTGGCATCTGGACAACTCTTCTGCTGTCACTGCCCTGTAGTCCTCAGCTGGCATAAGAATTCCAAAATAAATACGTGTGTTGTAATCAGGAGAAAAATATTGTGTCTTTGTGGTGTTGATGTTTTTGCAGCTCAGCTTCTCAATGGCCACCAAAAGTTGAGCTGCATATTTCTTTACAAAAATATGCCTGCACTTATAACTTGGGAGGCCACTCTCTGAATAGACATTTAGCTACTTAACTGCTCACTGTTGCCAACAATGTTCAGTTGATGAACCAGGGAAGAAGTGGCACCTTGACAAGCAGCACATGGTGGCAGCAGGAGGGTGGGCTTTGTGGCCAGCAGATCTTTACTGCAGATCTGCTGGTCAAGAGGCTTTTAAGAGGTTCTGTAAAACCCAAAACCTAATATATGAGTAACATATTACAGAAGAACATCTTTAAAGAGGCAAAGACACCGACTAAATATCTTCTAAGTTTAAGCATATTTCAAGAAACCACATAGACGAAATAAGCCTCAGCACATAATTTATAAACCTGCCCACAGGCAACTGAAGAAGAGCACGAGCCAATACTCAAACCCAGCACGGAAGTACTTAAAGGTGTGTTGCTGTGTACAGTCACACAGCCCGAGGGAACGCATTACCCAGAGAACTCAAAGGGCAAGGATGGGATTTTTAAAGAGCTCGCTGTTGGCTCAGCTCTGCCAACTTTCACTCCTGCCAAGCTGCATCCTAAAAGGCAGGTCTAACCTTTGCTCATCTCCCAGAACCAACACTCTTACTGGAGCCACTCAACTTCCAGTGTCCATCGCTTCTTCTAAATAGTGAAGTGCTGTCCCAGTTTTCAATAGAACTGGATACAAAAAGTCCCAGTTTACTTATTCTGTAGCCTCAGTGTTCCTACATGTGTTTTTGCCTGCCCCCATCAATTCACACCAAAACAACCTTCACAGTGTGTTAATTTGCACTTTCAATCTGTGCCTTCTTGCCAGCCTCGAGGGCACAGGGTAGAACCAGAGCTATGTATTTGTCAGGCTGGAAGATTTAAGTCAGTGTCACACTTCCAATAGATTTCCAATGTCCTTTCCAGAGGTCTCAGTGGATTGACAAATCAAAAATTGGGGAAAAGTTAGCACGGAGAGCTGGAGGAGATGCTCCCACATCTGGGTGGGCACTGCACAAACAGCAAGGTCACCATCTGGGCAACTGTCCCTGCTGAACGATGACAACCTGATCGAGCAGAGAACCCCCTCGTGCCCCAAACTGGGGCAGCAGCAGAAAGGTATTGGTGCACTACAGCTCTGGGCTCTCTGCACCTTCCGGAGGGCTCTGTGGATCAGGACAGGGACACAAAGGCCACAGAGGAAGAGCTGCAGCCTGACTAAAGCATTTTTTCCACAGCTGACCATTTTTATTACAAAAGGGCAGTGACTGTGTGTTACGAAAGTCCACAGAATATGAAGCTAATAATGAATTGCAGAGCATCACATGGAGGCTAAAACTATGCCTCACTTCGGTGGTTGCTAACATGCAGGGTATTCAGACCGGTTAACAACGTAGACCAAAATAATTCCTGTATGGATTAAAGCACAGGAGCTACTAACTGTTAATATCTCCTGTGTATTAGCAGCACTGGCTAAATTGTGCTGAAAAACATGTACACCAATGTACGGCGGGATGGGGACACTTAGTCCTTTCCACACAAATTTCACATTGAAGAGTGCAAAGGGCAAATCAATATTCAGCAGGTTCCTCCAAAAGTTAACTGTACTCCCTATTTCACTCCAAAGTGCTCCAGTACCCTGACACTGGGTTTCAGAAGGGAATTTCTTGTCCATGTTAGGACACCTCTATCATCCAAACCCTCCTTCTCATGACCTGAACAGGATGTGAACTAATAGCTTTTAGTCACTTTTTGGTTACGTGAACTAGAAAGGGTTACCTAAGTATCTTGCTCTAAGGTATAGTTTCCAACCTCTGAATCATTCTTATGAATCCCTACCGATCCTTTCTGAAATCTGACTTCCAGAACAGGATGAAATACTTTACTACTTGCATTAATATGCTAATAGGGATCTGTATGTGGTAAATCTGGTAATCTGGCAAAGAATTAAAGTTAAAATAACTGGTTAAACCACAAATGGTGGAGACATCTAGCAAGAAAAATACCAGGAAAAGACATTAGTTTCACACTTCGAATGAGATTTTTAACATGAAAGCTGAAAACTAGATTATTGTCTACTTGGACTGTAATCAGGTGGCTGAGGCTCATGACAGCTGCACTCTCTCACTGAAATGAATCTTCTGTTTGTTTTTAAAATTAATTGCCAAAACTAAAATATCTTTCCCCCAGCATTGGTTGAACTGATTTTTCTGTAAATTGATTTAGCAAATAATGTAGAGCAGGTTGAAAGTGAAATAAAAAGTTGTCACAGAAACAATGGCTCTCCCATCAGCTTGCACATCCCAATAGCACGGATCTTATTTACTCCATAATTGCTCCAAAGTGAAAGCTATCATCACATGGTAAAGGATATTCTATCCATAAATGGTAACTATGGCACCTTAAATGTAATTTTATGAAATGATTTTAACAATGCAATACTGGACACTGGATGCAATCTCTGCAGGATGCAGGACACCAGTACATGAGATAACTTCCTTTTGAATTGCCCCTTTTTCTGACATTATGGGAGTTTGCAGATTGATTTTAAGGAAAAACATTACCATGAAAACCCCAGCTGACGAAATTTGCTTTTAAAAGCTTGTTGCAGTAAGCCTTTTATTTTACCCACATTGTTACCCAAGTCCTACCTTGACAGATGCAGATACAAGAACTGTGGTCTTTGAGTAAGTCCAGAACTGTATGTATTGATGCCAATATAAATTTGAACAAACAATACAGTTTCAGCATCCTCATCCTTTGAAAACCTTGGGACCCAAAGCCAGCACAAAGCGCAATCAGAAATCGTTACCATCTGAGTTTACGCAGCTCCATCTCTTTTCAAGTACCATGGATTAATGTTGGGGGAAAGTCAATTGTGCTAAATTCACCCTGAATGTTAAACCTATGGATTGCCCTGGCATTAAGGGCCAGGGATGAGCTTGGCCTGCTGTGGCTATGGCCATCGAATTCAATTAACATTTATGTTCTAAAAAACCCCGCCCCATTTGCAAGTCCTAAGTAATATGGTAAATATGGAACAAATTATCAGCAACAGCAGGGGAGATTTAAAATATGCATCTCGAATTTGGAGTCAGTCAGGAACCTGCGGTGATGCAATCACTCAAACAGAGTGATCTTTATGAGTTTAGCTTTGCCAAGAATCCCTGTGCTAACCATCTTCCCGAGCCCGGGTGACACACAGCTGCCAAAATGCCTCATCCACCAAGAACAACGCCTGCAAGTTTTCTCACATCAGTTGTTTCGCAGTGACTTAGAGTGGTGCTTTCTGACTGCTTTTTATCGGAAAACCTTTTTCAGCCCAAGGCAGCACACAGAGTCCTGTACAGCGAGTTGAAGGCTGGTGTGACGGCTGCAAGTGCTGGGGGGTTCAGGCCTGTGTTTGACGCTGTGTGTGGAGCCGAAGGCTGCTGTCCCACCCCACCGGCGCCACGGCCACCGCTCACCTCAGAGTCCTGAGCGCCGACACCTGCGACGTGGAGGCCGCCGATGGCGAGCGAGAGGCCGCGATCCCCGCGGGATGAGCCTCAGCATGGCTGGGGTAGGGACCTGCCGGGCCTCGGGCAGGGCTGCGAGAAGCACCGGCGGGGGTTTGGATCCCATTCGCGTTTGGGGTTTTGGGGGGATCCCCCCTTCACGCGCTCCCCTGAGGGCGACGCCTCTCCCGCGAGGCCGCCACTGCCCAGCGCTGGCCGGGAGGCGGCGTGGCGGCGCCCGCGGGACGCCATGTTGGGCAGGCGTGAGGGGACACGGCGGGGTCGGACTGGCGGCACCGGGGACACTCGGGCAGCGACCCTCGAGCCGTCCCCACACCGGGCATGGCTCAGGCAGCGACCTTCAGGGTGTCCCCACACCGGGCATGGCACAGGCAGTGACCCCCGGGCTGTCCCACACCAGTCACAGAGCACACCCCGGGCTGTCCCCACACCGGGCATGGCACAGGCAGTGACCCCC
>VWZW01001414.1:1839434-1904120 GCA_013397115.1 Edolisoma coerulescens
CCCCGCGCTGTCCCACACCAGTCACACAGCACACCCCGGGCTGTCCCCACACCAGTCACACAGCACACCCCGGGCTGTGCCACACCCGGACACGGGCGGGGACATCGGGGCAGCGAAGAGCAGGCTCAGCCCGCGTCCTGTACCGAGCCCGACCCGAGCCTCCTCAAGACAAAGCTTTGTCCCCCTGCCGCAGGCTCGGTCACCGCAGCGGCATCAGAGGTTCCGGGCTGCCGAGGTGTAAATCTGGTGTAAAGCTGTGCAGCTCTAGAGCTGACCCGGCGGGCGTCAGTGAAGTTAATAAGGACACACTGACTTAGGCTGGTAAAAATACATTTCTCTTTCAATGAAAAGTAAGTGTTGCAAGTGGTTTCACGTTGGCACAGCGGGTGATGTGGTGATTTATGATAAGCCAGGATGGACTGGTGTCCTGCACTCCGGGCAAACCAGGAGTAAGTCAGGAGGACAGCGCTGCTGTGCTTTGCTGCCCCTGTTGGAGGAGAGATCTGCAGTGCTGAGCATCAAAATTGGGCATCACCCTGCCAGGGTCTTTGTAAAATTCCCTTCTCTGGGTATCCAGGAGAGGGTAAGACATGCTTGGCTTTGCAGCTGTGTACGGGCTTTGGCCCATGGCAGGTCTCTCGTCACTGCCTATGGGGCTGGGCTGTGGAGCCGGTATGACTCAGGACAGGACTGTGGATCTGAAGCCAAGCTGCAGAATCAGCTGCAGGGCACAGACTCAGGCTAGGACCACAAACAACGTGAAGTGCTGGTTTGCATCCTCCCAAATTCAAGCTGAAAAAGCGTGAGGGGATACATCCAGCTCTCTGAGACAGGACGAGCAGTCGGCGTCGCTCCTGTGGCTGCTTTACGACGTACCCAAAACAGCCCCTGCAGCTGAGTCTGGATTTACGCTCGGTGCATCTTACATCTGGAGACAAGAAGCGTGCGGCTCGTGTGCTGGAGCCAGGCCAGGGTTAAGCCCCAGTAGTCGGAGCTGGATCCCTGGTAGCACTTGTGATGGGAGGTCAGGCGCAATGAAAGAGCCCTAGTAGTTTGAGAAGGAACACACCAGCACCTCTCCTGATGGGAGGTCAGGCACAGTGAGCAGGAGGGCCCCCCTCGTGCTGGCAGCTCCATTCCAGTGTTTGGCTGGGCTCCAGAAGATTAAAATAGAGCCTTAGACTGTCCCCTCGGCAGCACTGCCAGCCACAGCCCTGACAATCCTGGGGTTGTACTCAAACGTGAGTCCCTCGGGAGCGTGGGCTTTACCCTAACAGCTGAGGCACTGAGTAGGTCGGAGCAGGCAGGGTTGTTGCTCTTGTGACTCAGACTCGAGGAAGAGAGGGATCAGGATGGAGCCATGAGAGAGCAGAGGATCAGGACCAAACGACAAGGCACAGAAGGGGGAGAGAAGCAAGTGTGCCCAATAAGAAAGTCTGAAAAAAATCCTTGTTCTGCTGTGGTTGGGTGCAAAGCACGTGTAGCCATGCGAATCGGGCGTTCCACTGTTCAGCTGGATTTCTGAATTAGCTCCTTTCTGTGACCATTTCAGGAAAAGAGAAGATAAGTGAAAAAACAAAACAAAAGAACATTTTCCTTTCTTGAAAATTTTGAAAAGCAATATGGGAAAAGACAAAGGCCATGCAGATTCTTGTGAAGAACCTCCACATAGGTGGAAAAATCTTCTATGGTCCAGAAATGATCATAGCTAAGGGGAACAGGAGCCATTCCTGTTCTCACTCCTGTGTGATGAAGGGCTTCAATGGAACGCCCAATTTTCAGAAGTGTGGGGCACTCCCAAGTACCACTAAAATCAGTAGCGGTGGCAGATGTTGGTGTTTCTTACAGAGGGTGTTTCAACTCTTACAGAATTATTTATCACCACTTAAGGCATCCATACTTGAAGTATTTTGCTTCAGGATTCTCAGAAAGTGATAACAAACAGTGCCAGACAGAACATTTTGGCATTGCCTTTTTCCCCCCCGAGAAATAAAATTTGGTTGAAATTTTGAAAGAATCTATTTTGAAAATATCACATTGATTCAGTAAAAAATGCTGACATCGCCAAATTCAGTGATTTTGATATTTCAAGAAAAAGCATGTATATTTACTGTTATAAAAGGCTGTTTGTCTTTAAATTTCTTTAATATTAGTTTATAAGGCTTAAAAGTTGCTGCTCCATTTATTATTTCTGTAACTGAGTGTGTGTGTGAGCAGAAAGTGGATGATTCTACCTGATTGTTTTTGGTATAATAAAAATGAACTGGACAGTCAGAATAAAAAGGTGTTACTCTCACAGGTAAGAAAAAGAAGTCCTACTGATTAATTAGGACCAATTAATTAATATTTATTAATTAAAAACTTTAAGAAAATAGAAACATTTTTATAGCCTTTTTCTAAAAGATATATTAGTTTGAAGAGAGAGACTGAAAAAAGCCGTCTGGGGAGGAGAAGAGCAGCCTAGGGAAGAGAACAGTGAAGCTTATTAATAAAGATTTTTTGTGTGTTTTCAAAACAAACAAAACCCCCAAATCAAACCCAAAGCTTTTATTTAAAGACAGAATGAAAAAATAAGTTAATAGTTTGCTCAGGGAGATGAGAGTTTATATAGGTCAATACACTGGAGTTGAACAGTGAAATGGGTATCTTTTGCTGTCAGAAGAGCAAGTCAAAAACATGCCTAGAAAAGTTTGTAACTTTTTTCCAGTTGGTTTAAAAGCATTTCAGTAAAACAGCAGAGAACACAGAGGCAAGTACAGAACAGCGCTGTCCTTCATGGCAGACGTGTTGGAAATGTCTGGGAGAATTGCACTGCTCACTCACTGATCTTCTGAGAGAAAGAAGAAATCTCAGCTCTGGGCAAGCAAAACATACAAACAACCAGGCTCCAAAAATGCATGGTACATGCAAAATGCACCAGAGGAACTGAAGTACATGCACACAAAAATAACCTGCTTTGCCCTGCAGTGTTTCCCCCAGTTAATTTCTTACGTCACTGTACATGACTAATTACTTGCATTTGGGTTTTTTTTCTTTCACTAACTTAGTAAATGCAGTACCAATCTTAATGTTTTGAAATTAAAAATCAAGGTAGTGGAAATGACAGACAGATTTTATCTTATATTTTGAGAATTATTTTGCTCTGCCACTTAACTCCACTTTGGCTGTGTTTTGGTTAAAATATTTTCCATGGGTGAAAATATCCAGTATTATTCCAGAGACATGCTATTATTTTTGAAGCTTGCATTGAGTTGGGATGTCACAGCTGAAATATGCACCATGGTCACCATGGATATTGCCATATGTACCCGTGCAGAAGCTGTGGATGATGATGCTGGGAGGATGCTAACCAGGAAATTGTGTCCCTGCTCAGCCACAAGCTATCTGTGTGACCTTGGCCGTGTCACTTACTCCATTTATGGCATCATCTGATTGTTAAAACACATTTAGCAACCTGTCTGTCTGTGAAAGCAGGTGAACTGTGACCCAGAGCAGAAGCCTTCCAGTTTCACTTTAGCATTCAAAATAGAGTTGTTATTTCTCTTGCTTACATACAGTAACACAGTTCCACACTGCATTATAAGTGTCTTGCTTTGCTTTTTTGTGTACAAGAATATATGAAAAAAATTCAGTTTCTGTTGTCTTCTATGGGAGGGTATTTTCACCCACAAACCTGTAAGCCATGCCTATTTCATTCAGGTTTCTGAATTAAAATAAAAATTTAGAGAAGAGATTTGAAAGCTTGGCCTTAGAAAAAGTCTCTTTCCAATAAATATAAAGGAATTCAGGGAAAAACACAAACTATGTTCAGATTTCCAGGGACTGTAAAGTTCACATATGGGGGTACTTGATGATGGTCAAACAGAACATTTTTCAAGAAATACTGTTTAAAGATTATGCACAAGTGCATGTGGTATTTAGGATCATGTGAGTGTACACACCAGAATTTCTTTGTTAATGAGGGAGAAGACTTGAAGTGCGTAATTTTAGAAGATCACAGGAGCTGTAAGAGTGCAAGAGCAATTCAAGTCTTCTAAACTTTGAAAGAGCTGAGTTTCTATGATATTAGATCAAACAAAAAAATCTATGTTAAGAACATTTTATGACAATGATTCATTCAAATAAACGTAAGATTTCTTTTACCAACTGATCTTTTTTTTTTCTAAAATAGTATTTAATATCTGAAGTTATAAAAAATATTTGTAGTCCTGAAAATTATTTTTATTGTCTATTTTATGTACTATACATGCCTCTTTCAGGAATTATTAAAGAAGCATGAGTCATACGGCACTCATTTACTCTTGGCTCATGGCCATCCTCAATATATTTTGCTTTTTTCAAGCCATTCACAGGTATATGCATGAAAATATTGTTGTGTCGGGTCCCAAGCTCACAGTTAGCACAGCATACATTGTTCATCGAGATATTTACAAAGTTCTAGAGCACATAAAATTGTGCATTATTTTGTACCAAAGTTTAAACTTTAACATACGCTCGGTTGCATATATAGAAACAAGCTACAATAAAAATCTGAACAAAGACAACCAAAACCAGCCAAATTGCTATGTACAAACAAGGCAGGAAGCAATTAAACACTGCCTCACACATTTCACTTAAATTACTTTTTCTTGGAGGGGAAAAAACAAACAACCCCTCTTCCCCTCCCCCAAGTCCCCAATAACCCTATTATCAGCAAAATGACTGGAACCCCCACTGCATTCAGAAGGGGATTCCTTTGCATAACATGGGAGAGAAATTTGGTCCCTATTATAAGGAGCAATAGTGAATTATGCAGTATGGGCTTCCCCCAGTACAACTGGTGCCACAACGGCATGGTGGGCTCGCTCTCTGAACCCAGATCCAGTGGTCCCTATGACCTCCTGGGGAATATTCTGTGAGATAAAGCCCCTTTTGTCTTCCTCACACACATCATTTTTACACCAGCATAAATGTGTTGTTTTCTTGATGACTCCACTGGTCCAGGTCTCAAGTGACACGGAACTGTGAGTCAGGGTGTGCTAGACTGTACATGGTCTGTACCTGACCCAGCTGCAGTGGAACTACTCTTCGTTTACACTGGTGCAGAAGAACCTGGGGTGAGGTCCAAGGACAACAGGACTGGGCCCAAATGAACCTTTACAATAAAGTAAACCACAAAAAGTCTGTGCATTCAGCTTCAAATCTGCTTAATAAATTACTACAGTTCACAGTAATAAGGTAGATTAGTGCCACACCAACTTCTCCAATGTCAGTTTCACGTAGCTTTTCCAAGAAACATAATTAAAATAACAGTAAACATTAAAAGTCTGCTCCTAGTTTTTTGACAAGCTGCATAGGTGGTTTTCTGTAGCCAAGTGACAGCCAAGCTTAGTAACACATTCCCCTGTTATGGGATGACTCGTGTAAAGGCTGAATCTTACCCAGGATGCTGTGGTGTGAAAAGACTGAGAAAGGCATTCCAGCCTGGCTCTAATTCACCCCAAAACCCAGACTGAGAACCAGCTGCTGGGTCAGAGCTCACAGACACCAGCACTGAGGAGAGGTGATCTCTCAGCTGGTGGGATCTCTACAGCATTCAGCAATGATGGATGGGCTGCTCCAGAGCCTGATCAGATCAAGATGACTCCTCCTGGCTTTGCAGAGCTGTCTGAGCCAAAGAGAGGGTTCTGGGGGCTTCTCCAGGGAGGGTGGGTGACCTGCTGGCCAGTCCCTGCTGCCAGCTCCAGCCTGCCAGGGTCCACCTCGGGGAATGCTCCCCTGCCTTTCTGCAAAGAATATATGGGGCCAACAGCTCCCCTTCTCACTTCTGGGCATGATTCAGCCTTATAAATTATACTTCATGCAATCAAAAGATAAATTATACTTACAAATAAAGCATTCTAGTTATTTTATGTTTTTCTGTAGTGGAAAAATCAGAGACCCAACCTGATGAAATCTCCATTGTCTGAAAATTCAGGGCCTGTTTACTAAAAATACTTTTTGCTGATGGCAAAGTTCAACACCTTAGAGAAATTCAGAGTAAGTTTCCAAGCTGTGTACCCTATTTTCAAATACACTATACCCTTGTTGTTTGTAAGGCTGTATTGAAATTTTACATAACAGTCATGAGCCGTGCATTTAAACACCTTAAAAGAGTTGACCAGCAACTTAATGCATTTCTTTATACCACAGAGAATTTAAAGATGCACTGTCTCTTTCCAAGACACATAAATTTTCAGGATAAAATATTCCATCTCCCCTCTCCCCCTTTAATGTCTATATTTAAAAGCAGTGTTTTATAGATTTCTTTGTCTTACTATGTAGAAAATCCAATTGTTAATTAGTCTCTAAAACAAAGTAAAAAATACAAGGATGGGAAATAAATGCTTGAGCCACAGGTTTCTTGAGACAAACTGTCCATGTGCAGACTGCCTTCCTGTGGATGCAAGGAATTTTGCGTGTAAACCTTGCAGTTTACCTATGTCTCACTTCTTACCAGCAGACACAAGAAAGTTTGAGACCACTAAACAGGGAGATATGGTCCACATTTTTTTTTGCTTTCTGTGGAGTCATAATATTAAAGCACTGTATTCTTTTCTAGCCAGTCCAAGTCATGGCTAGAAATAGGAGGGACTGGGTTCAGCCCAGGAGAAAATATACTCCCTGGAAAATACAGGACAAAAGTTCTGGTGCAAGATGGATGAGTAAGAGAGACCCAGAAGTTGCAAAGCCCAAGTACCCTTTAGAGAGGAGAGCTTCATCTGATACAAAGTGGGCACAGGCTCCTTGGAATTGGCTGTCTGCTGGCCACTGAAACTGGTGTGGTGCAGGCTCTGAGCTGCGGCACTGCCCATCTCTGCAAGAATTCTTGGAGGGGCACTCAAGCTCAGCCTGGAGAAAGGGTTCTCAGTAATTAAAGGTCTGGATTCCTAATTTTAATTTGATTCTGGACTGTGAGCCTTTACTCAGCTCTACTCAGAAGAGTCACTGTTGGAGTCACTCTATGGAGTGGGGCTGACAGTGCTGTGCTGTGCATTTTCCAGGATTCTTTTCAGTTGCTGAAGTTGCTTGTGAAATGTGTGTGATGTTCCTAAGAGAACTGCAGAATAATTATGATTTGTATTATGGCAGTACTTGAAAGGCGCTACTTTCTGCTATTCATTTATCTCTGGGTGTTCAGTACTGTTCTTTTAAGGAGATTCAAAATAGGTAGGGATAACAATTTTGAACAAAGAACATGTATTTTTACCAAAAGATAATTCAGTGCTTTATAACCAGAAGTATTTAAACCCAGAACTATCAATTAGTACTTTGACTATTAAAGTTTGTGGAAGAACCTCAGTCTAGAGGCAATAGATCAAGGAAACACATCCCATTGGCTATCACCTAAACACTACTTCCATAGCAAAGTCAAAATCAAGACAGAGTAGATTTTGGCTGGTATTTGCACTTCCAGATTCAAATTTCATCTCAGCACAGGAGATTATGATGAAGTCAAGCCCTTCCTATGAGTAAGGAATCCAGTCCTTTATTAGCTACATGACTGCTTCTGGAAAAGTCCAGCAGCAGGAGCAGATAAGAGATTTTTACAGCCTAATCTCACCAGCAGTGTGTGCATCTCTGCTGGAGATTTTGCTACTTCTTGCCCTCATTGTTCCTGATGAGCCGAAGCAAAGTGAGGTGGATTTCATTTAGGAACGTGTTGTTTTATCTCATCACTTCCTGCAAAAACATATGGCCTCAGTGTACAGTTATTTTATTCTTTAATAGCTTTATGGCAGTTTTCCTTAGAGGCAAAACAGATTAGGGTAGCCTGGGCGAGGTGCTGGACACTGGAAAACTCTGTTAATTATTTTGGTTCTGCACAGGAGCATTACATTGTTTGTCTCTTCCTGGTGAAAAGCCTTCTGCTAATAAACTGAATCTAAAGTAACCAGCTGTGAGTGCCCTCAGTGAGAGTCAGACATCTCTACATGGCTCTGTGGTGAGTCAGGCTTTCCCCATCCCCAGTTCCATACATGTGCCCCTCTAGCTGCAAATGGACACTGACACTGTTGCTCCCCCTGCATCTTCTCACCCACAGGAATTTTTGGTGTCGGTTTCATCCAAACCCTGTGGGAGTGAATGGAAGTCTTTCCATCCTCACTTTGGATCAGGTAATGAATGAGTATTTTTGGTGCAAAAAGTTTACTTCCCGCTCCCAAAAAGAGAAGTTACAAATGTAAATCCCTTATAGAAAGTTTTTGCCCTTCCTATCACTGCAAAGACTCTTTGTGGCTTCCACATACTGACCAAGCATGAAATAGTGAATAACATTTATTTTTGAATTTATGGATTGAGTTCACAGGGATTTTAATAGCACTGGGGTTATGGAAGTGCTATTTTAATAAGGACCACAGATCATGGGCCCAAATCCTTACCTTTACCTCAAGGACTTGTAAACTCAACTATTTAACTCAAATCTCTTTATTGGGGGCCTTAGAATGTATCCACCTGGAGGCTGGAAAACCGAAAGGTAGAAGGCTACACAAACATGGAGTGAGGGAATTTAACCAGCAGGAATGTGGCCTATAAAATTAAACTTCAAGAACTGTTTAAGAAAATTAAAGCTTGTGCAACAGCTGGGGTTTCTCTGCATATTAGTTCATTTCTTAGTGACTCCAGTGTTATGGGTCTTATTAATACAGATTTCATTTTTGAGATCATCTTCTGTAGTGCTCCAAGGCTTATTGTGGCTGCAAAGGACAAAATCCTGACTCACTGTGATTTGCCTTTACACAATACAGCAAGATGCCAACCTCCTTATCATATTAGTATTTATTTGGAGCCCAAAGAAAAAAATCTTAGATTCAAACTGCACCCCAAACTTCCCTAACCCGAATTGCCAGAATATCGCAGCTTCAGACATGGCGATCAAACACCCCTGGAGTTTATGGTGAATATTCAGGAACAAAAATAGGGGTGTTCCTTTCCAATGGGTGTGTGAGAGTGATGCCAACACACAACAAAATGTGCTCAAAATGTGGGGAGAAGAAAAGAAAAACTTTGCTTCAATCTCACATAGACCCTGCATATTATTCCCCTAGAACCAGGCCTCATTCTGCCTGCTCTTTACCTCAAAGGTTCATCTCCTAAGCTTTTAAAATAACTTGCTACTTAAATAACTTGGAATCTAAGCTCCTGAAAAAAACAATTGTGATAATTAGTCAGGCTCTGACAGCATTCAGAGATGGCGTTGACTGCATTTTCTAGAGATTGAAAGAATTTTCATTTCTTTAAGTGGCTAGAAACTCTGGGTTATCTGTGTTATTAGACCAGTTAGCATTCCAGCTATATCCAACCTAAATCCATTCAAGAAAAGCTGAAAAGTAGAAAAAATTGCAGGAGATGGTGGAAAACAGGTTAATAGAAGTTTAGGATGCAGTCCTACCTAACATAAGGACACCACGGATGTTACAGCTTCTGCTAACTTGCAGGCAGAACCACTCACGCTTAAAATTTTGCATGCTCAGAGAAACATGGAAATGAAGTGACCTGCAAAACCTGATTACTCAATTGCAGATTGTTATGTGGTGATTGTTATGATTGTACCTGCAAACCTGCAGATGCCAGTAATAATAGTTTTCACATCATGACAGATGATACCTCTATGAGACCAGAAATCTGGTGGTGAAGTCTAAAGATTAGGATTCTTTAGAGTGGCATGAGTTGCCATTTCAGGAGCTGGATTTTTACCAGTGGTTTTGAAAGTATGGCCCTTATGATCACAATGCTCATATCTCATGTGGAGTGATGGGAAGCAGTGGAGGATTCTGGGGTTAAAGGGTGCTGCTGAAAACTTCTGGGACAGCAGAACCCAACTGCTCATCTGAACCCATGATCCGTTGCATAGCACTGTGCACATCTGTGTGTTCTACAGACTCCGTGCTCGTTGCCCAGGACTTGCCCTCTTCATCCAGAAATGTTGTTTCATGAGGCTCCACATGTGTCCTGTGGACATCCTGCCTTGGTTCCTCATACTTGCCTTTCCCATCCTCTGGAAGGCTGGATGCATGAGGTATGAAAGTGCTCCGAGACCCCTCGATGGGAATCTTCACCTGCTCGCTGGAGGTAGGTTCTTGAGACAAATCTGGAGATCTCATGAGATGCTGGGTGTAGACACCTTCCGACAGAGAGCCTGACTGAGTCTCGCTGTGCACGCGCAGCCAGCGGTGCTGACGGCTGAAGTAGTTGTAATGTTGGTGTTTGCCCAACTTTTTTTTCCCTAAAAAGCCCAGGGGCTGCTTGGAACTGGAGGACTTGTCCATGCTTTTTGGTGTAAGCCCTGACATTGTCAGACTGCTCATCTGCTCTGTGCAACATTCAGCACTGGTGTCCAGGGCACCACACGCTGTCAGGCCTTCTCTCAGTGCCAAGCAGGGCTTCATGTCGTGGGCTTGGAGCACGTTGGGTGCACTGCCACCCAGGCCACTGCCAGCCTGCTGGGAGATGTCCTGGGACGAGGAGTAGATCAGGTCTAACTCCCTCGGGCTCAATGCATCACTGGAATCATAGTCGCTGTCGGTTGGGAGGAACACCTCGGAGCAGCCTTCTTCATCCGAGCAGGGCTGGGAGTCTGCAAGGAGAACTGCTTAACACTAACAAGACAAGTTCAGCAGAGAAGTGGCTTAACTGTCATTTATGTGGTTTTTGTCTTAATTTTAAATCTACAGTGCTGGAAATGTATGTGTGTTTCCTCTGTGGAATTCCTTGGGCTGAGGTGACGGCAAAGGCAGTCAGGGAGGATTTATCAGGGAGGAGTTAGAGATATGTTAGACAGGTGGTGGCAGAATTAGGAAAACTAGAAAGAATTAATTTATTATGTTAAGGACTTGAATTTGAATTGGGAATAAGTTCTGAGAAGATCTGTTTTCTTTTATCTTGTTTTCACTAAATTTCATACACATGGAGATTTTTGAGAGAGAAAATCTCTAATCCAGTTTCTGTTTTCATTAAAGATGTTGGTTGACTTACTCTAGATTTATATCTCTGTAATGGTGAGCAGGGTGCAATTATAGGTGTGGTGCGAGGCTCAAGGCACAACATGCAGGTTGATAAAGAAAAACTGCCCTTTTGGCCGTCAGGTGCATTATATGTGTTCAAAACAGACACATGTAATTCAAATGCGAATTTTTGGACCAAATCCCACACTGGCACTGAAATCACTGCTGTCTTTTGGCTTCAGCAGGATCAATAAGATAATAAATAGTGGCATGTGTGATAGAATAGATTGATGCTCCATTGCCCTGGATAGTTTATCTTAGATTCCAGGAATTAAACATAGATTTTATACAGTGCTGACTGTTCACTTGGAGCTCGTATAAATTGCCATAGAGCCCAGCACTAATGAATCCAGGGTGTGCAGGACAAGATAATGCTGCAGTTTGCACTGTGCCAGAGCTGAGGATTATTCTGCAGTCATGGTCTGTAATATAGGGGAAAAACAGCTCAGGGAGGGGTGCTGAGAAAGAACACCACTCTATAATGGAGTGGGGCAAAGCACCAACCTCTTCAGGTTTCTTTTCTTTTAACCTCATGAAATCTAATCAGAATAGATTTATTCATTTTCCTTAATTGTATAAAACACAATTTGAAAAAAACCAGAATTATTACTATATTGGTCATGGCAGTTGTTTAATGCAGCATCTGTTGCTTTTGTTTCTACTGTTTCATTTACTTGTTGCTCAAAGACAGTTCAGCAGAATGATGGCTTATTTTTTCCTCCAAAGTCCTTGTTCTGTTAGCTGTTTCATTTGCTTCATCTTTCTTTGCTGTGACCCATTTCTTTCATCAGTTTAATTTTCTGGCTATGCAGAGAAGCAGTAATGATCAGTGAGGTGGGTACTTATTTGTGTAATTTGTGTAATTCAAAATGCTTGTCTAAAACACTGAGAACCCTGAGAGGTATGTGAAAACAGCTGTTAAACTGGACTATTGGCACTGAAATTTTCTCTATCAAAACAAAGCAAGAGGGGCATAAGAAATAATTGCTGCAAAGCAGAGGGACACTCAAAGCCTGGAAAGAAAATGGCTGTAATACCAGAGAAACAGAAGGTGGCAAATGGAAACTATGGAAAATTCTGAGTTAGATTCTGTCAAATTAATGAAAGCTGTGTGGAGGAATAATAGATACATGATTGATGAGAATGGGTCAATAGCTTTTGCTTAGCAACTCATGTCTCATCAGTCTAATAAAACTCTGAACGTGTGCACAATTAATACACAGCCATCATCAGAGCTCTGAAGAGCTTTTGATAATGTTCTTTACCACAGGCTCTGCAGCTGTAATTGGGACGAAGAGAAAGCTTCCTCCATATAAAATATCAGATTGTTGGTGTAGGCAACAAATGAAGCCGTCAGCTTTCACCATGGATGGATTTTACTGGAATTCTGGACATCATGGAGAAGCCAGGGGTAGCATTTGTCCCTTCCAACCTGTTCATTAAATGATCTAACAGTGAGGTGACAAAGTTGGCTGATGATGAGCAGCTATTTTGAGTAGCTGAAAGTAAAAAATGATTGTAAAGATTGTAGAAGGATCTCAGGATACTGAGTGGCAAATGATTGGTAAAATGATTGTTAAAATACCTTGGCAGGTATGGGAAAAAATTTACTCCTTTTATAAAAAGACATACAAGAACTGTTATAATTAAAGTGAGTTGAAAGAGTGTGCTTGGTGAACAAAGAAAAGTTCTCTTACCACTCACAGCTTTTCTCCTCTGGATTCTAGGCTCAGGGGAAGGGGGAGGTGAAGGAAGACAATCTAGATGTGAAGAAGTGGAGCTCATTTTCTTTTGAGAGTGTTCTTCTGAAAGATCCACAAGCTTCTTTATGGGCAGGCCTGCTGCTGGCTGCTTGTATCTTGCATACTGCAGTGCTTCTGTGATCCATCTCATGTCCCTCCAGATCTCATCAATTTGCTGTGGAGGAAAAAATAGTGACAAAATACTGTTAAGTCTGAGTATTAATTCTACCTAAGTGTGTACTCTTTTCAAGTGCCTAAGTCTGTAGTCTCTGCCAAGAGAGAGCAGCAGGATCCCCCAAAAGAACATTCAGACTGAGGTGGTCTGAAATGATTTTGGTTAAGAGGTACCTCAATTAAGAATGTGTAGTCAGGAGGGGTGAATCCAGACCTAAAATCTGACATGGAAAGAAAATGAAAATTGTATTTTGATGGAGTAAAAATTTGATCAGTTTGTAGCACACCTGGAAGTTGGTTTGATTCTGTACTGGAAAAAAAGTGAGACTTTGGGAGCATCTTTGCAAACCCGGGTCAAAGCAATTGCTCAGGTCAGACCTAGTTTTTAACAAAGAACACACACACGTGTTGATACATAAATGGAGGGCAGAAGCACAGCTATGAGCCAAACTGCAGTTTCTCCCTAACCATTTTAGTCTGAATACATTTTAAAACTATAAATCTACACAAAAGCAATTCTAACACATGCCTGTTGATGGCAATAAGAGACAAGTGCCTAAATCAATAGCAGTATGTAGCTTTAAGTATCTTTGCAGAGAGGAAAGATGCTGTTTAATGTGAGTCAGAAGAGTATTTTGATAATGGAACACTTGCAACATCTTTTAACATCATCTTCAAGCCATTCAAGATCTTTGATGGCTGAGCAAATGTTGCAACCATCAAATGACAGTAGCTGTGAATAAATACCCTCCTGCTGCAGTGTCCTTTCTAGAACTTCCCTCATACTTTTCCTACAGAAGGTTCTGAATTTCAAGTGAGCCTTCCTATTAATATTGCAGTGTTTGAGGGAAGCTGCTTTGCAGTTACACAAGCTACGTTCTGCAGGAATGCAGTGAGAGTTCTGGGTCAGTAATGGAGAGGCAAAAGTGAGGGGTACTCTGTGCAGTGACAGTTGTCAAATAGGGGAGTGACAGAGGGATCAGAGAGTGACAGAGGGATCATAGAGCCTGCAGACTGATATTTGAAGACAACTTCTGGAGATACTTCACAAAATGCATTTTCAAAGTGTGAAATTTACTCCCAAGAGATACTGTAGATGCCAGATTTGCTGGGGTAGTTCCTGATGAGCCGTGTTGGAGATAGGATAACTGGATAGCTGGATCTTGGTTTTGACCTAGTATGGCCATTTTTATGCAAAGGTGAAATCCTGACTTCAGTGATGTCAGTGCAAGCCTTGCCACTGAGTTAATTTGAGCTAAGAATATACATCAATAAGAATAGCAAATGGTTCAGAGATTAATTCATAATCCTGCATAATTTCAAGACTTCAGTGTAGCTCCATGAAGAGAATTCCAGTTAGCAAATATACCTATTTGATTTTAGAGATTTTATACATCCTTTCTGTGATCTTCCCTCAACTCCAAACAAGAACCATTCTGCATGCAGTTTATTAAAATGCAAATCCTGTTGGTTTTCCCTCTGATGCTGTTCTGCAGGACATTGTAATGAACTGTGGTTCTTTTACAATTTAGGAACATTTGAAGCATTACATGGTATAAATTACAGCTTAACTTTAGTTTTAGTTTCAGTGTCTATAGATTTCTTTCCTTTCTCTGTAACATTCTGGTAAAGACTCCAAGTACCTTATATCCTGGTTGAGTTTGGTTGTTTTTTTTTTTTTTTTAATAATTCTTACTTTTCAGTTGCCCTCTGACTCCTTTTCAGAACTGCATTTATATAGACTCCCTTGCTCTTTACAATGTTTGGTTTGTGTAGTGACTTCAACACCGTCTTAGATCTGGGATCACACAAATGCTCTTGCGGTTTCGTGGTCACTGCTGAAGATTGTGGTATGTGATGGGCTGAGATATTTTTGCCAATAGGTGGAATACAGCTGTTTTTCATTTGAGAGGAAACCTGACAAGCTTAAGACACTGTCACGATAATTCCGCACAAAACACTGAAGTTAAAATGTTCTCCCAGTGTAGATATGTGACTCAAACACTTTGGAGAAGAGGAACACAGAACTGTCTATACAGAACCTGCATATTAATATACAAACACTTGGGTTTGATGTGAAGGATAAAATTTTTCCAAATTCTCCTGCACACTGCAAGAAAGCTAGGTTTTCTGAGTGTGAGAATGGGAGGGGATTGAGAGTGAAAGTGCAGTGGATCTTCCCTCTCTGCCCTGCTGCAGGCTGCCAAAAGCTCCAAGTGGACAAGGCAAAGGGGGTCTGAGTGCAGAACAAAGAGAAACAGAAATATTATCCTCTTGTTCATAACTATGGAGGGCCAAACATCTTGTCAATGGGACAAATGGTTGTCTTGGCCCCTATTCCAATAGAAGATAGCTAAGATATCCCTATATATAGGAAGATATTCCAATAGAAGATATTAAGAATCTAGAGCTGTAAAATTATTTGCACCTGTCTCGTGGAAAGACAGGTCAACCATGCCCATAGATCTACTCTGCAAAAGTCATGATCTTTATGTATAAATAACCAATTACCAAAATGGTTTGCAAAAGGACAGGCTTTGCTATGCTGCACAATGGGGTGTAGTTCAAAGAGCCCTGAGCTGAGCAGGTAAAGTCTTGATTTGGGAACAGTACAGGAAAATCAGGATGAAAGACAGAAAATAAGCGAATTAGACAAGTATGGTAACACTGGTGATCCTCCTGCACTGGGGGACTGAAGCAGTGCCAGACTCAAAGCTGCTTTTGGGGCCAGCTTGACATATTAAATGCAGAGCTGTGTTCCTGAGTGTGATATTGTTGGATTGTGGAGATTGTCTCCACAATCTAGTCTGAATTTTCATTTTAATTTTTTTAATTGCCACATTATCATGGTGAAAAATGTCCCCAGTTCATACAGACAAAGAAAAACTCTTACACAAATGAATGCCCAGACATGGTGCTAGCTTACCTCACGTTAGATGGGAGGGAGTTTTACAAGCAGACTGACACATTTCTTTATAACAGTCTAGTATAACTGTCATTTGATTTTACCCATAAAAATCTTTCTATAAAAGCAACAACTAAGGAAAGCATGTTCTGGGTTTGAATTTCATAAAAACAGAATTGCACTTTTGATACAACTGCTCTTTTTATGATGTCTGTGAATAATTCTCCATTTAGATTTCAAATTACAGCCCCATGCAATTTTTAAGAAAGCCACCTTAAAATCTCCTTGGAATAGTCAGAAACAGACTATTACCTGTATGTAGTTTATAACTTGCTGGTGTCTTTGTTTGGCTGCAGCGACTTCACTGTCTGAAATTGCTTCCCTCAGGGATTGCTGGGTTTTCAGAGAGTCCAGCTCTATGACAGCAGAAAGGCGGCAATACAGGCTTATAAATTTTTCCTTGTAACAGCAAAAATGAACTGTGAAAAGACCAAGTGCAAAGGAAAATTGTTACATGCTGGTTATGAAATATGAAATCCTTAGCTTTCAGAACACAAATTTTATTAAATACAGTAACTAACTCTGGATGGGTTTCTTTAAGCTAGAAATAAATAATACAGGCTTCAATTCTCCTCTCATTTACACTGGATTTACTCTGTAACTTCACTGATTTCAAAAGAGTCATTTCTAATTATATCTAAGTGAAGGGATAATCAGGTCCTTAGTATGCAGCTCCAGAGGCTATCTTGCCCTTGATAGTTTTAATCAGAAAGGCTGTTTCTGAGGCTTTTATAGCTCATCATTTCTTTTATCCAGAAAGTAGTGACATGACTGGAAAATGAAACTCATATTTTATTTTTTTTTAATTGAGTGTTTCAGAAAGAAAGGATTGTTTTGAAGGCTGATAACTTTCTCTTGGGCTAAGCTGTCTTAAATCAGGAACTTCAATGTAAATTACTCAGCAGGAAAAGCATTGCAGTGATATCACAGTTTGGGGGAAACAATTAAAACTGTTTTAGGTGTTGCCACACATCATCCTCTGAACTCTCCTGCAGAAGGGTAACACAGAAAGTTCAGATATGACCTCTTGCTTTGTGTAATTTCACTTTGGAGCAGCACAGAACTATCCAGGCTGTACCAGAGGTAACAGAGACAGAACAGCTACAGTACCACGGAGCTTTGCAAATGTTAATTTACCTGGTGTGTTAAAGCTACATAATTCCAGAACCCACCACTGCTCAGGCAAAACTGAGCAGTTACCTCTCCAAATGCAGTGCAGACATACTGAAACTTGCTGAGGGAGAACAAGTTTTCAGAAATACTTCCCCATTCATTGGTGCTGCAGTAAATGCAAACATACAGCATGAACTTGTTAGAGCAGCGAGTGCCAGTCGGATTTACTGCCGCTGCTCTTCTGGACTGGGGCATGGCATTTTTCAGGGTGTTCCAAATGTAAAATGCATATATTCTTCTCATCAGAAATATTAAAAAAAAGAAATGAAAACAGTCCCACATCTACTTATCCCTTACAAACAACATGATTGAGAAGAATTTGTTGAGCTAAGAGATCCAATCACAGAAACATTGTTAGTATTAACAATAAAGGCCTAATCTGAACATGGAAATCTCGCAAAAAAGAGTGAAAGAATGAATTCTACCTTCTGGTTTCAGCAATGCCTAAGTATTGCAGGGATCCAGTGTGAATAGTGTGTGGTCTTACAGTACATATGCCATATGTGGTGGACTCTTGAGTGAATTACAGCCGCGGTTTCGGCTCCAGTGCTGAAGTTTTGAGCCTTTGTGGTTTTAAGTCAGACCCTTTAATGTTACTTTAACAAATGTTACTTCAACATAGTCTTTTGTGGTTATGCAATTATATAGTTGGTAGCCACCAGCTAATGGGGAATGGAAGCTTCTAATATTTGAGATGTGAATCACAGTCACTTTATAGAACATCAGGGATACATATATAATAAGTCATATTGAAATGTCATCTGCCTTTGGCCAGAGGATTGCTTACTTAAAAAATACTCAAAAGTAAAATTCAGCTTTCCATACTGTTTTCTCCACCATGAACTGCTTTCCCACTGCAGCAACATCGCTGAACAGAGAAGGCTGCACCTGGAATGCCTTTTGGGAGATGGCTCTGTTGCATGTTTACCGGCTCCACACCATCCCATGCAGGCTCTGTTCATTTGTCAGACCCATGCAGGCTGTGTCCCTGAAAGGAGAGGTACTCCTGCCCCTGGCCTGTGTCCCACCTGATGAGAATCAAATAGTCTGCACAACCTCTAGTGAGGAGATTAATTGCATCAGAGATTATTATGCTCTGTGCATTAATTTGCACAGCAAGGCAGCAGGCCCCTCTCACCAGGAGAAATGATGTGCTCCCGTACTCAGAGGCCAACAGGCTTCAGGGTGGCACATCAGAAAATAAAAGTCTGGCTTTAGGGCACTGCAGCCACGACCATGTGACCCAAAGCACTGAGCTAACTCTTCTCATTCAATTACATTAGCTTTCCTTTGAAGGGGTAACTTTTCCTTGGCAGACTACACCATGTATTGTGTGGCTGTTCCACTCATAATTGTATGGCAGCTCAGCTGGCATCTGTCCTCCCACAGCCAGCAGAAACCCCCAGAGCTATCACAGGCACCACAGTGTGCTGTGGCTGATGTGGCATAAATACAATGCTGTATTCCTGCCTGATCCAAGTGAAATTTGTGTTGCTGGGTGATGGTAGGTCATGGATGAGTTGTGACTGCAGAAACAGAGGCAAGGCAAGGCATTCCATTAATATCTAATCTCCTGCACAAGTGATTTGAACAGCACTTGGCACTGATACACAGGAGCTAGGAAGGTAATGGTGTCACATAAACACCTGAGAGGGACATCACTAGGGACACAGTTGCCACTAGAGACCTTTCCTGCAGCGGCTCCTGGTGTACTGATTTGATCAGTTTTGGCTCATATCTTTCTCTCTTCTCCAAGGCAGAGGAAAGAAAGATCCCCAGTTTTACAGGCCAGAAGGAAGCAGAGCAGACTGATGTGTAAGGCTCAGCAGCCCCCACACTTTAATATTCTTTCTAAAAAGAACTATTAAGTCTTTATGAGCTGCTTTTATGTGGAACCTTTTCTTTTCTCTGTGGACCAAAGAAGAAAAAATGAGGAATAGAGGACCTTGAAGCTAAAGCATCTTATGCCTTCTGTGAAACAGCTGGAAAACTCTGTTTTCGGGGATTCTTACCCAGTCAGCAATGCAGTGGAAGAAGAGAGCTCAATCTGCTACAGCGCAAGATGTGCTCCGCAAAGAAAGAGATTCAAGTCCTGTGCTTTGGCATTTTTCACAACAGGCTTTTGCTGCACCACAGCAATCGGACAGTCTCCTGCATTTTTCCAGGTATCAAAGGGAACAAGATGTCCCTTGCGTGGGAAAATCTATCCAGACCTTTCACAAAGCTGTGAAGGTGTCAGACCTTGAGAAGGACCATCTGCAGTCAGGATCTGCAAAAATCCCCATTACAAAACCAGCAATTATCCTTGTGACAACTTAGAGAGATGTTTTTTGCATCTCCTGTCACACTCCACCCTGCTGTGTCGTGTGTAATTTCTCTTGGTTCTGTGTTTTAAAGAACATCATCTTGCAAAGAAGCTTATAGACACATAGTGGATAACTGTGGGCCTTGCTCTCTGCTTTGCATTTCAATAACGATGGCTACAGTATATGCTTTAACCGCCCTGCTCCCTCTGTAACTTGTACACCGTTATAGGGAGTGTTGTTGCCAAAGCCATCATGTGATTTATTGACTCTCCACTGGGACAAGGGGGAAAACAGATACAACTTTGTGATTTTATTATAAGGAGACTGGGTTAATATTTCTAGGTGAAGCAAGCTACTATACCGAGTTCAAACATCTGAAGAGGGAGGTTAAGAAATCCTGAGTGTGGGGTGTAAGGATTATTCTGTCCTGGGGCAGTGCAGACGTCGTCTGAGGCGGGGAGCAGGAGAAGAAAGGAGACATTGTGACCCAGTTCCAACACCTCCTGTGTGTACAGACGGAAGTGCTTAGCCTGTACAGGGACACGCGCGGGGGAAGGAATAGGAGAGAATTACAACATGGCACTTATATAAACAACACCCCAAATGATATAAAACATTAAAGAAAATTTGCACAACATCAAGCTCGGAATTTTTATAAAACATAAATATTTGGGGTGGGGGGGTGATGGTGGCTAAATGTGGGTTCATGTCACTACATAAAATAAAGATTTAAAGCTGCAATGTTCCACATTAAAACAACACACACAGGCACAACCCCCCTGAAAACAACATTTATGTTTCTTATTAGGCAGAAAATGATCACATGCCATGTGCTTTTCAAGATTATGATTGCATAATTATGTGAAAACATGAAAATGGATTCAATTAAAAACCTTTAACATTCAATTTAGGGTTGGTTAAGAGAAATATGCAGCTCTCCCTCAACACAGCACTGAAAAGGTTTAACAAGTGCTGCAGCAAGAGAAAATGGCCCAGGCAGGAGTGGCCTGAGGCTGCTCAGAGCTGCTGTGTGCAGCACTGCCTTCTGCCCTGGCTGTGCCCTAGTGCCACTGCCCCCGCTCCTGGTTACCACAAAAATAATAAAAATACGTAAATAAATCAGTGGAATTAAAAATTCAATTCATTAACATAAAAGTTTGGTCCTGAGCCATCAGACCATTTGCATCTGTGTTAAACTGCAAGGTCATGTTGATGTCTATCTCTCAGGCACAACAGATGAGCTCAGATGCTTGGCTGAGCTGCAGACTCAGGAACATATTGCACAGTGATTTCAGTATTTTAGTCCCTAACTCTAAAAGAAAAAACCTGTTGCACAAAAGCTATAACCTCCAAGCAAATACAGTAATATAGAGACCTGTACAGAGCCCTATTGAATTAGAGTGACTGACCACAAGGCAGCACACCATCTGTCTTAATTTTGGGTTTACTTGGGTCTTACTTGGCTCTTCCCAGGCTAGAAGTGCAGTACTGATGGATTCCTTTTTAAAAGCAAAGCCTAAACCTTTCAAAATCAAGAAATGTAGAACCAGATTAATTTATTTTAAGCCCACATCTTTCTAGCTGCACAAACAGACCTTGAAGTGAATATAAAGATGATTTACTTCTACTTTAAGACCTCTTTACCCTTGCAGACCAAAATAAAATGGAATTAATGTAAACAAGAAACAAACTTCTTAGCTTATTTTTTCATGGATCTCTCACATCATAGATTATTCTCCCTGACTTTATTTATTCACATATGCATTTCTTGTACCTAAATGTAAAGCCAGAAGCCAGACACCTCTCCTCACCCACAGCAATCTGGAGGTCTGGGTCTGTGTGTTTTAGAAGGGGTACATTCATCTGTGTGCGAAAGAACAGCAAAATGCTGTGTCATTACCAGACCTTTCCTACACCCTCACTCAAAGCCTCCCACAAAACAGTCACTTGCTGTGCTTGCCTAGAAAAATGCCTCTTTTTCTTTGTCAGCTTGGTAAAGGTGCTCAAAACTACTACTTTCATGCAAAAGTGCTTATTTGCACCTGCCTGAAGTCGCACAAATAAGCTAAAAGATGCAAAAATACCAGGTAGTTGAAACTTCTCTCCTAATCCTTGAATGTTCACATGTCCAGGACAAGAATTGTTTTACTGAAGATGTTCCCCCTTAGAATAATGGAATACAGAACTTCTCTGCTTTGCTTTTCTTGCAACCCCGACATTGAATCCCTACTGGTGAGCGACACAGTTTGTAGCTTTACGTTGTGTTTTTAAGAATGGGGTTTTAAAAAAGATGATAAATCCCACAAAGGCAAATACCTGATGCAGAGGTAGATTGATCTGTTTGAGGAGAGCTTTCACTGCCGTCTGGAGCTCATACAAGAACAATTGAGTAGGGCAGTCTGAAGTATGATCCATACTTTCCACAGATTCTGAGCCAGAAAGTGTTTGGATCCATTCCCACTCATCTCTGTATGTTGAGTCAAGTTAAAATTAGAAATATAACAACAGTTCAATGCACAAGCAGGAATTCAGTGTATGTGCATTTGGGCTCTGCTGATCGTTTAATCCTCATATACCAAAACATTCTAAACTTGTGAAATCTTGATTGAACTCTAACTTTGAAAAGCTTTATTTTTCTAGCACGTGTACATCAGGCTGAACATTCTTCTGGAAGTCCAACTGCCTTTGAAATATTTCAGTAAGGCTTCTCACTTCAGGTTTTCTCTTTCACATTCTTCATTCCCTATCTACCACAATATTTTAAAAAACATGCATTGGAAATTGCTACAATTAGCAGGAAGTTTGATCTCTGTGAAGGACTATCTTCTACTCACTGCAGTCAAAGAAATTCCTGCTTTCCTCCACATGTCTCTGTTTGAGATGTGATGAACATGGGAATCAGAGTTCTGGATTCAACCCCTAGTTCACCCTGCCCAGTATTCAGTCTTGAACAGCAGCCAGCATCAAACATTAAAAAAAAAGAATGTACAGGAAACCTCACTACAAGACAAGTAATAGTTGTGGTATAATCTGTTCCTAAATAAAGATCTGATCTTAAACTTCAAGAGTCAGGGATTATTATAAACTCCAAAGCCTTTAGCTTTATATTCCTTCCAACATTTTTGCTAGTATTCACTACTACATTCTGGATATCCTTGTTATCTATGTAGATATCCAGTTCCTTTTTCCTCATGCAAAATTCTCAGCTGGTTGCTGAAATGACATGGGATTAAAAAGCTCCAGAAAAAGGTCAAGAAAATGTGTTGCCCACTAGGCAAGGACCAGGCAGTACAAAGAATGCCTTTGCCAATGGATGAGGGAAGCAGTGGACAGGGGGGAAATGGCTTTCCCAGAGCACAGCAGTTTGCTGGCTGGTTGCTTTTATAAATAGGGTTTTCAGTTGCTGTGTGTTTGCTGTGGTTTAGGGTGACAAACCGAAGATATCACACAAGAGAATAAACAGAAAAATCCCCCACACCGACAGCCCACAGTCAGCTAAAATCCATGGAAAGGGTGGCACTGAATCCACTGGAGGCTGTGTCAGGGCTGCAGGCTATGATCTTCTGAACAGGTCATTACCCCTGTGCAGAGCTGGAATAACCATGGAATACCATCCTTAGAAACTAATGGGCCCCTATCCACGTGTTCTGGATAGGCCTTCAGACTGCTGGGAAAAGTCAGGTGCACCTGTTTAGCTCAGCACGGATCCCTGGGATGGCACACACCAGAGCCAAACCCTCCTGCCACACACCAGAGCCAAACCTTGCTGCCACCTACAATTTTGCTATGGCAGAATTGCCTTGGCATTAACACCTGATCAATTGTTTCAAACTTAAAATAACTGTTCTCTCTCTCTCTCTCTCTCTGTGTGTGTGTGTGTAACCATATCTACATATTCACTTACTTGGAGACATTGCTGTTGTCTCGGATTTTGACGTGACACAAGACATTGGGCAGCTTCTGCAACACAAGCACTTTGATCTGATCCACAGAACTGCAGAGTTTAAGGTAACCCAGATACAAGCCGGGAGGGAGGCGCTGCTGACTTCTTTTGTGATAGGAAAGTATGTCCTGTTTTAAGGGAAACAGTCCTACATAAAAAGCTCATATTTTTTTCCACATAAGCAGAAGAGTTTGGGAGCAAAAAGCAGAAAATGTTTTTACAGCCATCCAATTCAAAATTTTAAATTCAAAAAGCATTTAAGCACATGCTTAGGCATATGAATAATCTCTGGTAGTTTGGGTACACTTGGACAACTTCTTACTTAAAGCCATACACAGGATCTCTAAGGTCTCCATGTCATGCAGGAATTGGCTCTGACAACCTGAGGTTTCAATATTCTGCAACTGTGGTGTTTAAACTGGCTTAAATAACCCCCACCTCTGCCTCCTGTCTGATCATTTCAGTGGTGAGCTGGGTCAGGGAACTGATTCCTCTGAAAAACAGCTTGGAAAAGGAGCAGTTGTTTTTTCAGCCAAGCAGTTCCCTGGTTCAGGTTTGGTTCGTGGCTACACAGAGGGAGCAGAGCAGCACTGGGGAAGAGCTGGGAGAGAGGGGCTGCAGGAGCCAGGACTGTCCCCGAGGAAATCCCAGCCTACATCTCTCCAAAACCTGCTCTGTATCACCTGCTGTCAACAGGAAGACCTCTGTCAGCATGGGGGTTGGTAGTTTGCAAAATTGAATTAGTAGCAGCATTTTCTGAACAAATATCTTTATCAACAAATAGAGCTTAGAAGAAATTAGTATGGATGGTGAATTTGCTGAGGCCAGGAGACATTTTTAGGGCTATGTATAGCTGTCCTCCAAAACTGCCTGAAAAATTATGTCTGCTGCCACCCATCCTGAGAAATGTGTGCTTCTGCAGTGGGTGAGGATTAAGACACCTGGCCTTATGCCTTCACTCTTGGAACCATCAAATTATCTGCCAGTGCTATGCTTGGCTCTGACCAGTGCAATTAGACCCTCATTTTCACAAGCACTTCATGAACAAAATACCCACTCAGTGATTAAACAAGTAATAGAAGAAAGGGTGGGCATTAGATAGGAATGTGTAAACCATAAGGGGAACATTTTTTCCACTAGGATCTCTGTGGAAATCTGATCAGGCCTGTATTTTGCTTTTCCTAATACAAAACTTTTGCCCAGACTGACAATTTTCTGCACCTTTAACACACCATAATACATTAAATCTAGCATAGATCAGGTAAGTTTTATTGTCTTTTGGAAATTTTTTAACATTCCTAAAACCTGGTAACATATATTTTGATTGCCTGTCACTTCCCAGTATGAAAAGCAGTCTCTGCCCAAGAAAGTGCCTCTAATTCAAAAATTAACCCCAGCAGCCATCATCTCATGGACAGCGCTAAAGAAGGGACTAAGACAATGACTTGTCTTGTATTTTGGGTAACTGTGCAACAGTTTTAGGGAGATTGGCTGGTGTTACCTACAGAAAACATGTATTAATCTTAACAGGAACTGTCTCTGTTTAATGTGAGTTCAGAGATAATTCCTAAAGGGCTGAACCCCCACGGCTCTCAGTGATGGTAACTGAGCTGAGTGTGCCAAGCAGCTTCTGAGATCAATCCTTACCTTGGCATTTTTCTAATTGCAAGTCTAGGAGCATGTGATGCAGAAATTAAAGGAGGGTTATGGTCAGTAAAGAATTCTTTAGTGGCTATACCAGGCTCCAAGGAACCTTGAACCCCACAGAACAAGTTTATTAAGTAGAACAGTAAAGTTTAAAACCTAGATTTAGTTTTCAAGGTTGGATGGAAAAATCTTGTGGAGTGTAGAAATTCTAAGTGTCTGTATAGGTGCTTAAGAACATCCCAGAGAATTTTAAAGCTTTTTATATCCCTTGCTACAGAATTCCATAGCCTGGTTTCCCGAAATCGATAGAAACAACTATTCTCTGCTAGGACTTTGAAGTAATTTCTTTAGAATCTCATGGATATTTTGCATATTAAGGATCCCAGACCCACTGGAAGTAATGTAAGTCTTTGCTCTCAATGGGAGCCTTGCCATTAATTTTATTGGGCACTGGACTAAGGCCTAAAATTCTACAAAACGCTTCCAAAAATCAGGGCTCTGGCACAGGCTTTACAAAAGCAAATAACACAGAGTAAGAGAAGCAAAGCACTACCTGGATTGTTATAAGCAAGATGTCTAATGCTGTTGGCTCCTCTGGAGTTGAAAGGGATTTCCTCTGGCTTTGTAGTTTGGATACCTGCATCCATTTGCCATTAAAAAATGAGTACAGACTCTCCACTTCTCTTACAGTAACTATCAGCATATTGCCATGTCGATCCTTGATTGGCTCATAAAAAACTCTGCCTAAATTGTGGGTTCCCAGCAAATTCTAGAAAACAAATATAAAATGAAAGTTATTTATCACATATCAGGAGAGTATTGTTTGAAATGTAACTTAGTGCTCATTGACATCACTCCTACTGACCAAAAATGAGACACGCTGGTTTCTCAAACCCTTGCCTTACAGTCATGTAATTTAATGGCAAAAGGAAAAGTTTTTCCTTAGGTTGTGGTTGTGGATTGAGTTGTGGATCCTCTGATGCATTTGGTCCAGTGGTGTTTAGTCCAATGTTTAATGGAGAACATCAGAAAGACTATTATGACCCAATGCCTTTGTAAAAGGCAAATTAATTCACTTACTTACTGCAAAGAAATTCACTTATTTGGGCCAAACTTCCTAGTTTTGCCCAATCATGTAAAGATGAAGGATGCAATTTTTGAAAGCACTCATTTTTGGGCTGCTGGTAATTCCTTTGATTTGAACTTACTTAAGAGCTGGGTGCTTATCTGAACCTTCCCAGAACCAAATGTCAGAGATCATATAAAATTCTTCCTCTTTCCGTGAATCATTCATAACAGACACTTTAAATGTTTTTTTGCCATGTTCATTTACTATAATCTCCATTCTCTGGTCCCCATTTAAAAATTATTCAGACTGTTTTCAGCAACAAAAGCAAGAGACCCTCATGTTTGTGCTGAATGTAAATAATTCTGGAGCTAAACTGTGGAGTGTGTTTGTGAAGAAGCACAGGATTTGAAGAGACAGGGACCCTTTTACTTCAAATACCAAGAATGTGCTAGACAAAACAGGCAGAAACTAACAAAACTACCAGGGCAAAGCTCTTCAGGAAAATATGTGAGGATTAAAGAAAAGTAATTTTAAAAGACTCCACATAAAATACATATTTTGGTTAAAATCCCTTTCCTCACATAGTAAGGCATCTGCTTATAGGTGCAAACACACTCAATCCAGTGACCAGCCACTGAAGTGCTTCCCAGATGTCTTAAAGAAAAAATGCCTAATATTTAAAATATGCTCATTACTTTTGTGATTTTTCAAGAGATCTACAGTAAGCTGGATGGGGAGAAGGGTAGTTTAAAATGAAAACTTGAATTCACAATGAAGCACATTGTATCTTTAGGGAAGTGCTGTACATTAACTTAATGACGTAAACTGATAGATTATCCTGAAATTAATTATCTGTACTTAGCATGTAATATTTACTTATCAACTTTAATATTATAAAAATGCTTATAAACTCTCAGTAGTCAGCACAGTGACTGGGTTTGGGTGGCATAACTTGTCTGTTTTAGCTTTGTACATCCCCTTCCAGGGCAGACTGTTGGTGTCTATATAGCTCTCCTCTGCCTTTTTTAACTGTTCTGCCTTTTGGGGTTTGTCTCCTTCTCTGTTTGGGTGTCTTGAGTGTACATTTTGTGCTGCTCCCTGTGTCTCCAGCTGGGGCATATTCTGGCAGTAGTCCTTAGCCATCTAATCGTCACATTAATCACTGCAGCATGTGAATGTGCCCAGATGAAAACAAACAGTTCTTTACTGTCACTATGTTGTGAATGACATTCCAGCACAGGGAATGGGGGACCTACTACTATCAGCATGGGACTGATCCATACCCAAAAAAAGTTTTGTGTCTGCTTAGCTTGTTACCCCATCACTTGTGCTTTGTTTGCTTTAGCTCTTCAGGGTAACAACAGGCAAAGTTGCAGTCCCTGTTGTCTCTGAATCTACTGATCTAGTCCCTAAGCAGCTGCGTTATCACTGATCTTTTCTGTTCTGTCCTAAATTCCTGCGGAGTCAGTCTATTAACTGCCCCAATAAAAAGGTATTCAACCATATGAACTTTATTGAGATCCTTCCACTGGTGGATCCCATTAGGCCACACACTGTCAGAGGTTGGCAGCTGGGTGACAATCCCTGTGTTCTTCAGGGACCAAGTAAACAGAACAGACATTTAGAGCAGTAAAGTTGGCAAAACTTCAGCAGAGCAATGCACCACATGGGCACATTTGCTGTGTCTCTGTGTTTCAAGCTCTGCACTTTGCATCTCTGGTAGCAAATAAAACCACGATGCACTGGGAATGTTGGGTGTCTCCCAGTGCAGGATCTGTTAAAGAGGATCTGCACGGGGGGGATGGACCTGAGCTAGCCAAAGGAATATGTGCTACCTGAGCTGAGCCAACCACACTGGGGGAATATGCAGCAGATATAATTAAAACTTGCTCTAGTGACAGCTCGAAGGACTGACAAGCAGCTGCTGCTTGACACAGGTGGTCCTCCAATAAATGTGCAGCAGGCTGGCATTGATATATTTTGGGACACTTTGGGGAAATCAGTCCAGACAGGTGGTTGTCCAGGAAGGCTGGTCTCCTGCACAGCATGCTCTGCCAAAAGGTGTAAAACAAACCACACATGCATATTGTAAATAATGGCCCCACAGTGTGTGGCTCCCCAGCTGCTGCAAACCAGGTTATTGTGCTGACACAACCCGTGGGATGATGTGTGGCCAACACAGTGCCCAGCAATGAGGATATTCAGTAATGCCATGAGGGTACCAGAAATTTTCTGGGAAGCTTTGGTGACTTCAACAAAAGGTAGAAGAAAGTGAGGCCTGGATATACTTTTTCTGTAACAACAATGCACAGAGTTTTTTGAAAATGTATTTTCCCACAAAAGTAACTATTTTAATGAAAGTGTCTGCCTGCCATCTAGAGATTTCATGTTGTTGTGAAACTCAAGTTCAAAGCTTTACAATAAAGGCAGAAATGTTCTGCTGGAGAAAGTGTAATTTCTATTTGCATAAGAAGTAGTGAATTGAGACACAGAAGGATTTAAGTGACCTGTTCAGTACCACTCAGGTTGCATCTGTAGCAGAGGCTGGCATAGAACAGAGTTTAAATGCTTCATTAATAGAGTAATAATTAATAATGAATAGGCCTATAAGAGGCTTTTGAGTAGCAAATATTATGATTATAACTCTTGAATTCCCAATCTGCAAACTCACAGGCTTCTCTGTGGTCATTATTTACTGGTTCATATCTGTTTGTTTCTTTGTCTGTTTCTTTTGTTCTTCCTTTCTATTGTTTCTTTCCTTTGTTATTCCTACTCTTTACTTTTAATGTAACTACTTCCTTCCTGGCAGGAGAGGCTCAGTGCCTCATTTCACTGGAGATGAGAATGCTGCTCCAAAGAACAGTCCAAGGGACAGCTGGCAGCTCTGTCCCTTGGAGACCAGAAAGTCACTGAGCTAACAGCCAGAAATATGCTGTGGGACCCACCTGTAGCTGTGCTGCTGCTGAAAGCATCTTCTGCCTGGCCTGGAGTGCTGTGGATGAGGACACGGACACAGCCATGTTCTGCCTCAGCCACCTGATGTCATCCCACATGCAAGACAACTGCAAAAACAGATCCACTTCAACCAGTTCTTGTTCTCAGCATTTGCAAAAGCAGAAATGATACTAAAATGCATTTTGGACTTTGAAAAATCAGTAGATATTGCACATTTTGTGTTTCTGCAGATGGCAATCAGCTGCCTGGATAAACATGACGCAGATACTGACTCAGACACAGAAGGTGTTCTGTAAATATCATGAACCTGTTTCAATTGATTTTGGACTGTTGTGCAAAATTGATTTACTGTTCTTTGTGGTATAAAAAAAGTAGTGTGAAGACAACTTGAGTGATGGCACAACCACAATACCAACGTTAAAACCCCTGGTTATTTCTTTAGGCTGTTGCTCTAAATGTCCATAAAACCTTTATGTACCCACATAAAAATCACTCATGTAGGATCATACATTAAGAGTTAATTGTGTCACTGTCAGTGGCCCAATCAGGATTTAATCCACATGAATTGCCTTTATCATTCGGCTTTTTAGTGACATCATTTCATACATTCAGAGTGATGAGCTAAGGTCTATGCATTGCTAGCAACAAATTTGCAGAAGCAATAAATGAAATTAGACTCCCATTACCTTTGTGAACCACAGGAAATCCTGCATAACTGAACTACTGTGAGAGTCATCGATTTCCACAATTGGAATTTGATCTTCATTGGTTACTAACAAATTGTCTTTGTAAAAAAGTATAACAGATAAGTAGAGTCCCCTAAAGAGAGAAGGAAACACTATCAAACACCTTTCATGTCTATTCACATCCATGCCAAATTTAGTCAAAGAATCATAGATGTTAAGTTCTGAGGAGACAAAGTGAATCATCTGATCTAAACTTCTGTGTAATATAGGTCACGCAACTTCAGTCCGTGAGTTTTGAAAAATATATGGGAAGTTTATTGCTTTAGATGACGTGAGACTACATGAATCTAAGAGATTATGGATCTGTGCAAGCCACTGACATCAGTTTTAGTGAGAATTTTGCCAGAGTACACAGTACACAATGGAGGCTTTATGCCCTTTAGAAATCAGAAATTTTACTAAAACTTATCATTAATGTGCTTAGTTCTGCCCTCCTTTACTTCAGAGCAAATCTGAAGTAACTCAATTGAAATCAGGTGGGTTATTATGGATTTACATTGGTATAATTGAGAGTAATTTGGCCGACATATCTGCAAACCTGTTTATAGAGATCATTCCTTTCAATATTTACCCCCGCAATTAGTTACATATGTTAAGCAGTTACTGCAGGGAATTTAAAGACTCTGGAGAGATCCTCTGAAAGAATCAGACTCTTATCAAAATACAAAGAAGAAAAAGCAAACTGAACACTCCTGGCAATGAAAGAAGAAATAATCCAGAATAAGAAACTTCCATTTGCTAAAACAAATTGTCAGGGCTGAGGGCTGGGTCACAGTGGGCTGCAAATCGAGCTGAGGATGTCAGAGAGTTCTACGTGTGTAGCTTGTTGCCAGTGGACTATTCAAATGTTATCTGAGCTCTGTGCTTTATATTATCAATTAATAAATGTTGTAGTTTCATTAATGAGCAGCAACAGAGGCAGTGCTTTCAAACAGCTTTGGGTTTGCACAGAATATTTCACTCTGTTACAATATGAATCCATTTCCAAAAGTAACACGGAAAAAATTCTATTGATTTCAGTAGGAGCTGGAGCATTATTTTCCTGTCAGCTGCACCAGTCTTACACATCTGTGATTTTATCAATTCGTTCTGACCAACTGCTGTCTCATCAGTAGTGGCATATTCACACATATTGCTAAGGTGCTTTTCTCTAATACAGGACAACAACTGCTAAAATTCAGCATGTCTCAAACATAGAAGGAATGACAAACCGTTTCAGAGTCTTCACAAACTTGTTTGATGAATGGAAAAGGTGCTTCAGGCTTCTGGAAACCGATTGCTTGCGACCAGCATTTTGTAATTTAGAACTTTCTGAAATGGGAAGAAGAATCAAACCAAACCCAGATCTTAAATTTCAGTTAGTGTCTCATAAAAACCCTTTGTTTCTTGAACCACAGTACTAAATTTCAGTCAGTGCCCATTACATTCCTTTCAAAAGACAACATTTAGAAAAACGCTCAAATGCAACCCTTTGATGGTGTTTTCATTAACTTAGTGATGCACAGCAGCAGACAATTTCCTTACTTGCTGCCAACTCAGACAAGATAAAGCTGTTTTGCTCCAAGGCAAGCTTGAACCAGCACTACACACTCTTAATGCTCAGAATGGATGGGAATTTTGCAAGTGGTCTCAAAAGCCCAGGAAGGGATTTGAATCATCAGCCAACATTTGAGGGTGTTGTAATTCCTAAATTTCTTACCACATGGAGCTTAAGCTTCTAAGAAGTGAATAATTGGTGCCCTGGCTGTCACTGACATCCCAGCATCACCAGTATAACCTAAGGAAAAGCTTTAAGGAGACAAGATTGACCCTCATCTTTCTGTGTATCACATTAAATGCATCTGCTTTTGCTTGGATTTTTTTTCTCCATCACAACAACTTCCACTCATGTATTGCCTTGGAGCTTTCACAGTTACCTTTGCTCCCTAGTAATCTGGAGTCCAAGGAAGAGGTGTTAAACTCTTTTGTTCACTTCATGTCAAAGCTGAGACCTGCTGTGTGCCTGCCAGCATCTCTGGGCCAGCTCTCCAATAGAATAATTTTATAAATTCAAATATTGTCCCAATGTTCTAAGATAATATTGTTAATTTTTTATACATTTCATTCTTTTTCACTTTGATGAATTTGACTTAATGTCTTTCCTTCTCTCATGAGTGGCCTTGTAAGCCAAGGAAATATCTTCCCATGGGAACTGAAAGCGATGAGTTCTGTCTAAGAGCTGTGAACACCTGTGTGCCTGTGAGCAGCTCTGGAGGGGATACCAAGAGATGGCAATCAGGGACATGCAGGACTTTATAATGTACTGGCAGTTGTTGTCCACATCTGGATTTGAAAGCAATGGGCACTTAACACTGTTTGGTTTTGGTTTTTGCAATGTCTGTCCTGTTAAATGCTGTTGTAAGAGAAACAGCAGAAATACTTAATTTGAAAAATAGAGTTAATTCTTCAGATATTTGCTGTGATACAAAAAGAAAGACAAAACAAAAAAATGTTACTACAAAAGTGCATCTCAGTTTTCCAGGATCTGACTGTTTATTTGGATGAAGCATGGATCCCCATCCAGACTGAAGTGTGAAACATTTTGAGGGATACCCTTCTCCAGTGGGAAAAAAACATGACTCATGAAGAGCCACTTGCTGAAAGCTGCTGATCATCTGCTTAGGTGTTCTCAGGGTATTTCCCACTTACCTCTGGTGCAGAATAGGAGGTGCCTGTCTGTGTCTCCCTAGTGAGTTCTAATTTTGAACATTTGAAGAACATCTAAATTTGCTGTTGTCAAAACCCCATCTGTGGAAGTGCTCGGCATATTTTTAAATGCTGAATAAATTTACACCACGATTGGCACATTGAAAGCCCCAGCAAGCAGACACGTTGTTAGCAATAATTATGGCTCTGAGGAACAGTGAGTACAAAGAGAACAAGGTTCTGTTGGGGGTGAAATCATACAGTTCAGATGTATAAGGCTTATTAGATCATCAAATCCATTGTCTTTCCAATGCAAACTTGTTCTCCATGGCACATTCTCCAATGCACTCTTCAGCTTAAACAGACTCATCCAAATCCATGACTACTACTTTGCTTTCTTTTCCTTCTGAAAATATTCATTTGTATTTCTATCCATATCTCCTCAGATAACTGTTGTTTTACTGTGAACCTTTGTGTATTGCAGTAATGTAAACCAAATGCTACATGAAAACTCCTGATTACTGTTTCCTTTTTCCAAGGTTAAGACCAATTTAGGAATATAAATTTCATTCTAATTATTTTCTTCTGTATTCCCTCCATCTATACAGAGGGAATGGAGGAGGAAATTACTGAAGGCCAAGCAACATAATTCTGTATAAAACACCCAGAGACTGCAGCATTAAAATAAGAGGGCACATTACAAGTGAAATATATGTTATTGGTCTATTCAGTGGTTTGGGTTTAGTCAACAGCTTTGCAAAAGCCAACAGCAAAAGAAGTAATGTAAAACTAGATGGAGACCATGAATGCTCCTACACTGCTATTTGCTTTTGTTTTACAGTATTGTGTGTCTAGAAGCCAGAAAACATGGAGCTGAGATTAGAGGATAATTTGGATCTGCAGGAAATGGAACTTTGTCTGTTATTTAATTAACCAATAAATAACATAGAGTAACCTTCATGGAAAAGCACCAGTAGCAACACAGTAAGTTTATATTAACAAATGATGCAGCAACTGAGCTGCGAGCTCTTTTAATAGAAGCCTGGGAGTGAACACATAGCAGCCAAGATAGGAGAATTTCCAGTGATTAGATTTAGATTAGAAGCATTCAAACCTGGACTGAAATAGGCAATTAAATAGAAAGGCATATTTATGACATTGTCAGCCTTTCTCTTTGAAGGTAGAGGGTGTATAAATATTTCTTTATGGTTTTTTACGTAAATACAACTTAAAAGCAATCTCTTGGAAGAACAAGAACCAAGTTGCCCCCTCAAGCTCGTGTGCATCTGGGGTCTCTTCTTAAATTCCCAACCTGAACTTCTCAGTCTATAGCTTGGTTCTCAAGTCTACTTTTGTATATTCTCACAAAGAATTATAATCTAAAGATCTTAAATTCCCTGTGGAATCAGTGATCCCTCTCTTTGCTAAATGCAATTAAAACTATGTGCTCTGCTTGTGAATCAAATTAAAATGAGAACATTTTTATTTCACCTCTGTCTTGTCCAGTAAAATACATGTAAACTGAATTTCAGAAGGAAAATATCTGGTAAGAATTCTACTGAAAAGTTGGGTTCATTTCTTAATGAAGCATCACACAATTACTTAATCCTCTCTGAATTGTTTAGAAAGAAAGATCTACAAGAAAAAAAATGCTTAAAAATATATTTGAAGTGTTGCCAGGACATGCAATTGTAGTAACTCAGTTATGATAGTCTGTAGCATGGTATTATGAAGACAAATGGATTACTGTTATTTGTAATCATCAGGGTTTTCCAGAAGATTAAACATATGAAAGCAAAGCTTCCTAAGTAATTCCCGAGGAGATTTCATCATATCACAGAGCAGGTTCAAAAGCAACAGCTGATCTAATTCCAAAAGCTCTTAAACTCACTGTACATTCCAGTGTATTCTTCCTGGCATTTTTCTAAGCTTGTTTTCTCCAGCCCCTGCAATGCAAAGCACGGGGCAAAAGGCAGAGCCTGAATGAACAGACTTGGGCAAAGGATCTGCCTGGAATGTGGGCAATGTCCCCTCCCAGATCCCGCAGGAGCGCACAGCCTCGCTCCTCCAGCTCCTCTGACTCCCGAGGCTTTTGCCTGCGTTGTTCAGGTAATCTCAGACCTTTTGGATTGATTACCCTCAGTTTTTTCCATCTTCCTTTCACTCGTCCTGCACTCTGCTTGAGCCAGCCTGAGCAGCAGGAGTGGGACATCCCACACAGGAATCACTGTGGGAACAGTCAAGGTGCCTGGACACCAGGTTTGATCCCAGCTCTGTTCTCCCCGAGCTCTAATTCATGCAGAGCCTGATTCTGCTCTCACAGCTCCTCAGTAGTTGTAGGCAGATTCAAGGATCTTCCTCAAACAGTGTCCAGCTGTTTACTGACAGCTCTACAACAAATGGGGCAAACAGATCACAAGACTGGCATTAACCAGAGTGTGGTGAAGGGAGTCATGGCAAAGAACAGAAAAATGCCTGGCCAGGTCCTCAGTCTGTGTGTAACAGCAGGGCCATGCTGACTTCCATCCTGTCAGGCAATCATGCTAATTTACATTAATTAAGAATAGAGATCAAGCCTCTGTATTACATGAAGTGAAAGCTGTTATTGGGGGTTTTCATATACAGCAGCTTATCTCAGACCCTTGATCAAACTCCTCAGATTCCACTGAGGTGGATAAATATCAGAATAAAATTTCTGAGTCAAAGTGATGCCATAGTTCTTACTTTTCCTGCAAACTTTGTTTTGATTCCTTACCAAATTAGTGAAATAAAAGGGATTGGCATCATCATATATTTAAGGCAAATTCCAAAGATTTTCCTGTGATGATGCCATCCTGATTTATCCAAAATATAATACTGTGTAATGCTAGCATTACAAGCAATTATGAGATTATTATTTGGTTGGAGGCAAGGGTGTTGCTCAAGCTGACTCCACAGTGTGGTACTGCCCCATGTGATGTCCCACAGCCTTTCAGGCATAGAAGAAAATGTTCTGAGCTAAACACATTTTCTGTATTGTTGTTATTTATTATTCAAGGAAAAGGTGTTAGAAAATCAACAATGGAGTTTTCTGTGCTCAGTTTTGAGACTGGGGTTAATTTCAGGAGCAGTGGAATTTTATAAGAACCAGGCACTGGTGTCAGATTCTCAAAAGGAGGGATTTTCTGCATGATGTTCATAACTACTTCTGTTCTGGGCTGCTGTGTCAGTAAAACTATTTATACTAAGAATATTTTCAGATGTTCCATCACTTACTACCTGTTGACTGGGAAGGTGGCCTGAAAGACCTGGGATAGGCACTAATTCCAGAAAGGAAAAACTGTACCACAAAAAAAGCCCTCTTTAACAGCACGAAAAAACATGTAAGAGATAGAATACATCATCTGTATTTTCAGTACCAAGACCACCTGCAAGTGATAATGCTTGCATGAATTTTAATTAGAGAAATAACATTTTCTTGCAATATCTCCTTTCCCTTTCCAAGCACCATAGACGAATAGTTTAAGTTGCTATGGTTACAATGGGTTGTGGCAGACTGTGGATCATTGTGATGGTGACAGATTTGCACGTGAAGAACAAAGGCTGCATCTTTTCATTTCAGCCAGATGATTTTAGCTCTAAGTATTTCTATGATTTTAAATCAATTGATGCAACTTGACATAATAGTCATACTAGGTGAAGAAAAATTAAAACTTCATGATAGTTTAACTTTTCAGTTTAAAATAAGTCCCTTTGCAATGAAGCATTATTCCAGTTAGAAGTTTATTTTAAGAAAATAAATAATGCTTTTCAACAACTTGTATAGAACAGGAGTTTTTATATGTGCTCTGAAAAGAATGCCAAGCTGTTGCCTTGGCTCTTGACCTATTAAAGGCACAGTCTGTTTCTCATGAATGAAGATTGGCTGAGATTTGAACTTTCTCCTAGTTTTGATCCATTCTGTTTTGAAATGTAGCAATCTTATCTTCCCATTGCATTGCACAAGTATTTTTCATTATGGATTGGCATGGCATCCACTTAGTGTCTTCCATTTGGAGGCAGCCAATTCCCCTCTTTTGATCCAAACCAGCTGTTAACTGTCTAAAGTATTTCTTTATATGAAAAAATAAAAAAACCCATCCTTGAAACATTTTAGTGGAATCCTGTGTGAAACTAATTTTTTGGGAAAAACAAATCAATAGATGTGTAGGGTATGGAGGGAGAAGGACTGTGCCTGTCTGTGTGCACATTGTAGCTTTCAGGTGTTCTCATCCAACTAATTTCAAGGGTTAAGAGCAAGATAGTGTGCTAAAGTGATTCCAGATGGGCCAATATTAATATCTTTCTTTTCCTGATGAATGAGAAAGTATGACCTAGTTAGAAAACTGCTAAAATCACAGGCGCCACAGAGGCTTCAGCTGGTGCCCTACCACGTAGCTATTTATCCTTACCTCTGCAATTGCAGTGCTGCTGAGCTGCTCGAACCTGCTGAAGGAGGCCTTCCAAGGCCTCCGTGCGTCCCCTGTGACGAGGCTCTCTTCCACTGCAGTCTTTCCAGTCTATTGAACAAAGGAAATAAACAGAGATGAGACACAAAGGTGCAGGAGAGGAGAGGTGCAATATTTACTTGCCTCTGGTACTTCTCGGCTCTAGAGGAGTTTTACGTCTCGGCAGGAAGGAGTTGTTTTTAAGTCTGTTGTTACTTGTACATTGAGTTTTCTTTGCCTTGTGTCGACCGGGTAATTAATCATAATGATTATTAACAAAGAGCTCACAACCAGCTCTGAGAAGCTCCTGTAGTGACTGACTTGACAAGGGCTATTTGTCTCCATGGATGGGCTCTGGTGCTGCAGTCAGGGCTGCTCTCAGCCTGTCCTGACACTCAGCCCCTCACCAAGGTCACACAATGCTCCTTCTGCCACTCCTTGCAACACCAGGAGGCTCCACAACTCGCCTACAGTTCTGCAAAGCAGAGAATTAACATCTTCCTACACCCAGAGCTTGCCCTGTAGCCAGAGAAACATGCTTGGAGTAAAATCACTTCTGGAGATCTGCTCCCAGGAGAGGCCTGAACAAATGCTGGCAGTTCCTGCCCTGGAGTCCATGGGCTGCTCAGCACTGCACTCCTGAGGCAAAAACCTGCTGTATCTGTCCCACACACCTTCAGCCTCCAGCAGACTTTGTTTTGCTGCTAATGAAAATCTCAGTCGTCATTTAAAAAAAACAAACTCATCACAAATAGGAAGAAGAAACTGTGTGTATCAGAAAGGAGCTCTTTAATTCCAGACTTGGCTATTTTCATACTTTGATTATAATGAGAAAAGCGCATTGCACCCATTTCCTGGCCCAAAGGAATGGTGGATCAAGGTATTAAGAGATCTGTCTGTGCAGGAGACACGCTCCCATCTTGCTGGCACGGAGGCTGCGTACGTACTCACAGCCACCAGCAGTTTGCTCAGTCACTAAATATACAGATCCAGTTTCTAGTGCAAGTTTGGAGTCAAGCATTCCTTCCAATGGGCTCACTATGCCAGGGATATAAATACCTGTTTATTTACATTTAGTGTAGCAGCCAGAGTAAGCCCCATGAAAGGCTGGAAAGAGAAGACATTTGGTATCCCGATAGCCTGTGGGCAGTGTGACAGCTGCAGAGGGGCTGTCCTGTGTGCTCTGTGCTAATGCAGACATCAGGGCCAGCTGCATTTAGTGCTCTGTGTGAGGAAAATGGCTTTAGATCTCCTGTGAGCAGCCAGGAGGGACCAACTGGAACTCACCAGTCTCAAAGTGCTTTGGTGTTATCAGACTGATAGAGTTTCAAACAACTTTGTGATTTCTCTATCCCAGTGGTTTCCAAACCTTTTGAACATCCAGATTGCTGACTACCTTAAAAATGTCACAGAAACCAGACCAGCTTCCCTCATTGTCCATCACTCACCTGCTAATGAATAAACCTAGAAACGTTTCTGTCTGCTGGGATTTCACAGAGCAGCTGCACAACGTTGGCCCCACTTTCCAGGCTTCAGCTGCATGCAGGGGAAACAGGAGGACAGTGGCAAGTGCTCACATACACAGACACATCTCCAAGGGTGTCACCAGCCTTTGATGCTCTGGGATTGGACTGGATCAGCATCAGGCCCTGAAGCTTTCCTTTCTCTTGCAAGTTCTTCTGGCTGCTGTTACAGACAACTTTGTAGAGCACTTAAATTTTAGCTTAGGGCCATATTCTGTTATACAACACTGGTGTAATGTCAGCTTGCTGCCTCCCTGCCAAGCACAAATCTGCTGGTTTTCAAAACCAGTGGTGAAGGCAGTCATGTGAATAATGAAGTTCTGCCCCCAGTAACTACAATGGTAAATAACATCTTGTCTCTCTAATGTGAGCATTACTTAATGAAAAGGTTTGCATTTAGGCTTTGCTGGTCTTACTGTAAAGCTTAAGCACATGGCCCTAAACCCAGCAATTCCAGAACTTTCTGTACTCTAACACCCTGAGACACTGTACAAGGGGAATGAACAGAATTCTCTCCAGAGCTTTCGTGCTGATCCACTGAAATCTGCAGGAAGATTTCCCTCACACCCCAAAACTCTGGAACTGGCACATAATGTCAGATTTCAGGAGGTTAGTAGCAGGGGGCTATAAAAAGGGAAGATAATGCAATATGCTCAAAGCAAAATTAACATCATACAAAGTTGCAGCCTTAAATACCACCTGTCTTGCCAGGAGTGCTCCTTCTTTGAGGATATTTAGCTGAATAACTGGCAGCTACTGTGAAAGAACATTTCCCACAGCTGATGTAAATTTTGGGGTTGTGGGGCCAAGTCCTGTGTGGTTACACCTGGCTATAGTCAAGGTAATTGCACATCACCAAGTTATTCAGTTATCCACAGTATCTTTTTCCCATGATTGTAGCCCATTTTTGTTCTCAGGCAGATTATTTCTTTAGCCTAGTTCTGGTATTGTTCTGGAGAAGACACAAGAACAAAATTGAAGCAAAATGGGACAATGGTAATGCAAGAGCCTTATTTATCCAACCCTCTCCATTATGATTACTGAGAGTAGGTACAGCTTGTTATATTTTCTCACATTAGCATGCAAGGTTATTAAATTGCTACATTAGCCTAATAAAAACTAGTGTTAATGCAATAAAAAGAAAAGTCTCACTTTACTGCATTAATCAATACAAGGGAAGCTGTAATACACTGAGCCAGTTTGGCAGGGAACACTAAGTTTGGAAAAGCAACTAACAATACAATGTGATTATAATAGATTAAAAATTATAAATGACAAAGCCCTAAGGGAGTCTGAGAAAACCTGTCAGAGGCTGGAAAAGGAAGAAAGGCTTTTGGACATTTCTGGAACATTTACAGGCTACATCCTACCACCATGTGTGTCCACACTGGAGTATTTTATGCACAGGATGCTGTAAGAATGGTCCAGTGAATGGGATCTATAATGCTACAAGGTAAAGCATAAATTACATGAGATGCATGTAAGTGTTTTGCTTCTAGCAGCTTAGAATCAGCTTTTGATCCATTCATGTATTGAAAAATAAAGTTCCATATATCAGAAATCTCCTAAGAGAAATGAAGATTAAAATATTTCTCATTTTTTTTAAGTGTTAACAAGACACTTAAAAATGAGACAACCATGTTCTGTCAAAGGACTGGAGAAGAATAAAAACTGAGACATAAATATACATATATTATTATTTTGCTTTTTTGGGGGGGGGTTGGAAGGAGTTGAGTTATTTATTTCACTCCCAGATGACATGACAATTACATCATGAACTCCAACATCACTAAGCAAACTGCGAGGGCAGACAAACCCCACCTACTTGAAGGAGAAGCATATTCAGGAGTAGATTTGCATGGAGGTCCCCATCCTCTCATGTTGTATGCTGAGACATGGACATAATATCTCTGGCCCTGCAAATGGAAACAACTGGAGTCAAAACTATCACTGGATTCAAAATCTTGGCTGTAACAACTGCAAAGCAGTCGCTTGCAATGATTTTTTTCGATGAGAAACTTAAATAGCTTTAATAATTTAAATGCACCATGATAGGTTGAAACATACTACAAAGATTTGAGGGCAAGGTTTGAGACCCAGTTCTGTTTGGTGTAAAAGAGATGTACAAAGATATACAAACAAAAAAGAGATATAAACAAAAATGAGAATGATTGATATCAACACGTGCATTCCTGGAAGAAGGAGAAGAGACAGAGTTGTTATTTGAGGTATGGGTCATCAGAGTCAGGTCTAGATTTCTCAAGAGCCTTTGATCTGCACTGATTATCCCACGATCCACAAAATAGCAGCTTTTGCTCCAGTCTTTCCCAATTTCCCCTGAGACTGATAACTCAAAAAAGGGTTCTTGCTGTCTATTCCCTTCTGACTTCTGGATTATGGCTACCAGACATACCGTGCTCAATCAGTGGAACAGGCTGCTACAAGAAAGGCTCTGCAGTGATTTCCAAGGGGTGGAGATGCAAATTCTCGTGTCTTTGTATCACTGGGGGGACTAGGCCATCAAGGTCTAAATGAGTCCTCTGGCACTCACCGTCCTGAGACCTGTGATGGAGCACCTCAAAGAGTGAAGATTATCCATAATTATTTCACCAGCCAAAGGAGAAAAGTCTTCTGAAGAGCTCCATTCCACTGGGAAACAAATAGGATGAGAAAATCTAGTCAGGTACCAGTCCAAGCAAAGAAGTCAAATGACTTGAATCACTCACAGGTTAACTTTTCTCCTAGCAGTTTTCCAGTCCACATGGATACTAAAAGTCATGTTTAACGGTAATGTTTAGCAAATAAACAGTAATTAAATTATATCTCTGTGTATGGGAGACAAAACCAAAATATTGTTCAAAAGCTTTTCAGGAAAGAATGCTTAAAAATAGACTGCAATACAAATTACTTTGAGTCACCATTACCCTCATTTAAACAATTTCCTTTTAAAGAAAGAGAAGTAGTAGAAAAGAGAAGGTGAAGGAATTGGACCTGTTAATGCCATTTGACAGTTTATACATCCTAACCAACAAAAAGCAGTGGCTTGCACTAGATCTGCATAGGTGGGCATGGGCAGAGTCCTTTTGGCTCCTCAGGCCCACAAAACTTTCATCACCTAGCCTTGGCTGATTTGGATAGAAATATACTCTTTGGACCAGACACTCACTGGAGCCTCATGGTTGGGTTCTGGCTCTCCTGGCCAGGCCTGCTGCTGCTCTGGTCACTGCAAGTACAGAGCTCCACCAGGACCTGTTTAACTGTATCCACTTTCAGAGGGATTTAAGTGCTGCTGGGCTGACAGACCCCTCCCATCCTTCCTTCAGCCCAAATTGTGATGGGTACCTTCACCAAAGTGCTCCTGTCACTCCTATTCCTGCTGAGGTCAGGGGTTATGGAATCAGCAGCCCTGCTGTCCATACTCTTCCTCAGTACTTGCAAAAATTATTGTGCACATAAAATAGTATTGAGCAGACCATGAAAAACTACTGGATGATTTAAAAAAAAGAATATATGCAAGTGAGGAATGGATGGCTGCAGGTAGGAAACCAGCCTTTTTTCTTGAATTGTTCCTTATTAATGGGGGGTGCCATCCTGGTTAATCCTGGAGTCATACCTCTGGGATTTAGTGACTTGTACCTTCAGATTCAAACTTCCAGGAAAACTATCAAAACCACAGTGAAATTAATCTCCTGAATTATTCTACAGTAGAAACTGGGAAATCTCATGAATTTCCTGGATTTGCACTAAAGAATTCAACATAAAGCTTTCCTTTATTTCCTAAAAACCATTCTCAGAACAGTTTTTAGACACTTTATTTGTAAATTCATTGGTATTGGAGTTGATCATTTAGAATAGATCAGAGGATATAGGTGTTCTAATTTCAGCATGTGGAATTTTCATCTTCTGGCAGTGTCATACTGGTATTTTCACATTAAAAGAAAACGGCTTCAGAGAATTTCTTGTTCAGCATATACAACATTTAACTGCCAACACATTTTTCTAAAACGGCCAAGTATCAATAGCACAACTCGTTTTTCCATTCTCCCTTAATTGCTCCTTTTCTATGTTTGCAGTTTGTGAATGCACAGCATGTTCTGCAGCATTTTTGTGTTTGCTGCAATGAAGATTGGTTTTTTATATTCTGGTTGAATTTTTTCACTGTGTATTTTTCTAGTTTTCCACGGGTTTTAAATACCTAATTACTGCCACCTTTAGTGGAAGCTATCTCTGCACATTAGTAGGAAAATGTAGAGACTGTTGCAGTACCATATTGTAGGGTTTTGTTGACAGTTTAATTATAGGAATACTTAAAAGTAACATTGAACTTGATGGCCTGTCAGAGTTTCCATTGTAAACCGTGATTTTCAAGGATTCTACCTCCACTTACATTAAATCACTGCAGACACTGTACACATGCTGCAGACTTAGACATATTTTCTGTTTTCCAGAAGGAGAAACAAGGAGAAACCCTGTTCAAACTGCTGAACATGTCGACAGGCTTGCAGTCACTTCAGACACCATTTTTCTTTTCAAGGATTCGTGTCAAGCAAGACAGTGTCACTCAGGACAGATTCTGCCAGCAAATCCTGCCTTCATTGGAATCCCTAGGCGTGCCCGAGTGCCCTGCTCCAAAAGAAGGGCAGTGGTTGGGTCACACTTAAGGCAGCACAAAGCAAAAGCCAAGGGTGAGAGAAGTAGCTCTAAGCTGCTTTTGAGCTTCCCAAATTTTTAACTGTTCTATGGACTGGAGGCTGCCCAGACATAAACTGGTACTTCAAGAGGCATATTTAAATTTGGGTAGCTTACACAAATAAACATTGCAGCCCTGTCCTTGATGTGGATCCCCTTCCACTTGCATCTGGCATTTAAAGGAGCACTCCGAATATTTAGAGATGCTGGCACATTATCTGAAGAGGAGTTAATGCCTTAATCCTACCTGTCTGCAAGCCTGTGACCAGCAGGAACACCACAATACTGGTGTTGTGACTTAGCAACAGCATGGCAGCTTGTTCTCAGAAATAATCAAAGACTGCTGAGTTCAGAGAGAAACGTTGAGTTTCTGAGGGGCTGACGTGGCCCTCAAAGCCATCTCAGGAGCAGCAGGGAAGTTTGTGAGGTTTTGTGATAGTAAATCACAGGGCTTCGCTCTGATCTTCCAGGGCAAACTGCTGCCCCAGCTCGTGTCAGTGAACCCCTGTGTGCTGGGTGACACTGGGATGTCCCAGCCCCCTGAGGGACAGCAACTCCCTTGGGAGAATGACCGAGCGCTCGTCCTGTCACGAGGTGCTGAGGGTGCACCCCTGGGTGCCCCCTGGTCCCCCCACCATCTCACCCTTCGCTGGCTGCCAGGCTGAGGCTCAGCTGTGCTTTTCCTTATGCAGCCAGCAATGCCAGCATTTTGCTTTTTTTAGCTTAGCCAGTGGTGGCTGAGCCCCATGGAATTGAAAACACAGGAATATGATATTAGCCTGTGGATCAGGTTATGGTTATCATGGTTGAGAACCCCCCTTTTAAAGGATATTTACCTAACAAGATGGTGTATCGAAAGTTACTCAAAACTTAATTTTCAAATATATTTATTTAAAAACCTCACTTTTGGAAAAAAACCCGTCCCCCAGTTTCAATAAAAATTTCCATAACTGAAAAATAAATATTTTTTCAACAGCTGTGTTGGAATAGTGCCTTCTTTCCCCCTCGTTTCAAAATATATCTGTCATAAAGAAACTCATAACAAGTTTTGGAATTTTCTTGCTTACTTATAATTTTAACAAACTTTTTTCCTCCCATGATTTTACCAACTCAAGTGAGAAGAAGATGACATGATACAGCTTGAAAGAAATGCAAATCAACAGAAATAATTTATCACTTAGGTTTATATCTCCCGCTCTGCATTTCTGGATTTCAGCTCTCTACTGTAATGGTCACCTAAAAATAATACATAATATTCTGCTATACTGATTCATTGGGACAGAAACCTCCTAGGAGGATGTGGATACCAGTTTTCCTATTCTATAGCTGTGAAAGTGAAGTAAGGAGAGGTAGAGCACCTTGTTCAGTCAACAGCCCCCAAAGCAAGGAGCAAAATCCATGTATTAGGCCAGTGTTGCTCCCACTGCCTGGCTTTGTGGGATGTCTGCAGCTCCTCCCGGTACCAAGACAAAGCTACTCACCCACGGTCTTTCCCTGGTGATGAGTCTGGACCTAAAAATTATTTAAGTTGTGTATGAGCAACCCATCATGAAGATTTAGCTAAATCTTTGCCTCCTTTGTGAGAGAGAGAGTGCTAGGAGAGAGCAAACAGAAATTTGTTTACCAACAATTTGTGTCACGCTCAAGTCCTTGGGACTTTAAGAAAGAACAAAAGGCTGCCTCACCTCAGCATGTAAATGCTGAATTATAAACACGCTCAAGTGTAGAAAGCTGAGGATGAAGAGGGTCCTTTATAAGAGCCCAGGAACAGGAGCTGGTCTTGTAGACTGCACCAACTGTGCTGTAAAGGACCTGAAAGCTGTTGGGTGAATTAAGGATGGAGCATGTTCCAGTCCTGTTCTGAACACCCCAAAGGGCTGCTTTGTTGTGAACGCTGAATGTCTTTGCTGTTGCGGCTTTCCATCTGACACTTCATGTTATGTCAGAGCAGGGCTTTTTTGTGTGTTTAATATATTGGTGACTATGTGTTTTAATGAAGGTGCCCTGTATTCCAGAGCTAGCAAATGCACGATGTGTTGCTGCGGTCGCCAAGATAAGTAGTAATTTTTAAATAAACAGCAGTATAAACAGTTACATAAAACTCATGTAAATTGCTGGCACATAATTTTAGACTGGCTTAAGTTATGTAACTTACTTGTGGCCAAGTTTTTTTTCTTTTTTTTAATACTCAATTCACGCACTTTAAAATAAAGGGAGAAGTTTATTTTCACCTGTTTCTTTTCCACTCACAATCTTTCTGAGCATGCCTTTAACAGCTTATCAGAGAGATGGACAGACAGATAAACAGATAAAAGGCAAAGGGAAGGCACAAAACACCTCCTGACCCTAATATAGATTCATTCAGGAAAGCACCTTCTCCTGAGTCAAGTAAATAGCCTGAGCCACGGCAGAATTTATCTCTTCTTTGACATTTGTTTTTCCTTGCACTTAAATTACTCTCTGAATTGCTGAGTAGATTAATTAGACCGAGGGACAGGACTTCTGTTGCTGCTTGTTGGGGTCTGCAGAGTAGTGTATGGAGCTGGAATTCTGGATTTTATTCCCGCATTTGCTACTGACTTGCTGAGTGACCTTGGGCAGCGCATTCTGCCACTCTGGCTTTTAAGGCAGGCTTGAGCAGCAAAGGTTCTGTCCCCTTCCCCTCCTCCCATGTGCAGGGCCTGGGCTGATGGTGGTCTTATCTTGTGTTTCCAAGGGCCTCCAAACAAATAATTGCGTTATTTATTAGCTTCCTTTGAAATATAAAACTGACAGAGAGCACCTCCAGAAACCCCTTCATGCCATCTTTTTCTGCTTGCTGATCTTGACGAAAAAATTTTAATGATTTACTCTCATAATGTCTTAGCAGCTGATTTAAGGACATTAAACACTGCCATTCATATGAATAAAATCAGGATGAAAGACCATAAACAAATATTTATAATAAAATGAAGAGACCTGGACACTAGTGAAAAGCAGGAATCTGTTGGTGTAGAGCGTCACCAGCTCTGATGGAGAGCATCGTTTGCAGTATTTGGTCAGCTCCTCCTTGCTGTCTTCAACTGTTCTTTCCAGCCTGATTTAAGAAAGGAACCCAATTTTTTCAGATTTTCAGTTCAGGCTGTGTTCATGCCTCTCTCATGTTTGGAAATAATCCAAGAAATGATAGGAGAAAGACAAGTTATACCAGCTGTAGGGACTACTGACAGCCTAATGCTTCCATTAGGGAAAATCAAATGTTTGGCACTGACCAGTTTGTGCAAACACAGAACTGGCCTGGGACAGTCATGGCCTGGGACTTGGATTTCTAGGTACAACTTAAATTCAAACCTGAGCTCCAAACTGCTCTAAATAGTAGTGTTCATTATTTTGGATCTTATCTATAGTTTCAATTATTTCTGTAAACTTATCCAAGGCTCTTTGTACTGGGTTAGTAGAAGCATCAATAAAGCTGAAGAGGAATGAAAAAAGATGCAAACAAAATGCCCACCTGAGGCAAACAAAGCACTGCTGTGGTGTGGTGGGAAGGAGCTGAAGGGGGGTTTAAGGGCCTCTCAACAGAACAAGACAGAACAGTGCAAGACAGAGTACCAAGAAAAGCATCTCCAGACTATTCCTAGAGAGCACATCTTCATTTGAAACTTCCATAGCTATAAATCTTCACGATATTTATTTCAGAGGTTTTTTTTTAATAATCAAATACTTTATTTGCAGTAAATCTTCTTCCCAACAGTTCTGGGCTCCTTTGCGTTTTACGCCTGCTAATAATAACCAATGATGTTAAATAACCTTTCTTGTGGCCCTGTTTCTGGATGTTCCTTTGACCCAGGCCAGAATACTCTATTTTATGTCTTGACATTTATGGGAACCATTATGACAGCAGGCTGGGTGCCAAAGACACATCTTTGCTTGATCATGGTTTCACTAGTTCATTTTAAAGCAAATCTGCATTATATAAATGATTTATAAGATACTATTTTTATTGAATTTTAATAAAATTCTCACCAAGAGAATATATATTAAAAAAAAGATTTTTTTCTCAAATATTTGATTAGCATTTTCTAATCCCAGCAATTCTTTTATCTGTTTGCAATAAGGCCAGCTATTCCAGTACAAGAAGGAAATATTTTCCTCTCTGTTACTGAAAATGACATTTCTTACTAACACTTTATAAATTACTAAGAAAATGTACCATGTGGGTGCACATTCAGCCTTCCAATGTGGGCCAGTGGTTAGAAAGCTACAATGGATTATAATAACAGCCAAGATTTGTTTCTCAGCCCTGAAATGACAAATATATCCCACTCTGGATGTGGAAAGAAAAGTAGGAGAGAGTATATGTTAGAACTCTGAGAGGGGATTGGAGAATAAATGGGGTTCTTATGCAAAGGCTTCACATCCTAGAAAAGCTTGGTTTGGACTCTGCAAGTTTCCCCTCCCAGTGGGCACGTTTGACTCCTGCAATCTGTGCGGCCAGAGCCGGGGGAAGCTCCCGCTTGCAGGGACTGATGGTTTGTGTGAAGCGTGCACGGGGCAGGCTCAGCTTCGTCCGAAAACATGGCATTAAAATCTAATTAATAATGAGCAGCTGGGAAAAGGCAAACAAAAAAGTAATCTATCACAATGTAGGAGGCAAACCAGAGCAGTGCACAGCGTGAGGAACAAAGGAAGGAAATACACAGACGCTAATTCAAGTAATCTGTTTAATGGGATTCCACTCCTTGTCCTCTAGTTCTCCTGTGATATAAAGAGGGACTTTGCTGCATAGATGTTGATTAACCATATTTAAGGCTTTTATTTCTTTATGGACCAATCCCTACAGTAACTTAAAGAGCTTTCACCTTCCCTAGCAATGCAGACAGGTGTTGCAGGCAAAACAGCCTTGATTTGGGGATCTTTTACTTAATTTAATTTGTTGCCAATTAACACAAATTTCTAATAATTCATTCAGAGTGAGAAGAAAGTAAGTATAATTAAAAAACCATTTAAGTGAACACCTTTCCACCATTTTTCCCAGACTGAACTTAATCCAAAAATTTATCCTCCCATTTCTCTCCATCGCAGCTTTCACTCAGTGATGGGTTTTCCATCACACAGAGACATAGCCAGGCCAGTTGTGAGCAGCACCTGGCCTCTCCTGACCTCCTCCCACTCCTTCAGTGGCCCCTGGCTACTGGAATCTGCCATCTATGCCCAGCACTGTGCTCAGGAGTGAGCCAAGTGGGTGCTCAGGTGTGAACTGACTGAACTCAGACATGGGTTAAGAGGGGGCTCATGGGTGAGCCAGCTGGGTGTTCATTAGTAAATTAACTGGGTGCTCATGCACAAACTGATGGGGTGTTCATGCCTGAACTAACTGGGCACTCATGCATGGAAGCAGGAAACCCTGCAGTTTATGCTCAATACATGAGATTGGAGCTTGCAGCAGATCCCAAGGCCTGATTCCAAATTTACAGACACGTATCAGTTCTGGGGTCAGATCTGATTACTAGAACAGGATCAGGCTTTGGTCAGGGAGGCAAACTAAGACCTAGACCTTTGATGCTTGTAAATGATCCAGGAAAGTCCATGATGGGCCAGAGAAGACTTAAGATGAAGCTGTGAGCAGGGAAACTTTGCCATAAACCCTTTGAATACATTCTGGTTTTGTTTAAGTCTTCAGTGAGTCTTCATTCCCAAATCCATTAATCAAAATATCTGCTAAATCAGGAACCTCCTCCAAGACAGAAGCTGAAGGTCTTGAGTCAAGTTGTGCCACTGACTAGAAGGAATTTACCTCTTCTATGCCATAACTATGAACTGGAAGCTGTAACAGCCACATGCAAACAATTAAAAAAAAAACCAACTTACTAATTTTGGTAAGTCAAAGCAAATGTAAAAAGGCAAAGCAGCGTCTAAAATTCAACAGCATCATGATATGAGCCTTTTTCTTTAGAAACCAAGGCAGACAAAAGTAGAGCCTGTATGTCTGGGTTTTATCAGAGCTATTCATCCTGAGCTGCTGTTTAAAATCATTGTAATACACAAAGCAGGAGGAAAGAATGATTCAGCTGAGTAACCAGTGTTTGATTAACTACATTAGTTAATTACACCATCACTTAATATGTGATTCATGTTCAAAGGTGATTTTAAATACATAGCAAACTTAAATAATAGAAGTTCTTAAATTTTATGTTAAGTCCAGCACATACTACAGACATTGACAGGAGCTAGAAATAGAAAGGTTTGTTTTAACTTTTATACATTTCTGTACTGGCTAGGCATGAAAATAGAAGTCAAATTGCACAGTCCTGTTAGCTACCAAAATGTAACATGCAAATAAAGTGCCCAGGAGACCTAATAAAATGCCATAAATGAACTACTGTAAAAAGTATCAGACCACACCTATTCAGCAGGATAAATTCAAATGTCTTACAAAGAAATGTATTCTCTTTTCTTGTTATGGAGCAAGAACTGTTTTGAGGAAAGAAAGAATGAGTTTCAAAATATACAAAGAAACTTTGAATAATAAGTGGAAAGGGTTTCAAGACCAAGTGCATAATGCTGCTCAATTCCACTATGGACTGGACCAGAATCAAGCAGTGACACAGCACCTACTATAGAGAGACAGAGGTATTATTATTAAAGCACTGTGTTTTTATAAGATTCACTTCCACAAGCATTCATTTCCATAACCAGGGTTCTTCTAGAAGTCAAAGAAAGCACAGGCTTGCTGCTTTCTACTCAGACACTGCTGTCTGAGCAGACAGTTGCCACCAAAGTGAAGAACGAGATATATATATATATATCTCTGTATATTTAGGTCTTTGAGGATCACTGCAGGGAGCCTGCTATGGAACAAATCCAAACTTGGTCAAACATGGAAGGCTAACTTTAGATAGACAAATCAAATGCATAATTAAAAAATGTGGTATCTGCTGTTTGTATGTGCTCATGGGGACAAGCAGAAGCCCACACAAAATGATGAAACTATTTGGTTGTGAAAGGATTACCCCCAAGAATAAAACATGCAGAATCACACAAAATTTGTAGATTGTTCCTGTAAAATCTTTGAGGTTTTTCACACTGAAATCTTCAATGTAAATTTTCCATCAACCTGGTGAGAAGCCAGCTGAGAAGCCAGCTGAGAGTCCCAGATCCAGGCTTCTTTTGAGCTCCAGGGCAGGTCTCAAACAGGCCCAGCCTGGCAGGCTCCTCATTCCTGAGCACAGGTGCTGACTCTGAGTGCAGAGGCAGCTCCATCCAAGGAGTTTCTGAGACTCCCAATTACAACAGCAAATTGTCTGGTCTGTTCTGGACTAGAACTGACCCAATTCATGCAGCCATGTGACAGCAACATCCTGTGACTAGTGCATATCCAACCAGGATTGAAACAGTGATTTAAAGACAATTTAAATTATTCTCATTCAAAAAAAAATTTCTGAAATGGACCACAAATTGCTTTGGAAGAAAGGAGGCAGGGAATGACCTTTTCTCAAAATTTAAGCAAAACATAACTCCTTCTTTCCTGATCTAAGCCAACCTGTTGTGTTTTGTTTTGTGTTTTAAAGAACTACACCAACTGAAAATAAAAATCCTTCCTCCATCCAAAAGAAATCCTAGAAGGCAGCTGGGAAGTTCTGGCAAACACGAAATACTCTGCTAAATACCAAATTAAACAAAAAGGTAACAAGGGCTAAAGTGGCCTAGACAGCTCAGCACCACTATCTGGAAAATAACTTGGCATCCACAGCTACAACCAAACTGAGAAGATTAGCTTTGTTTGCTACATCAAACATGTCTTTCTTCCTCTCTCTTCAAACATAAATAGTTCCAGGCTCTAAAATAAATTAGCTCAACTGGGGTTATACAAGCTGTTTCATTTTTTTTTCTTCAAAAGGGAATATAGATGTTTGTTTAAAAATTGTAAATAAAATATAAACAGAGATTTTTCATTGCATGGTGATCCTTTCCAGTAGGTAATGATCAGCACGATGTCCATTTTACTTCCTTATCCTATACTTTGGGATCACAGCTTTGTTATGACTACTTCTGATGGGAAATGGATGAAAAACAAACATGCAGTAAGAGGAGGTTTATCTGTACTTATTCACTGTAAAAGCAAAATAATAATCAGGTTTAAAATCCACAGAAAATAAGTGCGACAAAATTACTTAACATTACTCATAATTTTTTCATTGAAAAAACCTGCTTTCTTTATGTGTATGTGTTGTGTGGAACATGTGAACCCTAGAAAGGCTGATAAGTGAAAGAACACGGCTCTTAAAAAGCCCAGCAAGCACTTGCTGCTCATCTTTAGGGGGATGTTCCTGGGAGGAGAGTGCTGTCTGTCTGGATTATGCTGCTGTGGGGTATTTTTCATCAAGATGGTTGCAGAGGTGCAGCTCTGGGATAACAAAACATCCTGCACTACCAGTGTGGTGGTGTAAACAGAAAGCTCTCCCTGGCTCCCAACTGTGGCAAGTTGTTTTGTATGTCAACGTGGAATGTTTTGATTGTGTTTTCAAAGATGTAAAACCAAAGCAGGTCCTAAGTACTTCCATGGTGGGATGTGAAGTTTGGCTCTAGGGCACAATTAACCAAGGGCAAGGGGTTTTTTTCTCAATATTACAGTGATGCTTCACATCCTTCCTAAAACTGGCTGGGATGAGGTGTCTCTGGTTTTGAGTCTTTCTCTAGCATGGAGCAGATTATTACTTTTATTATTGATTTGTGTCATGCCTGTCTGCTTCCAACCTCAAAACACTTTACTAAGTTACAATGTACTTAGGAATCATTTCACATCAGCCACCACCACGCTGCAGCCTTCTCCAGAGGGAAACTGAAGGGAGCCATTAGGATGGTGCCTGCAACATTAAACAACAATCCAGGAGAGGAAATAAAGAATACTCTGGCTCCTTAAAGCAATGCCTGAACAGAATGCAGTCACTGAGCTGCCATCCAGCTGGGACACCAAAGTCAATACCCATTCACCGTGTGTGGTTAAAATTAAATCTCCTAATGAAGTGAGATGGTTTTAGTGGTTAGAGAGTGAGTGCAAAGTATTATTCTCCTGTATGATTATTTCTAAGTTATACAGTTAACAAGGGAAAAGATCACACACAGGAAAACAGCAGACAGTTAGATAATGTTCCAAGCCCAGTTTCTAAAAGACATTTGGGCAAATAAAGCTTTGGAAAAAATATATTAAAAAAAAAAATAGGAAAAAAAAGAAGATGACACAGGAAAAATGGAATAGGCAGTTTCTCACTGTTTTTAGGGAACTAAACTAAACTGAACAGAATTGATGTCATTTTTTATCCCCTATAGTTCAGGTCCAGGGAAAAGAACATTATTAGTTTCTGTTAATGAGCAGGTATTCCCTAAACGCTGCTGCAAATGCTCCTGAATTTTAATTTGCTTAGAAAAAGAAATGGTAAAGTATTGAGAGAAAAAAACCGCACCCTAACAGCCTTTTTTTTTTTTTTGTTCCTGAATTAGCGAAATGCTTCGATGGTTTTCTGGACAGGAGGTTTATATATCTGACTAAAAAAACCTTCACACTTTGTTATCAAGCTCTCTTTTCAGGGCTGGTAATTGCTAGCTGGTTCTAATCATTCTTGCAAGTGATCATTTGAAATGTTCATTTTATGACCCCTCAAAGTAGCACAAAGAATCTCACTCTATAATGTAATACACAATTCTACAACCAGTGCTTAATTAATTCCCGAAAGTCACCAAAAGGAGCTATTAGTGATCTTTCTTTTTATCTAACCGTAAATATGCAAGTCTCCTGGGACAAAGGATTTAAAAAGAACATTCTGGCAAGAGTAACAGTCAACTTGATAAAGCATAAAATGATCACCCGTGAGGGTAATTCAGAATACAGGGCAGTGCTACCTAGTCTGATCAGAAAGCTAGGTCGGGTTGGATTAAATTTCTATGAATTCCATATTTACCAAAACCAGGACACCACTGACATGGTATGAACCAGGCTCAACCCAAATGAGCCTGGTTACCCAAGAGAAAAGTACTACGACCTTTACATAATTATTTTTAAAAATTAGCTCTGTTTGGGAATTTGCTTTCCTGTGAAAATACCAAGAATCATTATAATTAGAGGGTTGACAATGTTTCAAGGTTATTTAAAATAAAAATATTACAAAGAACAGTCTGATATTTTCTAGAGAACTTTGCTGTTTTAGGAGCCCAAGTATTGTTTTCACAAGTAGATCAGGCAGTGGGAAGCTCTTAAATGAAATTTAGTTTCCTGGCAACACAACCCGTTGCCGAAAACTAGATTTAGGCTTCTAAAGGGCTTTGTTGTTTTTGAAAATCACACTTCCTGCAGCACTGCACAGCTCACTAGGTGTAATGCAGTAATTTGCCTTCTACTGCAGCTATCAGGGCATTATCATTTTGATGGCCTCAGTGTGTCTGGGAGGTTGGGGTTTTTTTCATAAAATGTAAAAAATTATTTTGCTGGGCACAGCCAGTGATGAGTGGAATCTGTGACCAGAAGCAAGAGGAGGACAGAAAGAGAGAATCTGCCTTTTCCGAAAGAAGCCCATGTGGTGCTTTGGGAGCTTGTGCTGATGCCAGTGGAGCCTGTGCACTGGCACGTCCCACCATGAAGGGCTCCATCAGCTCTTGGACCCCCGATGGACAGGGTCTTTCTGAATCTCTCCTGTTGAAACCACCCCTGGGACACCCACCCCTGGAAATATGAAACAGACTCCCCACCACACAGCCAGGATGGTTTTGGCTGTGAGTGTGGAAATTTTAGGTTTAGGCACCTTGGAAAGGAAGGAGTTTTCAATGATTAATGAAAAGAAACAAACATAGTAGGAAGCATTAAGAGAGAAACTGGGAGAAATAACTAAGAGGACTTTCAGGCTCCCACACCTTGACTACCCCAGGCAGGGCCAAAGAAGCTTCAGATCCCCAGTCCCTTGACCTGGGGGAGGATTCATGCTCCCACTGGGAGCTGGAGGCTGTGGATTGCTGTGCTTAACACAAGAATTTACTGTTCCAAACATTGTAGAAAACCTGAAAGTTCCTTTAAACAGGAAATTTAAAAAATTCTCATTTTTGTTCTGATCTTCAATAAAACTTGCTTTTTTTCTTAATGTTGGAATTTCCTGTGGAACAGAAATTCGGTTTTAGAACCATCTCTATTCAACAGGGCTATTCAGATGGAAGCATTTTCTTATTCATTCCACTTTGCAACTAACTGGTGCCACCCCAAAGGTATCACTCTTCCAAGAATGATGTGGCAGCCCTGGAATAGCTAATTAATTGGGCTGTATGATGCCTCTGCCAGAAGTTTCAGCTTCCAGAGGCATTCCTTTAAGGAATGGTGGTGTGGGTTTGGCTTTTACAAGGATACACATGGTTTCAGGAGCCCACAGGCACCAAAAGTTAGTTTGTGTTTTGTAACTGCTCATCTCAACCCAGTCATTGAGCTGATGTCTTAACCACAGTGAGTCAAGCAAACTTCTTCAAAGCACTCATGGAGAAAGCTTTTGGTTAATTTATTTTTCTTTTTTTTAATAAAAATTTTGTCCTTGGGTAATCTTTCAAGAAAATTCCACTTCTATGGCTGTTTACTGGGAAAATAATTACATTTAGACACTACTTGCATTATAATACAATCTCTTATAGATAAATACCTTTGTCACTTAGCCCTCAAATTTTTGTACATTGTTAAGGGGAATGAAAGATGTCTAAATCCAGTACCTTTATACTTGGTCACCACAGCTGAGTTGACACTGAGGGGTTCTTGGAAGGTGACAGTGAGTGATGTACTGCTCGTTACCATGAGACAGACATTGGTTGGCGCCTCGGGGGCTCCTGGGAGAGAAGAGAAAACATCAGCTCTTCAGCACAACAAATCCTATTCAAACAATGTTTCTGAGTCTTCAAAGAACCCACTGAAAATCACCCTGCAATTGCAAGCTTTGGGTTGTAGGTGTTTGTGTTTTCTGCCTTTTGAGCATTTTAATTAGTGCCCCTGCTAACAATACCCTGCAGACACCATTTGTTTCTATCATGGTTTTTGGCTCCTTTTGGGTTAAAAATATCTTCCTGCATATATGTAACCCAATAAAACAGATTCATGCTAATTATGTCAACGAAAAGCCCCTATAAATCTCTTGGGGTGGATAGGAGGAGAGAGGAAGGACAAAACCAGAAAGAGCTAATGAAACCTTTATGGTTTCACTAACAAACTCAAATTTATCAAAAACCAGAAAACATTTTTACATTATTGTGGTTCAAAAATTGCAAATTCCACAATTGTTTCAGTGTAATGGTTCCAAAATACAGTTGTCAATTGAGGTCTAACATTTTTGTTTAAAAAAAAAAAAGAAAAAAAAAGCTTAATTTGCAGAATATCAATCAGACTCAATTCAGAAATCAAATTGTCAATCAAAATGTCATGACTTACTGCTGGGATTGATTTAAAAAATCAGTAACTTTCACTACTTCTGTATTTCCTTATTTAGTATCTTAAGAGAAGGAGCACTACATCTATCTTGAAGAAATAACCTTAGCATACAAATAATTGAGAAAATTATTTGTAAGTACATTTATATAAAGATGGTTGTAAAAATGTTAATGCCAATGATTGTATTTCATCGCGTAGGATACAGCTAAAAATCCACGTGTCTAGAAACAATTCAGACCTGTTTACTCCTTCATTTGGGCCCAAATTCCCATTTAATTTGGGTACAGACTCAGTTGTACAACTGTTTAAAGTGACTCAGTTTGTGGCTGTGGTGATGAAATGGATACCAAGATTAAGATCTGTGGTGATGAAATGGATACCAAGATTAAGATTAGTGCTTACCAAAAATAAGTTTAAATTTTCACAATACATATGTTCAAAATGAAATTTCACTGCTTGATCAAATATTTAGAACACTCCCATTCCAAAATAATGAGTTTTTTTGAAAAATAATCAAATTACAACAGAGAAAAGGCCAATGTCCTCATCCCTCTTCCTGCCTATTCGTATGTTGTTTTATAGCATCCTGTTTTAAGTTCTGAACATGATAAATGAGATCCAGGAGTAAATGTGAAAAGAGATAAGTAGGGCAGAATCATTGCATCCTGAATGAAGAGTTAGGATGTTGGATGTCTTATTAATTTTATGCAGCCTAAGGAGCCATGTGCTTGTTGCTCTCAGATATTTGGTCCTTTATTGCTCTAACGTCCATTTCCTTCTCCCTCTTGGAAAGGCCATTTCACCTTTGTGCCTCGGTTTCCCCACCCCAGCCTTCTCCCGCTCCACAGCAGTGCCGTGAGGATCAGCCAAGTGGGAGCATCTTCGGAGAGGAATCTGCATCTCAGCTGCATCTGCATCTCAGCTGCAGATTCCTGCCTGGAATGTTGCTCTTTCCCTGTACTCACGGGCATGCTCGTAGCCGGCCTTCATGCGCTGGTACAGCCTGGCCCTCCACTCCCAGCCCTTGAGCTGCTTTTCCCTCTCGGCGCTCTCCGTGCCCAGCCCTTCGCTCACCACTTGTGCAGATAATTCCGTCACTCTCTGCTGGGCCTCCTGCACCAGCGTGCTCAGGTGCACAGACCTGCTCTCCACGTTCACAACTGCCAGGAAAAGGGGGAAACAGAAAGTGCTTGGCAAAATTTCGGCCTTGCTCGAAACACGTGTAAGGTCAAACCCTTGCACGCTGCCTTCCAGTCATTATCTTGTCGTCAAGTGGGTTACAGCAATGCCAATCTATACCACTTAAAGATCTGGCCACTTAAATGACATGAACAACGTGAATAAATTTACCACATTTTTTCCTCTGGTATTTCTCACATGCTTGAAAATTTCATAATTAGATGGAAAATGCAATATCTGTTTTAATTTGGAATATGAAAACCAAGCTAAAATAATAAAGTCTCTCTCTAACCTCTGCTTTGGCATAATATCATAAACTTAAATTAAAAAAAAGAAGATTGTACTGGTTACAAAACGCGCAATATATAAACTTCTACAAACAAGGAGAGATCTAATTGGCAAAATGAAGAATTTTTTGTGCCTAAGGTCCATAGCTGGTAGAGAATGGATCTCTTTCCAGATTTTTGTGCCACAGTTTTGTCCGTGTGAGACTTAATTAGTCCTCTGACAGGCAGTGAGCAGCTGGACACATGGAGATTTTTTCCTCCAGTGCTCAGAATAATTTTAATTTGATGTTTAGCAGTTCAGATTTTCTGTGTGAACTACTGTGGGCTACATCAAGGTGAAAATGAAGATCACATAGGCTACAAACTAAAATAGGTTTGATTTTAGCCCAAGTCCACAGGACTACCCTAAACAAGCCCCTTGATTATACAGTGAAATGTGGTGAATCAAGTCCTATTTTCAGAGTTGCTCTTAGCCTAAAATTCTTCAATTTGCAGTTTAGAAAGTAGGACTTGTAAAGATGTTTAATTTGAAAAGAAATGCAAGTACTGATTTGGTGTTCAATATGCAGAAAATAATGTACAAGAGAAGGAATTCTGAAATCAAAGAAAATAAGTTTGGTGTCTGGAGTTTTTGCAGAAGAGCTCTGAGATAGCTTTAATTTAAAGGGTGTTTTTCTACCAAAATCAGTGCCCTGGCACATTCAGTTTTTCTTAGCAATAGTGGGGAATTGCTAAGTAGGGACAGGCAGGCTCTTGGTTGCCCCAAGTCTTTTACAAGAACAGCAGGAATCTTACACAGACTGAACCCATCGTTCACTTGCACAAGTCAGGAGCAGCAGACATTTCTGAACACATCAAATTGTACCGTATAAAGTACCAAGACTCTGACAGGTTTTTGACACCAAAACACCATAGGAGTGAATATGTGTGTGGATTTGAATGTCTTATTTCTAAACTGGGATCATATGGGCAAATTAGATTGGAAAGGACCTTCTCTAGACCAATTCTCTTCAAAATAGGCTCAGCCAAGAGGTCAGACCGAGTTACTGAAGGCATTATCCAGTCTGGTCTTGAAAACTTCCCAGGATGGGTGGAGACTGTTCCACTGCTTCACTGTCCTTACAGTGAAAAAGGTGTTTGTTTTATCCAGCCTGAACCTCTCATTTTAACTTTTGCCTCTGTCTCTCCTAACAGTATGACAGCCAGAGTTTAGCAGAGTCTAAGAATAACCCTACTGATGTGAAAAGTGCCCTGGGATCTTTACAACCACAGGAAAGTAAAGAATTACTCAACACCTCTGACATCCAAAGGGTTGTTTTTGAAGAATGTTTGTCTCTAAGACTTTGCTTTCAGATGCTGGCCTGAAGCCATCCTTCTTAAGTTTGATCATTCTTCATATGGACATCAGGGACATATGGCCAGGCTCCCTGGAATCTGCCGGTATCCTCAGAACTGTTGTTTACTGGGAGGCCAGAGGTGATAGGGTTTCCTGGATCCATGCCTACAATAAACATGCAACACATCTGATAGCACAACAGGACTGAGGAAGGAGATTTTATGTGCCAGAGCTTCAAGGTGGTTAAGAATTGGCATCGGTTCAAGTTCTCACTAAGGATCTGGCTCTATCTGTTTAATCAAGATTCAGATCCACATTTGTCGGGTCTTGGAAACATGTCCAATCAGCCAGTGGCAATTTTAATCTTATTTTTATTTGGGTTCACATGAACAAGCCAAACCATCAGTATATGATGAATAATAGTAACTGAAAAGATAACACTTCGTCTTCTCCCCAACTAAATTAATATTTTAAATGCTGTACTCTCTGATCTGAGTTACTTTGTTTTTAAAAGATGTTGGGTTCCTGTTGAGGTTTATACAATCTGAGCTCCATGTGGAGATGAAGATCATAGTTTTACTTTCTATTGCTTTATCTGCTGCTGTTCCAGGCAGAAATCCAGGTGATACAGATGGAAGCTATCTGTCCTCCAGATCCTCTTTTCTACGGAGTTAGGTTAGGGGCTATAATGAGATTTCAGTTGGATCACTACAGCTAATATACACAGTGGAAGAGCAAAGGCTTTCTGTGAAGGAAGCTTTCTGTGTACACTTGGAATGAGGAATTCCTCTATTTCGCCTTCACCCAGCTCTGTGCGTCTGTCTTGTACACTTCTAATCACATTAAGAGATACTGTGTCCAGTCCCAAAACTGGATGAGTCAGGGTTTTACTCTCCCATTCAGCCTGGGGAAGTCTTGCTCAATTGCCCACCATAGAGAAATGAAAATGTTCCTGCTGGGTGCTGGATCATGTTCCTGCAGCCCTGAGATGATATAAACAGGATTTAATTTGAACAGGGTTGGTTGAGTACGGAAAGCAGAGCAGAAAGTCTGGAGAAAATAGAAAGTGACTGCCATCAGTTCCACAAGACTGAAGCCACATACAAAGATGCTGTGAATCTTTGTTTTGAGAGCTGAAAACAACTTCTTGCATTTCGCTCTCAAATAGCCACTGCAAACCCTTCAGGTAAAAAACCCAAACAAAATCATTTGCTTTTTACTGAGAATGCTTCATCCATTATTTCAATCAGAAAAACTAAAAATCAAGATCAGTGAAGTGGAAATTTGGTGGGTATATTTTGAAATGGAAATGAGGTGGTTATATATTCATATTCCCTGTATTCATAGGCATGTTTGCATTAATTACAGGAAATGAATACTAATTTATGATTGCCCCTGCTTGCCATCAGACTGCATTTATTTACAGATGAGGTCAATGAAAAATTAGTTTAGTCTTTTTTACTGCTGTTTAGAACACTCAAGACTGTGTTTTCCTCTAGATTTGTCATGGTTAATGAATGTTGCTTCAGCAGTCAATCATGTACTCTAAATGCTGTCACACTTTTTTTTTAAAGCCTCAGTCATGAACCATGACAGAAAAATAAACAAATAAATATAAAACTAAAAAACTCTTTTCACTGAGCAGCTACACTATGCAAAAATCTCCAGGGAAGGTTAAAGGAGGCCAGAATAAATGATAATATAAGTGCTGTGGATATAGAAAAGCAATAAAGGTGTACCAACACTGAGGGTCTGGCAAAAAAACTCAACATGCACATGCACACACACTCTCCAGTGAAAAAACTGGCAATGTTAGTAGCCTCAAGGTGCAATTTCCTGGAGCACTGAGATTGACATGCCAGCACTAAATGTTGTTAATTTAACTAACTTCAAATTAATGGCAGAGTCCGCAGTGGCCGAACCCCTCAAACACAGTCTCATTATAGCCTTGCTGGGAATGTCCTAAATATAGGCATTGACAGTTTAAAACAAATTCTCTTACATCGGGGTATTTTTAGACCCACATAAGGCGTCAGAGTTTGTGTCATGGTATATGGTTGATTAATAGGGTTGGTAAGTCACCCTCCAACCCACAAATTGGGCATAAAAAGGCTCATGAAGGAATACAAAGGAGTTTTATAACTACAATATGTAGTTATAAGCAATATTGGTATTCCAGTAAAGTGAGAGGGTCTGTTTTGTGTTTGCGTTTTCTCTGGTTCTGTAGAACTTTGAATTTCTCATTTAAGTGGGATTTTAGGCCATTTGAAGACCAGGAGTGAGGTGTCTGTGGGTAATGGAAGTGATAGATTTCAATACAACTGGCCTCCTGAAGGCAGCATAGCCAAAATCAAAAGGATAATCAAAATAAAGTCTAGACAACTCATCATCCTTTCATTTTTGATGACAAATTCTACATTTCAGACCATGATCTTTGAATCACTCAGTTCCTGTTTCCATATTTTTAAAGATTTTTTTCTCAAAATTGCTGTTAACCCAACTGCCCCAGTGTTAATCACATAGAAGCTCAACCTCATTCGTTGGTGTATCTGAGATAGAGAACAAAAAACATCTACTGAACACATATTCAGTGAGCAGATATTGCTGCAAATATTCTCCAGCACTCTTGTTGTTATAATCATCCTTATGATAAAACCAGGCAATTTTTGTGTGTCATGTAATTGATTCTCCCTAACAACAGCAGAATTGATCTCATACAAGCAATTATCTAAGTCAATTTGTGTTCTTTACTTACAGTGCGGGCTTTCCTTTGCCCCAACGTGTAGAAGGGTCCTGGCAATGGGGATGTTGTTTGTCAAAATGGCAATATCCAAAGGAGTGAGTCCCTCACTGTTTGGTGTGTTCAGGTCCAGTTCCTCCAGTGTGTATTGATAAAGAAGAATCTGAACAGCATCCAGGTCCTGCTGCTCTACAGCCTCAAACATAGCTTCATTGCACTGGAAATTCTGTGTGTCAATAAAGACAGAAATTCAGTAATACTTTTCATATGTAAGTCCTTTAAAAATAGAGAAAATTTGTGTTTTGTGAGATTGCTCTAAAATATTGCTCCTCCAGCCTCCATTTAGGCTCAGCTTGAAGCATGTCAAATGTTTGCAGCAGAAATGAGCTTGGTCTACCCCTGGACCAGAGTGCTTGAAATTGCTTCAGGTCTGTGGGAAGATTCAAGTGAGATTCAAACCCATATGAAACAAACACATTCTTATTTAGACATCAGTCCTGTAATCAAACTGTATGAGCAACATTATGTTTGCAGTGTGAAACTGGATGACACACTACAGTTTTGGTAGAATCTTGGACTGAGTTTTTCAAACTCAAAATTTCAAGTAGAAAACTACAATCAGGTGATGAGAATCCAAATCAAACAAGCACTTCTGCAGAAAAACTTTCCCAATTCCAGTGTGAGCCAGTGTGTTCACTCTACCATGTCAGTTATTTCTAGGTGCCCTTATTATTGCATTTAAGTTGTAACTAGAAGAAAATTTGAAATTTATAGGCCTTAAAAACTGAAGTAGAAATGGGACTGAAAAAATGGACTGTCCAGTGTGCATGTCTGAGCAGCAGAGTGCATGAGCAGACAAACTCAAGAACATTCATGGCACCAACTCTCAGGCAGGGAGAACAACTGAACCTTTTCCTTGTCAATGTCGAGGAGATAAAAGAACAGGACACAATACAAAGGCCCCCATTGTTTCTTAATTGAGCTGGGGAGAAGCAGGTGCAGGAGAGTAGCAGGGCCTGCAGGTTTCTTTTATGAGAACATCCTTCTGGAGCCTGCAGTAATGACAAGTTATTTGCCAAGATTCTTTAAATTCTCTCCCAGTGTCCCCTTGCCATAATTACCTGATAGGGTTTTTCCCTCTTTGGAATGAATTAGCAGGAGCAAGAGGCCCAGCAAGGCGAGCTCAGAGCACAGATTCAGATATACAGTGTAAACCAGCTCCCTGTGTCCCAATACCACATGGAGGGAGCACTAAGAAAATTCTTATCACAGAATGCATTCTTTATTCTATGAAATAAATATTGAATTGAAACCCTCTTCTACTGTGATTAGAAGTTAACTCTCCAACCACACTAAAACTTAATTTTCTTTTTAAAATTGATATAGTTCTATTTGGCATATCCATGTCCAAGTTTGCTCTCAGTGAAACAACACTGACCTGCTGGAACATCTTTTGTCTCCTCGTAAAACACATGGACTGAGAGTTTCCAAGCAGTTTCTGGAAACTACAGTCCACAGCTCCACCTTAGAATTTGATCAGTTCTACAGGGGCTTTTTTTCAGTGTGCTTGAAGTTAAAAGTGTCTTCAGAAATTTCCAGGCCTGAGAGGGATCTTCTGGTCTACTCTTTGCATGTGAAATATTGGTACCTCACTAAGAAATTACAAAGGTGATGTTACCTAAAAGTTTTAGCATGGGATCCACCTGTGCTGAATATTGGGGATCAGCAGAACAGGAGGAAAAATGTACATAAGATGCCCTTTACTCCAAACTGGCAATACAAAGAAATGAGATACTTAAGTTAGCATGACAATCTAAGGATGAGATGAGCTATGCAGTAATAAAGCAAATCTGGGACAGTAGTGCTGACTTGGGAATCTGCCTTGTAGACACTGAAGTACAGAACAGCTCATGCTGGAGAAATACTTTTTCTGTAGGTTTCCATGCAGAATAAAAGATACAACTTAAACATCAGTGCTGATCATGGGGCTCTGTCACATTCTTGGGTTTACACTCTTCTCTAGATGGTAAGATTCAGGTTTAATTTTATAATCAAATACTTAGACCACATTCCAGGGTTGGTATAAGATAAAAAATCTCAGAAAAAGGGACAGTTGAATGGCAAGCAGCTCTATTTTCATTCTTTATGAACCCCTCTGTTCAAGATAAAAATTGTTTATAAGGACATACGCTGTCATTAGTGAGAGCACATGTACAGAAAATTTTAGAAAGGAAGACAGCACAGATTTCTCTTATTGTAAGATAAAACTCAAAAAATGTCAGAAATTTTTACTGCAACAAAGCAATATTTTTTATCATTCCAGTAGCTCCACACATCTGCTGTCTTGCTTATGTAACACTTTTATAATCTTGATCAGAGACCTTGCTCTTATTCTGGTGTTTTGCCCATACCCTGAAGGGATGAAGTGCTCTTGCTAGAAATTAAAAGAATTTTAAGTAATTATAATTACACAATATTTTAATTAATGGTATGATTCTGATACTTCTGTGTGTCTTCAGCTCCCACTCAATGGTGACATTGATTTAACAGCTGTATGTCACTGTATTGTGTAGTCAAAATTAACATATAGAGAGCACTGATGTTTGAAGTACAGATGAAAAAGAAAGCTGTGCTCTTCACTCTATGAAACTTCATTATTATGAATGCAGAATTGTGAACTGATAGACTTTTTTTTCTTAGAAATTATTAGAAATGTAAAATCAGAAAATCACAAAATGGTTTGGGCTGGAAGGGACCTTAAAGATCAACTTGTGCCAACAACCTGCCATGGACAGGGACACCTTCCACTAGAAATCCATTCACCAATTCTTCTGTATTAGCGTTCTAAAAAGAATTAATTTCATCACTGTTTTTAATGTCCATTTCTAATTCTTTTTCTACTGTTATTGGAACTTTCTCTACAGAGCTGTTTATGGGAACACAGGATAATTATGCTTCAGAATCATCTGCATTTTGATGCAATCAGAAAACAAGTAAAAGCATATTACTCTTGTAACTGATGACAGCTATGGAAATCTACTTCTTTATGCAGTGAATTAATCAAGAGCATATTACAAAGGGAATTGGTTGAAGGAAACTGAATGACTGCATTGGTCTGCATTTCTTTTAGTTAAGTTTATTTTTGGAAACGTTCAGGGAGCAGAACAAAAAGGTAAAGCTGATGATATTCAGCTGATGCGTGAAAGGCTGTGGTGCTCACTCAGGACAGGAAAGTAGTTATTTCTCTCTTCACATTTTCCCTTCTGTGGCACTGGGTATACACATGGTTTTCCCTTTTTTAAAAACCAGAATAAGTAATTCTCTTTTAATAGTCTTTACGTATGTGCACAAATGTTAAATGAATTACCATTGCAGAGTGCTACCCTAACTTCTCATCATTATTTGGCTTTAATTCCAATTTTGTGAGAAACTCAGGAAATCTTGTACTACATCTCAAATTTTCTTCCATTATATAAACCAAAAATTCACTATTACATGATAATGAAAGAGAGATGGCTAACTTCACTAGTATAGCTGAAATTAACCCAAATTATGGCTGACAAAAGCATTTGGTCCTTTTAAAATATATATATATATAGACACACCCCCCCCC